>OZ004705.1:92577513-93122513 GCA_963924515.1 Vespertilio murinus | reverse complement strand
TGGATGCCTGGGAGGAGGGGTGGCCTGCTTCATTTAAGATTTGAGGAAGAATAATTGAATCAATAGCTATGAAAATGAAAGCAATATTAAGAGACTTTTATGGCAACCTAGAAGGCAGGGGGAAGTAAATTCAATCAGCATGCATTTACTGAGTGCTTATTATGTACCTGTCACTGTGTGAGGCATTTTATCTAAACTAAAAGGGAAAATAATTGCAAGACATAAATGAGACTTTACACTTTGCATGGGGAGAGTGAATATTTCAGAACACAAGAATGCTTTAAGCATATATTTAAAAGGCTGCATAGCAATTGTATGCTACATTAATAGGCAAAACTGTTAGGGATAGCAGGAATAACACTGAATATAGGAGACATGAGTGACTCTGTGACTATAGTTAATGTAGTTAACTTCTCTGATTATCATTTCTCTCCTTTATACAATGTTCCTATCAGAATGAGTAGTGTCATTATATATCTTCATACAGAAACAGCCTCAAGTACACTGTTATTGATCAGGTATGTCAGGAGGTGGGTGGAAAAAATGCCCTTCGGATTTTCGGACTACATTATTTTAGTATATTATCTAGAATCTTCTAGATGTTCAGAGAAGAGTAAGTCAGCATAAAACATGGCATGGACTAGAAGGGTAAAAAGACATTGCAAAAACATGTAAAGAATAATATTTTGTTGAATATGCCCATCTTTAAAATTTATAAAGCATATGCAAATCAACAGTGCACAGGTGATTCTAATAAATCTTAGCAGTTATTTGAAATCATAGTAAAAGTATTCACTGTATCTCATTACTGACTCCAGAGGCATGCATTGATGTTCTCAGTGTTCTAGCACCTTTTTCTTATGTTAGGTCTTGCGTGTTGTTTAAAGCTGTTTTATTTTTTGCATCTGATATTTTGATTTTTTTAGACAAGTTTTTTTTTTCATTTCTAGTCTGATTTTTTATTCTGACTAGATTTATAAAATCTCTACCATCACAAGTTCTCTCTTGTCTTACAGTGTTTTTATATAATTTGTCTAATATTTCATTAGGTCTTTACTATTTTTCAGAGTTTTGTTTATTTCTTCAGAGTTGTTTCTGCACATCTGAAAACTCTTAACATTTTAAATTAAAAAGATCAGAAATGGATACAGACTTTTTTGTAAATTGCATTAAGTCTAAATTAGGTAGCATATGTTTAAATTTATATCTCATAACCGTTGTAACCTGGTTTTTAAAATGTAATCCATAAATGGATGCTTAGAAACTTATGGAGCTTTTCTTAAAAAAGATACTGCATGTCACCTGTCAGTTTTATTATTTATCAATTTATAGAAAAGGGAATTTCCATATCACTAGATGATTATCTATTTTCTGACTTGCTGGAGAAAGAAAAGAAAACCACCCTTAGAGGGACATGCCTACTGAATACCCTGAGGGCTAAAGAACAATTTTAGTGAATTAAAATTATTTTTAAAGTGAGAGAGTAGGAAACAGAATGGTAAAACTCAGAGGACTTTTCTAGAGATATATTTTACCAGTTGATTAAAGAAGGAACTAAGAACTTGTAGAGGAACTGCAAGTATTTCTTTAGGGTTATTGCGAAATGCCTTGGCGAGGGGTGCTGAAGAAGATAAGGACAACTTGTCAGAAGTAGTGCTATTCAGTGTCAACTGAATATGCCAGAATGGCCATTATAAACTGAGAAATTATATCCTGTGGATGTGGACACTCAAATTTGGCATCTGGATTGGGTCATAGAACTTTTGTGTCTAGGCTTAGTCAAGTGAGACTCTAGAAGAAGGTAGGCAAATAGGTTTCTTGCTTGCACATTCTGATTAATAAAGGCTACCTGTAGTTTTCTTGAGAAGAATGCATCTGAGCTCAGCAGGGGAGAACTGTGATTGATTAGCAATGTCTTCCAGGGGCACAGAATGGGGAATGAGAACACAGGTGTTGAGTTTTACTCTTCCACCCCAGACAGGAGAACATTTTTTCTTGTGGTTGGAGAGGAGGAGCAGCTTGCTTCTGGAGATTGTATCTACTTGACTTGGTGAATAAATACCTGCATTTAGATTATTTTGTTTCATATTACTGTCAAGGAAGGGGGAGTAATGTCATCCTAGAATCTCAGGGGGTAATGTTTCAATTCAGTTGGGATATCTATTAGTATTTCTAACCAAATTCCTTTCCAACACAATGGTTTAATTGTAGGGAAAATTGTTGAGGGAATGCTATTTGATTAGATTTAATCAATTCATGCTATTGGATTGTGCTGCAGATTATACTGTTAAACAGGCAAGGGGGACTGGGAGACTTGGCTCCATCAATTTCAGGGGAGGCAAATCAAAATAGAATATGGGATCTGATGGCCTTGAAATTGGTGTTCTCATTGTATGGGCTCCAGGTGGGAGGACTTGGCACTATGTGCTATTGTACCCTTCATGCATCTTTCTAAACAGAAGCCCTATATTACAAGATGGCTACCAGATGGAAGAAGTGGTAGATATGTGCTGTAGGACACATCTAGAGAGAGTGGCATTTCCTTAATCAACCCTATTAATTAAAAGAAATTGTAGTAAATATAAACCTTTTAAAAATAAATAAAAGTGGAAACTATGTTATAAAAATATGCAACCTGCATTGTGATATTTGATGTATCTATTATCATGTGCATCCCCTGGTTTTCTAGGTACACAATAAGCATAACAGTGGGTGAGAGAAGCACTGAGCCAGGGAAGGGCAGCTGATGGACAGTGGAATCAAGTCACCCTCATTGAAGTCAACCTCTGACAGTTGGCAGCTTCTTGCTTGACCTCTCAGGAAAATCAATCAACACATCAGAAGGCTCAATCACTGTGATCTATCCTTAGTCTCATTTGAAGACAGGGGCACTGTGACTCAGATAAGTCAAGACTCATGGGTTGAAAGTGTTAGAGCAGGACTTAAAAGCTTCTTTTAAAGAGCTAATATGTCATGATGGGCTGTACAGAGGACTGGATTTATAACCTACAAAGGGGAGATTGTGAGTCTAAAAGTGGTGCTCCACTGTCAGCTTCTTCCCACACTGCAAACCTTTCCAAACATTCCTCTGCTGGTTTCAATCTTCTCATCTATGAAAGCCACAAGATTCCTTAAAGAGGTGATATGGAAATTGAATGACATGATAAATGCGACAACGGTTTTCATAGCAGAACATGTCATGCAAATATAATGCAGTGACATTCTTATTGGTGATGTGGGACTTCAGTTCTTGAGTTTGGCAAAGAAAAAATTCAGAGCCAAGAATTCTAGCACAAAAGGAAATTTATTTAGCAAGCAAAGAGAAAGTACACTTGAGAGAGGAATCGAGCTGGCTGCTCAGAGAGTTGACTTGGCCTTTTAGAAAGAAAGTCACAGAAGCAAAAGAGGTGAGTCACCTGGGCTCTGTGGACTTAGAAAACAAATTAGAAGCAAAAGAAGGGGCTTTGGAGACAAGTTCTGGAGGTTAGCTGGGGATGAGCTGCCACTGCCCACTGATCTCCTGGTTGTAAGTCTCCTGAAGAACCTTAGTGCTTAGGAACAAAAAAAAGCAAAGATACATGCCTGAAGAAAGAAGATGAGGGTGTGTTCTAGAGAGAGAGTGCGTGGGTCCTCTGTCTTAGGGGTTTTATCTGTTTTCTAAAAGCAGGAATTTTAGGGGCAATTTCAGGGGAATTTCTCAATAGAATATTTATCAGATTCAGGTGTGTTCTTTTTAAAATATTTTTAAATTTATTTTTAGAGAGAGAGGAAAAGGGACGGAGAGAGAATGGGCTGCTTCCTCCCTCACACCCCCTGCCTTGGGATCCAGCCTGAAACCCAGGCAAGCGCCCCAATTTTCCAGCAACCTTTTGATACATGCAACAATGCCCAACCAACTGAGCCACAGCAGCCAGGGCTGAAGGTATGTTCTTTAATATGCTGAGTCATCAGCAGAAACATAAAGGGCCAGGTTCCTGGTCTCTGATTTGATGGCACTAGGTCAGGAGTCATTGGTTATTGCATCTGATCCAGATGCCAGCCATGACATCACTTCATTTGGTTGTTCTGCCTTTCTGGGCCTGGAGTTGAAACACAACTGATCCTTAGAGGTTATCTCTAGTTCCACCAAAACTGTCCCTGTGGTCAACAGACCCAAGGCTTTGTTCCTAAGATTATTTTATGCTGATCAAAACCTCATTGTCCTAAGGGCTAATGCTTAAGGCAGTGGTTATGCAAGGGAGAAAGAGGCAGGTGAGTCAGGGTGCTGGGTGAGGCTGGTTTGAATGAGCTATCTTTCTCAGTTCCCCACTCCACCTGCCAAGAAAGTTCTCTAGCTTCTTACTATCTTGCTCAACATAAGCAAGACCAGATATATAGCTGCAGAAGGTTAGAATACATGGGAAATCTTTTAGCCCATGAGTGAAAATCATGTATCAGAAATGATTTCAAAGCTTTTAGGAGCCTGAAATTTGATCATATTTGATAATATCACATTAACTAAATAACATTTATCGAAAGTCTACTATGTGAAAATCATTGTCCCAGTTTTCCTTGGTGATGAAGGACAGCTTACAACACAATCCCCATCATAAAGGAACTTAAAATTTTATGGAGAAGAGCATTTTTAAATGTTATCCATTTTTTAGAAACCCAAAAGTTTAGATTATTTCTTGTAACTCAACAATTTCTTTCTATGGTGATATTCTAGAAATGCCTTATATTTATCTATATTATGAACTTGTGCATTTCTCAAGAAACACACCCTCTGGCACATTGATCTCCTTTACTCTCAGTCCCTGAAATACCAAAGAAGGAAGACCCTGTGATGTTTGATATTCTCCTTCAGCAGTGCATTTAGGGTTAAGAAAGATGAAGCCATGTACTGTCCATACTCTGCTTCCCAAAGTGAATGGTTTCTGAGAATTGACCTCGGGGTGAGGGATTTGAATCACTGCCATTTTTGTGAAAAGCCAAGGCTGACCAGGGTGACCGAACCTGAAACTAACCTAACTTGTGAGCAGATGGTAGCATGAGGATATGAATATATGTTATGGGCTGAGAGTCAAGATCATAAAGGAGTTGAAGTGTATGAATGGGTGAATATGCATGATTCAAAAGTAATTCTATAGAAAGTGTGTGCACCTGCAGCCCAGCTGAAGCAGCTGTCTAGGCTTAAAGGACACATGTTGTAAAGCAGCCTTTACCACTTATTGATTCTATTTTCTAATTAATAAATGTCTTACTAGGGACAAAATAATCTCTTGGCACAATGCATCTTTTAAAAAATATATATTTTATTGATTTTTTTTTACAGAGAGGAAGGGAGAGGATCAGAGAGCTAGAAACATTGATGAGAGAGAAACATCGACCAGCTGCCTCCTGCACACCTCCAACCGGGGATGTGCCCCAGGGGGGTGTGCCCGCAAACAATGTACATGCCCTTGACTGGAATCTAAACTGGGACCTTTCAGTCTGCAGACCGACAGTCTATCCATTGAGCCAAACCAATTTTGGTAGCACAATGCATCTTTACAAGACCATCTCTGTGGCAAAACTATTTTTTAAAGTAACAGTAGCAGTGAATACCATAGAAAAAAATGTCCCACATTAAGATGAAATTTCACTCTTTTTGAATTTCCCTAGAATGCCATTATTTATGTTCTATAGTGGGCTAACACCCTTTGGTTATTAGCTAGTCCTTATAAGGGAGGTAGCATGTTCTTAAACCCAATTCTTGCCAACTCACTAAATAGGTAGCATTTTCATAAAGGGTCAGAAAAGCATGCTTTTGACTCCGAAACTTGGTTTTTATGCTGTTTGAGGTGTAGGAAACACTAGATTTTTTTAATCAAATAAGTCTATATTCCACATATCAGATACTTTTGGCTGCTATTATCTACCAGTTATAACAAAATTTATTCATTTGCCATTAAACATAGTATTTTATCTATACCCCTTACTTGAATGTCTCCCTACTCCTATGCACACATAGGTGCTTTTTCTTTGTTTCATATTTTACAGTAAACAGATTTTATCAAGAGTACCTCTCTGATGCCATGTTGATAGCATTCCATATTTTAAAGGTTCTGTCCATGGTTATTTCTGAAGGTGCTGTCCATGGTGATTTCTGAAGCTACATACCAGAAAACCAGTTTATAGATTTCAAACAGAAACTACATGGTGTGCCTAGGCAGGAATCTGAATTTTTCTTATCAGGCACATACCCTGGCTTTTATCAGAATTAAAGTTTGAAAACCACAGCTTTATAGAGATAAAGTGAAGATTAATTCTCATACAATTGAACATTAGGATAAAAAATAATAAAACTTGGTCACTGGATGATATTTAAGTTCTTGCTTTCCTTTAAAGAGTACTTCAAAGGTTAGCAATCCCCAATAGAGGCTACCTAGCTATGTAATTCTGAATTCATTCCTCTTTTAAGACACAAAATAGCACCCAAGAGACCATGAAAAGTTAATTCTGCTTTGAAGAACCAACTTTTCAAAGATGATGACCATTATTATCATTTATGTTCATTTTCAAGAGCACAGGACATTTCTACCCTGTACAAATTTATCAAAAAGGATGTAATGTTTGCTTTTAAGGTAGGCTCACAATAACAATTTTTTTTCATTGAATGGTTAGGTCAAGAGCTCATTCTCATAACACAGGGGAATAAAGGAAGATAACTAGGAAGGATGGTGTGTAGGGACATAGCTCCAAGAGGTAATACCCAGGATGTAGTATCTTGGGGCAAATTTAGATGATTAGATAGAAGGGTCATGAGAGGAAAGGAATATGACTAGAACTACATGTGCATGCAGCAAAAGATGATGGAAAATTAAGTCAATGTATTAATATTTTATTGAGTACCTACTGTATGCCAGGCCCTGTGCAGTGAAAGAAGGCTTAATAGGTGACTAGAGGGCTCCAGTTTCCCAGAATGAGGTTTTCTCGAGAGGTGGGACTTTCATACTAAAACCATGAAAACCATGGATGTGACTTGTAAAGCAGAATGAGCCCATCACTCTGGACTTGAAGAAGTGCTAACAAGTGTGATGAATGGATGGATGCTAAGGGATTATGAAACAGGAACATCTAACTATCCTCAGTGAGGACTCAGGGAGAATAGTTATATAGGCATTCCAGGGTCCTGGGACCTGAATGTGTGCAACCCATGTGGGTTCTTGGTTTAGTGCAGGAAAGATTTAAAGGTGAGCCATCATAGAGTTTAAAGGGAAAGAGTTTATTAGTGAAGCAGTGAGACAGAGAGTGGCTGTTCCACAGACAGATCAGCCTTCCCTAGTGGGCTTTACTTATTTTATTGAGGTTTATGTAATCTAGTGGTAAGGCATTCAATTAGGGGGAGGAATACTCAGGATTTTTCCGGGAAAGGGGTGGAGACTTCTCAGAGAAGCCCCATTGGCCATTTTGTGTCCTTATGGGGACTTTGCATTTGGGATCCTTGTGGCTTAGGGTGTGTCATTTAGAATACAATGAGCACATAATGAGGCTAGAGGTTACCACAAGGTGAAATTAGTTGCCATGTTGGATGAGCTGGTCTGTTCATGCCAAGCCATAAACCCATTGGGGATTGGTTTTACTCTCTCTGTGATAGTCCTTGGAAGCCCTTATCCTGTGATTAAAAGGTTACAGCTGTAGGACCCCAAGATTGAGGAATAGACCTTCCCCACTGCCAGTTCCAGGAAGTGACCTTTAAGGTTAAAGATTAGACAGGGAGGAGGTCAGTTCTTTATGGTTGAAGATTAGGCAAGAATGAAATAAGTCCCCAGAAACTCCCTACCCTGAGGACTTGCCCAGAGGAATGGGAAGGGGAGAGACAATGGGGACTGTTGACTAAGCATAGACCCTGTCATAAAACATGTAATTAACGAGCCCACCTGCGTGTGGTGTTTATTTCCTTGTTTCCTTCTCCCCCCTCCATGTGTAACCCCACCTGTGTGTGGTCTTTGCCTATATAAACTCATATTCTGCAGTTACTCGGGGCTCCAGCCAGCCAGCATTTCCTTCGGGTTGCTGTCTGCCTGAGACGCCCCTGCGCTGCGCTTGTAATAAATCCTCATGCTTTTTGCATCAAGTTTCGGTCTCGGCGTTTGACATGGGGTCGTCGCCCCCTCCCTCGGACTCACCGGGGGTCTTGGGACCTTACAACAGCCTTTTCATCACACACCCTATCTCAATAGTGGTTGTGAAAAAGTCACCCATGTCTTACCCATGACCTAAGTTATGAGCAGGAAGAGGAATATTGGAGGGGAGAGGGACATTGAAGGGAAATGGCACATCCTTTGGGGGGAATCTGTGGCAGGACAAGCACAAGGAAATTCAGAAGAAGAAAGGCTAGGGGTGATGAGTGGTACAAAGTGAAGCTGTAGGGCTGGGCAGTTCTTGCTTCTGTGAGGCCTTCCAGGACATATACTAGCTTCCTACAGGGAGTACAACAAATGACCACAGTCCCCATGGCTTAAAACAACATAAATTGGTTGTGTCACAGTTCTAGGTCTCATTGGGCTAAAATCAAGGTGTCAGTAGGATTGCATTTTTTCAGGAGGTGCCAGAAGAGCATCTGTTTCTGTGCATTTCCTGTCTGCTACAGGCTGCCTTGGCTCCTGCCTCTCTTCCATCTTCAAAGCCAGCGATAGTGGCCTGAGTGTTCTTAACATCAAATCTCGCTCACAGTGACTCTTCTTACACTTTTAAGGATTCTTGTGATTACACTGAACCCATCTGGATAATTCAGAATAATCTCTTCATTTTAAAGCCAACTGATTAGCAACCTGAATTCCATCTGTAACCTTCATCACCTTTTGCCCAGAAACATAAAATATTTGCAGGTTCCAGGAATTCAGATAAGGACACCTTGGGGAGGGGCCATTATTCTCCCTACCACAGAGCATATTAAGTAAGGACTTTGTGCTAGATTTGAAGAGGATTTGAAAACCCCTCAAAGCATTTTATTGCAGTGGAGTGAGGTGTGTGGTCCATTTGCATTTTAAAGGATCCCTCTGCTGCAATGTAGGGATGAAGAGGAAGCTAATATGTGGGAGGTTTGTTTGGAGGTGTTGCCAGGCTGCAGTGAGGGATGGTGAGGGCCTGGAGTAGACCTGGGAAGTGGAGAAGGACAAATATAAATGAATCCTGGTTACCTTCCACAGGGACAATGGGCCTAATTAGAGATAGATTAGATTAAGAACAAGGGAAAGTGATGAATCCCATATTTTTCCATGTCTGTTTCTATTTTATTTTAAAATTTTAATTATGGTTGACATTCAGTATTGTTTTATATTAGTTTCAGATGTATAGTGCAGTGGCTAGACAATTATATAATTTGCAAAGTGATAACACCAGTAAGTCTAGTATCCACTTGCCACCATACATAGTTATTACAATACTAGAGGCCCAGTGCACAAAATTCATGCATGGGTAGGGTCCCTAGGCCTAGCCAACAATCAGGGCCAATCTGTGGGCAACTGTTGGGATAATTGGGGAGGGGCCCACTGGCACCTGCTTGGCCAGCCTGGCGCTGTCCACTCCCCAGAGCCTCCTCCTAGGGCCTAGCCGCTGCCTCTGGTCGCCTCCATCTGCAGAGTGACCTAGGGGGCAATCAGGGGGACCCACTTGAACCTGCCATGACTGGCCTGGGGCCTCTGGGCTGGGAGTAGCCTCTATGTTAAGCATCTTCCCCCTGGTGGTCAATGCACATCATAGCAACCGATTGTTCTGCCATTTGGTCCATTTGCATATTAAGCTTTCCCTATATAGGATTTTAGACTATATTCCCTATGCTGTACTTCATTGCTGTGACTACCAAATTTTACTTCTTAGTTCCTTCACCTTTGTAGTTTTCATTTTTATTTTTCTTGAAGAAAACCACTTTTGGTTTGAGGGGTGGGTTTGAGACAGTGTGTAAAGGAGATCATGAATTTAGAATGTTTTTTGCTGGGTGTCATCTAATAGATACCCAGTAGGGGGTAACAAAGACACCTCTGGGCTTCTGAACTCACACTTCCATCTATTTCCTCCAAGTAGAACATTTATCTCTAAATGTTTGGTATTTGCTAAATCTGTCCTGTGCATATCTTCAAATTTGGAGATAGGGACCTTATCAGGTCTGTTTCTGTTATGTGCTCCTCATAGAAGAGTCTATGCTAATCACCTTGACATTTTGTATTCATTCGGTGTGAGGGAAAGGCTTTATTCTGCATTGATGGGGACACTTGTTTCTAATGAGAAATCTGATGAAATCAGGTGCTTTGAATACAGAACATGTGCAAACTTTTGTAGCCTTACAATTCCCTCAAAGCTTGTCTCCTTGAGGAGAAGATCCTGGTTGGTTTTGATGCAAAACTACATCTGATAGTGAATGGGAGAAGTGGCATTTTCCAGTGGGACAAGGGGACAATGAGCCTTGGTCTGGTTTGAGGTCTTAAACTCCTCGTTCCCTCTGTTCTTTTCACAAAAGATCATCTCATCAGAAATTCAGGGGAAAAATGGCTTTTCATTCTTATTCCCATTTTCTGACATTCTTGCTCTAAAAGTCATTATTAATGGAGAAAACGCCGCCTATTTGGTAAGCTGTGTCTTCCCTTAGTCTGGTGGTATTTCATTATCATTTAAATATGCCACCCACTGCTCCTTGTAGAGCCTTTTGAATGGAAGGTCATATCCCCCCCCCCCCCCCTACATTATGCTCAGGATTTTTAAAGCAAGATGGTCTCCAGTGAAGTTCTCTCCACATTGAAAAAGTGAAGTGGGGATTGAGATAATTATCTAGATAATTCAGCCTCCTGCTATCTTCCCTGAAATGGGACATATTTCTCATCCTCTATTTCTTTCCTTCCTTCTTTCATCTCTTAATGGTTATCTTTGCCAAAGAAAGGCACTAATGTTTTCATGCTGCCTACAGAATACAGCAAGTTTTTATAAAATGTTTTTTGAAGTGCTAGCTATATTTTAAAAGGCGTGTCAGATTTCTAATGCTACATTTCAAAGCAGGAATTGTTCCATGGCTTGGATTGGCCATCTTTCTTAGTCATTCCCGGGTATTAATTTTCTATTTCCAGACCTAAAATTCCCTTATGATGGAGGAGTAGTGTGGACTCTGTCTTCATTCTTAAGAATCACAATCACTTGAGAATTAAAGAGTCTTCTTTGTAAAATTACTGGAGGTTTCAATGCATATTTGGCTGTTACAAATGTCCACTGAGCAGACTCGCATCCTAATTTTAGTAGAATAATGGCTACTCTGAAAGTGGTTATCACTCATTCTTAAGCTTCAATTCCTACACCCAGTGCCAGGGAGTGGTGACAGATTATGGAAACCGCCACTGGAGGACCTACTCCTCGTCCAGGCACTGTCTCTCTTAAGCAATGTTTCTGAGCCTCCATTGTTCATCTGTGAAATGGGAACATTATATACCAGCATTCAGAGGGCAGTGGTAATAAAATGAGTTGAGATATTTGAGGAATCTAGACACTATAAACATGTGAAATATTCATCTGTTTGCCTCCCCTCATGGTTCCCCCTAAAGAGACCCAGACAACCAGGTTATGTCATCATCTTCACACAATCTGAGTCCCAACAATGTGGCAGCCATAGTCCTATGAGTGAGGTTAGATTGGAGAACAACATGTTGCATGCTGCCTTTCCGACATATCACCAGCACAGCCTCTTGATACCATGAAACAGAGTTTACTGTTATTGAACTAATGGACGATCAAACTACCTCAACAGAGTCTGAGTAGCATCTCCAGGCTGGGCAAAGTCAGAATATTTTTTGAGATGTAGAGGTGTGTTTAAGTGGGTCTCCCCATAAAGGAACTGGTTTAGGATGCGGTAAGGAATGACAGAAAAAGGCAAGAACATGGACATGAGGAGTTCAAAGAGTCTTGGGGTAGAAGTGGTTGATGTTTTCTGCTAAAAAAAGTGATGGGTCTTTCAAGAAGTTCCTGAAATGAGTAGTAATGTTATTTGTACTTCTAACTTCCTGGGTAAAAGTTTCTTGGAATAGTAAAGTTATGCAGCAAAGTCAGTAAAAGAGTAAAGTTACAGTGAGCTGAGATAGTACTGGTTCTCAACCATCACATCATCATCATCATCAACATCATCATCATCATCAACAACAACATCATCACTATCTGCCAATGTCATTGGAGGTTTCAATTTATTTTGTTACTTCTTGAAGGATGCATGAAAGATATAGTGATATATATTTACTGAAGAATTAAGTGAGATACTTCAGTGAAGTATAAATTATGAAATATATGGAGAATTTTACTATTGCTACAGAAGATATAGCTATGAACACATACCTTTGCTTTTTCTTTCCCATGTAGCTTATAGTTGACCTGTGGAAATAAATTCTAAAAAAAAAAAAAAAAAAAACCACTTTTGTGGATAATTATTTACAAATTTGACAGTTGCTGTGAAGGAACATGTTACTTGTTATGACAGCATAAGGTAAATCTGATAGATCCTCCCTTCCCCCAGTTGATGGACAGATGTAAACCCCACCTGTGGCCAGACATTCCTGAGCTCTGAACCACCAATCAGCACCTGCCAAATACCCTAATCCTCAGATTCCTAAGACCCTAGGTCCCTAATCACCAATGGATGTGTGCTGAGTACCCTAAGCCCGTCTCCTATCCTCCCCTTAAAAGAAAACCCCTGGGCATCTTCTGCTCTCTTCCGCTCTTTCTCTCTGGAAGCAGCCGGCGGGAAGTACCCTATCTCCAATAAAAACCTGTGTCCTGGCATCCCAGTTTCAACTACCTTCTTTAATTAATCTATCAAAATCAGAGGATCTTAAGATGGTCTAGGCAGGCCTGAGCAAACTACGACCCACTGGCTGGATTCAGCCTGTTCGGCTGTTCTATCCGGCCTGTGGAGCAGAAAAAGTGGAGGGTTCTCTTGCTCTCCCCTCTGCTCCTTCACCAGCAGCCCAAGATGAGAGTGCCAGCATGGTCAGGTTGCTTTTGTTACGGCCCTCTGGTCCAGTTTAAGTACCTATTGTGGCCCTTGAATAAAAAAGTTTGCCCACCCCTGGTCTAGGGTGTCTGGTAAGAATCTTCTTGCACATGTATAGATGCCAGTTGGATAGAGGAAGCAAGGGGAATGTTGGGTGAGGGAGACTGACCTTTATCTTAAGAACAAGGATAAACAATATGCTCCTGCATATCAATAAATATTATATTCTAATGTTCACATACATGTTGGCACAAATAATATCCTAAGATATATTCACTGTACACAGTGACCGTGTTCAGAGTCATCCAAATTGACACAGTCCATCAGCAATTGCTAGGCCCATTTCTCTAACTAAACAGCAGTTGTTTGTTGAAAGAATGAGTGAATATTGAATTAATCAGCACTGCTTAGTTCCCCAGTGACCTCCAGCAGCTCATTTGCTTATGCAAAGCATACAGAAGTTTGATGGAAGGCCCTTTGCATCCAAACCTGAATGCAAGAAAGTAGGGGAAACTGTCAGAGCAGAATGAAGAAAACCAGCCCATTCATATTGGCTGATGGATTTTTAACTATCCTATGTTTGTAGTTTAGGGAAGAGGAAGGATCTGGAAGCTCTCTGAGCAAAGTTATATCTTAATGGGTTGCTCTGTATGGTTTCAGGTCTTAGCTCTTTCCCTTGATTACCCTTGCAGATAAGACTGCTCATGATAAAATAAGAGCAGGCATGGGATCAGACTAGGTTCAAATTTTTGATCCGATGTATAAACTTAATCAAATTATTTAACTCCTTCTTGCCCAGTTGCCACATCTGTAAAAGAGAGGTGATATCCACAGCACTATATGGTTTTTGAAAGATTAAATGAAATATTTTAATGAAAAGCACTTAATATGGAGCCTAGAATATAGTCAGGTGCTTCCCTCATGTTAAGAGTGGCTCCCTGCCTTGCTGTAGCCCTCTCTACACATCCTGTGAGAAGAGAACAAGGAAGGGCTGATTTTAGTTGTACGGTGCATTGAGGGTATAGAGATGAGCAGGGGGACATTTGCTTGTATTTGTTCATCAAGCACATGAAGATGGATTTTTATCTTGAGATTTGGTTCCTGATTTTATCAGGGTCTCATAGCAGGTTTCCTCATGGAAGGAATCGCAATTAGCATAGAAAACTGGCGCCATGTCCTGGATTGATGGTGCCTCTTTCAAATTCATATCTGAAGTCACCTGTATGTCTCTGAGACTGAACCAAGTGCATCCTTATTTGGAGCTGAATTTTAGACAGGAGTAAAGCAGCCAGAATAAAGTAGGAAAGTGCCCTTCAGGACTTGGGGCTGATAAAACTTTTGTCATTCCCTACCTTGACAACGAGTTGAGAGTAGGAATCACTTGGTCGATAAGGATGGTGACATATTTCCTCCCTGAAGTTTTATCAGATAAAAGTCCGGCAAAGCCATATTTACTATCTGCTCCCTGTTTCAAACTTTGGATAATGGATAAAGAGAAAAGCCTGAAGATGTGAAAATTGTGGTAAAATGTACTTTGGAAACTTTAAATGATTGTAAACTATGATGTTGGCAAAGTGACCCACAGCATTAACATTATGAAGATGAAATAAAGGCTCACACTATTCAGCATTCCTTAAAAAGAAGACCTCAGAACTGCTCACTGCTTGCCCTATGTCAGTAATGATTGGAAAAGGATTTTGAGCAGTTAACCAGGGCAATGCTAGTATTCTTAATTCTGCAACTTCTGATTGCAGAGAGTCAGGTGCAGTGTGATTGAGGACGCACCTTGTCTATGGAGGGCAAAGCTGGCCTTAACAATGAGGGATAAGCAGAAAATCACGGCATTTCCCATGAGAAGAGAGATGTGAGTTGTTAGCCAGTTGTCGAAGTAGCCTTGGATATCTCCAAAACTCTACTCATTCTTCATAGAAGAGAATGGTTAATGAGATTTCCAACCCAAATAATTTTGACATTCATGGACATAAAAAAGAAAAAAAGAAAAGAAAAAGGAGGACATTTTATTGTCTTACTCCGAGTTCTTGTCATCCATAGAGGAAGGCACTTGAGGAAGCAATGAGCTTTACTGCTTGAGATCCCCATGGTGAATTTATTAGTGTCCCTCATTGACAAAACAAATGGAAAATGACTAACTTTACTGTTAATTACACTGGTGTATGCACGTATCTTTTTCTTTTATTTTTTTCCGTTTTTTTAATTGAATTAATTGGGGTGATATTGGTTAATGGAACCATACAGGTTTCAATTGTTCAATTCTATAACACCTCATCTGCATACTGCATTGTGCACTCATCCCCAAAGACAAGTCTCTTTCCACCAGTATATAACCCCCTTTGTTCTTTTCCACATCACAACTACCTTTTCCTCTGGCAATCATGTGTCCTGTTGTCAGCAGGTTTATTTGTTCTTAATCCCTTCACCTTTTTAATCCTGTCCCCAAACCGCCTCCCATCTGACAGCTGTTACTCTGCTCTCTGTATTTTTTAATCTGTTTCTTTTTTGTTTATTTTGTTCATTATATTCCACACATAAATGAAATCCCATGGTGTTTGTCTATCTCTGACTTACTTATTTTACTTAGCATAGTACTCTCCAGGTCCATTCATGCTGTTGCAAAGGGTTAAGAGTTCCTTCTTTTTCATAAGCCAGTAATATTCCATTGTGTAAATGTATCACAGTTGTTGTTTTAGCCACTCATTTACTGATAGTTATGCATATATGCATGTAAATTCTTTGGTTGTTCTCTTCCTCCTCTATCCCCTTCCTTCTGCAGGGGTATTGCAAGTCTGTCCCCATTTCAAAGCCACACAGCTTAATGGCAGTCTGAGCGTCTGCTTAGAGCTTCAAAAAAAGGGGGGGGGGGGGGAATGCATCAAAGATTTCTGTTGGGTACAGCCAACAGACCTTTCTGTGGGACTAGGGTTTGGCAGGGTGGTATCACCATGGCTGGAGGTTAGTGCACTCCCAGGCTGTTGCTATAAGAATAGGAGTGCTCCATCCTGGGAAGTAGGCTCTGATGGCACTATGGGATAGTGACTCAGCACAGGTCTTCGTGTCTGACCCTCCAGATTTCTCCCTGGGCCATGCTTCCCAGATCTTCTCTTTATGACCCCCATATGTCCCAAGATGCCCTCCCTCTACTGGAGCCCCGGATGAGTGTCCAAGAGCAAGATCCTGTGTGTGGCCCTTTAAGAGAGCACCTGGGCTTTTAGCAGTAAACCTCCTCTTCTAGGTGGACAGAGAACCCATTGATTTTTACTGCATGATGCAATGTAGGTTTCTCTTCCTGGTTCCTGTTCTCTGGGTTGGGGATCCTGGGATGGGGTTGAAACTCCACACTCCTCAGGGGGGACTTTTGCAGTCAAGATATTCTTCCGGCATCTCAGTCTCAGTGCGTGGGTGTAGGGGCACACCCTCTCTGTGCCTCTGCCCTTTTTACCAATCTTGATGCAAGTTCTTCTATAAATCCTTGGTTGTAATACTTCTGTTCAGCTATATTTCAGCTGGTTATTCATGCTGACTACAGTAAATACAGCTTGACGAGGGGAGGGGGTGAGTATAGCTCTCACCTACTCTGGAGCCATCTTGCAATACACATATCTTTTTCAAAGTTCTTAAATTTTCAGGAAGTCCTAGATTTGCGAAGAGCCATGCAAATTACATTGGATTAATTTTATTTGCAGTGTACGGGTAATACTCAAATGTGGAATGTATACAAAACACAGTGTAATCTAAAATAACTCCTCTGTTAAGTAAATATTTGCTTCAATTCAATTATTTGCAGGGAATGTTAGTATGTCTAAGGTGGTACTTGTATGCCCAAAATAACACTAAAGACCTATATCTATACCCATCTAGATATGAATGACCCTTTAGAATTCTTTCTCATTGTTAATCATCCCTATTTCATGAGCACCAAATCATTTTTCATGTATTCTCATATTTAATCCTCATTAACAACCCTAAGAGGTAGGTGGCATTAATTCTATCTTATAAATGAATTCAAATGAATTTTACAAATGTATTTGAACAGGGCCTGGAGAACTCTGAAGCTCGTGTTTTTAATCAGTGCACTTACCATTCTGCCTCCCTTCACAGTTGGCTGCATGGCACCTGGTCCTCACAATGCAGAGCACAAAAGGGAGACCACACATAGTGGGCACTTGGCTCACATGTAGGGACTGAAGCCAAGTCGGGGTATATCATCTTATCCCTACAACTTTTCTGTTTCCTTTCAAACACAGTATTTGGCAAGAATTTGTGAAGCAGGAGTTTTATGGGATAAAAGAAGAAAGTAGTAGAGTTCCTATATTCTATTTGGGGAGGCAGAGTTAGCTTACGTGGACATTATGTGTAATGTTAACAAGAGAATATTTTTATGTGTGCACATAATAAGGACACCACCATATAATGAGGCGTATGCATACACATATGTGTGGAGTACACTTTAACATGTTAAGTAAGTTATTACGTTAGAGTAAATTCAGAAATGCAGGGAAAGATGAGGACATTGGCATTGACTGAAATGTATAAAAGGCTGGGTGCTTTGAGCTCATGCCTTCATTTATTTTACAATAGACCTTCAAGATAAGTATTATTTTTGCTTTTATACAGGTGGAGAGTACAAGAGAGACTGAATAATTTGTCCCAATTGCCTAGATTTAATATATAGAAGAGTCAGCATTTGAATTAATGGCTGATTTACCCACACCTCTACTATACTCCTCCGTCTGCCAGGCAAAGGGAGTTGGGGAGTCATTAGAATGACCCAGAAGTTCTATGGATGGATAAGGTGCCATGATAGTTCAGAGAGATTTTCCCATCATGCTACACAATACAATGAAGGCAGCTATCTCAAAGCCCAGCACTAGGAGTCCTATATCTTCTGTTTTATCTTTCTCCATAGCTGCTATCACCATCTAGGATGTTATATATTACCTTTTTTCCTCTCACTAGGATACAAGTGCTATTTAGGCAAGGGTCTAGCTTCCTTCATTGGTAGTTCCCTTAAACCTAAAATGGTACTAGACATTGGATATGACGTTTAATGCCTCTTTGTTGAAATAATAATCACATTTATGACAAATAACCAAAATTTGGTGTTTATGTTTGTTTAATAATTATGAGGATTCATGATCAGTTTTGAGTGATGATTACAGTGAAACTTTAATTTGAGAAATTTCTAGAGGCATATTTTTTTTTTAGCTCAGGAACAAAGGAAAGGGCTGAATCTGTGAGTGGAGGGAGTAAAAATTAAACAAACAAAATTATCTATCTCCTTGGCCGGGAAGCTCAGTTGGTTTTGAGGGTCACCCCTGTATGCCAAGATTGTGTGTTTGATCCCTGGTGGGGGCACATAAAAGAATCAACCAATGAATGCATATGTAAGTGGAACAACAAATTGATGTTTCTCTCTAAAAATCAATAAAATCATAATAATCTTCTGTCCTTGCTTTGGGTTACCATGCACTTGTGTTGATCACTTTTAGAAATGATTCATAAAATTCTACAAAAGGATATCCTGTGTGTTTGGAAATGAGGGACATTCATCATATTTAAACAACTAAAACTTTTCCATCCTACCCATTAACTCACCAAGCTGCAAGCTGGTCCCATGCTGCCTTGCCCGTCTATTTAGTATTTCCAGACAATCGCGGTACAGTACAAAGCAATTTGTTTTTCTATAATTTCCTTCTTGCTCACAAACACAACCTGCATCTCAGGGAGAGTCAATCATGAGCTGAAGAGAAAACGGGATGATTTAAAGCGGGAGAGTGGTTCATTTGCTTTAGGGGATAAGAAACAATTATTTCAGTAGGCCAGGGTTTCTGTGGGAAGTCGGGTGAATAAGAATGCTGCCTTCTCTGGGACTGCTTTGCCTAAGTAACTTCTTTTTAAATGATTTCTTACTGAGCCGTAAATGCTTTTAACATGATGAAGGCTAGATTTGTGTTATATAAACCTGGGAGCAGTGTCTCCATCTCCCCTCCTCCTCCTCTCCACCCCTTCTCCTCCCCCTTCCCCACTTTTCCCAAAGATCCTCTGGTCTAATACTGCACCACAGAGGGAGACGCTGCTGTTTTTATCATATGTCCTGCATTTGAAATGCATTTGGAGTTTAGCCATGTTGGAGAACCCAACCTTTAAATAAACTCCTTCTTAGCACTATGGATGCTTTTCATGTATTTGTTTGTGTCTTTCTTTGTTGTTTGGAGAGGATTAGCTCATTTGCCGTTATTTATATATGTTTTAAACTCCCTTTGTGTTTTACTGACAGATACAACTAGGCGTTTATTTGATTTCTGTAATAAGCTGACAAGGGCTGAGGATCCCTGTAAGTGTGAGGTGCTGACTGAGGGTCTGTAGCACCAGAGCAGGGTGAGCACAGGGTGGCCCAGGGCAGCTTTCCTGGCCTTAGAGGGCTGGGGAAGGTAGGTCCCTAACTCCACATCCACTGCTTGTGGGGAATTCAAAGCCTTTTCCATGATGCCTTTGAATTCAGTGGCCCTCATATCTTATGGTCCCCTACCCCCCCCCCCGCCTCTTTCTTCTTTGTAGTGTCTAATGGACATTAGAACCCTGCTCTGACTTATAAACTCTTTGCTGTACCGGTTTCCATAAAATTCAAAGAAGTGGATGCTGAGTTTGGCATAGGTTAATACAGATTATATCTCTCAAGGTGCTGCCTGCATGACACATGGCTACTCCCCAAAGTTCTTTCAGCTTTTTCTATGTTCAGTGTGCAGCTTTGCTGTTCTCACCTCCAGGCGCCCTTCCTATAACTATAAACACACAAAAGTGCACACATCCTTCGGGACAACTTGCAGAGAGGTTTTGTCTTTCTGCCATACTCCCTACTTGATCCATCACCCTTCTGCAGTGAGACCAGCCTACCCTTTGAATGAATCTTTCCTGACCTGCAACTTTATTTATTTACTGTGAGGTGGCCACAGGTTCTTCTCAGCCCAGCAGTGAAACTGATGCTCAGCCAGATCTGATCAGGTAGATGTCCCTGACCATAGACCCTCAGAGGGTCAAGATCAAACCTCCTTCAATGGATTAGGACGTTCTCCTCCAAATGGCCTCTCAGGCCTGTCCACCTCTCTTCTGTCCTCCTCTTCCATGTGTTCCAGCTGCAAAGGTTTGCTCTCACTCCTGGGAACGTACTTTCCCTTCTTCCATCACAGTGTTTCCACAAGCTACCCCTCTTTATGGGATAGTTTCCCTCCTCCAGCTTCTCTATCTATGAACCCATTATAATTTGGTTGTGCATCTTCAGTGGTTACTTCAATGCTTGGCACCTAGAAGGCACCATTAACTGCTGAATGTATCAATAAGTGAATGATTAAGGAATGAATGGGATGAAGTGAGAGTACTAAGGTTGTGGTCACCTCGAGAGAGCATCATTCATCAAGTGAGGTTCAAGTGCTCTGCAGATTCACACCCCCAAAATCATGGGATGATCACGGGTTTGTGTGCATACATAGATTTTCTTCCTCGGACAGCTGAGGGGATCTGGCAGCGAAGACATCCCAGTAGCAATGAGCACATCTCACATCTAAGTTTCTAATACCATTTTCTCATAATTCCTTAAAGAAATAGCTGCTTCTAGGAAAAGGACAAGAAATGCATGAGATGAGCAAAGCGGGTCTTATATTGCCAGGAATTAAGTATCCAGGAAACAGAATGATGGGGGAATGTCAAGGAAATAGTGGAGCCAGCCTGAAAGAGCACCAGTGGCCAAAGTTGGACCAATTTGAACAACAAAATAGAGTAGTTCTTTTTGCCTTGTGACCCAAAGTATAACATGAATACCCACAAATTAATACTGATATAAATAATTGCTTGGATAAACTAATGAGTGCTGGAGAATAAACACATCTGTACAGAGAATCCCAAATAATGTATGTAGACACTCCATCCCCACAAAGGTAATGCCTAGCTCTGCCCTGGGAAATATTAGATGCACACAGTGATATATATATATATATATATATATATATATATATATATATATATATATATATAGTAAACCAGAGAGTACAGTATGGAAATGGGGAAAGAATAGAGCATGTTTACAGGAGAGAAGCCTAAGAAACGCCTTCTCAGCCAGGGGCTTGGACTCCCATTGACAGTGAGAACTGATGTTATGGTATCTACTCTTCATACCATGAGATGAAAATGGACTTTGCCTCTCTTGTCTCCCCACCCCCAACCCCGTAAATCTATAACCCAGTCTTATCAGGAGAAAAACATCAGACAAATCCCAGTTGAGGGACATTCTAGGAAATACCTGAGCATTACTTCTCATAACTGTCAAGGTCCTCAAAAATAAGGGAAAACTGAGCAATGGTCACGGCCAAGAGCAGCCTAAGGAGACATGATGACTGAAGATCCCATTACTCTGGCATCTCAGATGGGATCCCAGAGCAGGAAAAGGGCATCATTTGAAATCCAAGGACATCGTTTCAAGTGCAGACTTTAGGTAATAATAATGTCAATATTGGCTCATTAATCTGACAAATGTATGCTAATATAAGACGTTGATCATAGAGGAAAACAATGTTTTCAGGGTATATGGGGAATCTTGCAATTTTTCTGCAAACCTAAAACTGTTCTGAAAAACAAACCGTGAAAGGAAACAGAGAGCTGTGTACCATCTCTCCAGCAGCAGCTGGTGATGGATTGCCCTTACCGGTGCCCTGGGCCTGGGCTAACCTGTGGTTCTTTCTTCTCACCTGGGGACCTCTACTCTGAGCAGGATCTAGCCAGGAGCACCAGTGCTCCCTCTCCCTCCTTCCCAGCGCCCTGCTTACGGATTTTATTTTTCTTTGCTTCAGACAGCACTCAGCTGCTGCCACAGGCAAATATGTAGCTGGCTGCTTTGCACGCTGTTGTTCAACACACTGGGAAAAATGAGCCTTCTTGTTGGCATCTGGGTCCCTGAGCAAATAAACAAAAAAGAAAAATGGTGCATGTCGGAGATGATGATGTGGAGAGAAAGATTGGGACAGAAAGATGATTGAGAAGTCTACCCTTCTCTCCTCCCAATTCACACCACACCCCAGGCTGCAAGGAGCGCCCCCTGCAGTTTATCATGAGGGTAAGGGGCATGCTATTGACCCTGGAATGGAAAGTGCTGCTGAGAGTACCTGGCTTTCCTGCTGGTGTTAGGTGGTGTGCCTAAGCTCCCTGCTGTGTGCTGCTTTCTGAATTCTGTCCTGGGCACTGGTAACACATGTGGACTGGAATTGATGGTGTGCAAAGACCTGTGAGGATCTCAAAGGTTGTTTGGTCTCAATCCGAGGTTTCATCTTCGGTAACTTCTCAGAACTCCTGGAGAGTAGAAAGGGGAAGAGGTACTCTGGAGCTGCCCAGATCCTCCCTCCAGCTGTGTGACTTTGAAAAAGTCATTAATTTCGATGAATCTTATAGACAGAATGGGGAAATACTGGCACCTGCTTCATAAGATGATGGGGAGTTTAAATGCAAGGGACTTTGAACAGTGCGTAGCATCACTTGGGTTCCCAATAAGTTTCCCCAAATCAGTTGTGAGGCATTGATATGTCACATTTCACCTCCTGGTGTCCGAGGGAGAGAGCATTGTCAAGGCCTCACCTTATCTTAGAAAAATATTAGAAATTGTCAGCCTAAATGTAATATTTGTAATTGAGGGGACTTAAGTTTTGTTCAGATGAATAATTCACTAATCAATTTCGTAGGTAAAGATCAGGCTGAGAAGTCTCCTCTTTTCCCATTATTAATCATTTGAACATCCCATTTAGTGAGCAATTATTATGTGCTGGACTCTGTGCTACATGCTTTAAGTGACTATGTCTAATCCCCTTAACAGTAGGAAGTCAATACTATTACTCATTTTACTTCACCTGACATCAGAGAGGTTAAGTGACAGTCCAAGCTTGCTAGGCTAATAGAGGCAAAGCTAGGGTTCAGAACAGAGCTAACTGACTGCAGAGACATTCTCTCCATTCGTATGTGTGTGTCTGTTGGTTCAATAACCCAGGGTGGAGTGGCGGGGAGAGAAGGAGCGAGAATGCTGTTTGTACACGCATGAAGAAGGTTTAGCTCCACAGGGGCCCATAGCGTTTGAATGTGTTAGGTTAGCAAGTCTGAGCCCCTGGGGTCTGTGTTCCTCCTTCTTTATCCCTTAGCTCTGTCAGTTGCCATGGAAGGCAGACAGTTTGAGTTTTCTGTCGGCCTGAGTCTAGGGAATCAATCTCTAATATTAAATGTTGAGCTTGTTGTTGAGAGAGTCTTTTGACCACTCCTGGTTTTCATTAACTAGAGAAGATGGAGATTTTCAGCCACTTGAAAGAAAGATTTCCTGTGGCTTGTTTTGTGGTATTTTTAGGGCTAGAGAATATTTTCAGACTGAGAGAAGCCAAAGCAAAAATGTTAAGTCTCTTGTCAGCCTCAGCTCTTACTCACCGCTGCTTTGCCTTTGGTGTGTGGATGCGATGAAAATCACTGAAACCAGAAAGCACCCTGCTCTCAGTCTCTGTTGTATTTTTTTAAATTGCTGGTAGCCTTTGCAATTAAGTAGTGTTACAGAACTTCAGCCTACTAATCCCTTCCAGCCCAGATGGATCTGGAAAATAATAGGATAATTAATAAATAATAATGCAATAATAAATTGTTATTTTGTGTACTCACAACTTTAAACCTGCTTTTGCTCACCCCTGTATTTTTTCAAAATTTCCAAGGTGTTTCTAGTACACAGTCAGTACTGAGGACCACTGGACATGAGAAGCCCTAAGAAAGGAAAATTAATACAGGAACCCTTTCCCTCACTCATTCATCCATCCATCCATCCATCCATCCATTCAACTATCTGTCCACCCTTTCATTTATCTACCCATTCATTTGACAAACACATACAGTGCTTTCCCCTGAGTATAAAACACTTTTGAACTTCCTATTAATACAGCTGAAACAAAAAAGATAAAAAAGCCCCTGTTTAAGGAGCTAGCATGGCACAGATATTTATGAATCAAACTTGTCACTGGAAATCAGCCTGTTTTAATTATAGCACACACCTTTCACCAAGAGCTCAAACAGAATCCATTTCATCCAGTCACTAAAAGAAAGTCTTGCACAGCCACCCCCCCCCAAAAAAAAAGTCCAAATTATCCAAATTTAAATTGCCAGTCCTTGTAGTAATGGATTAATCTTGTTTCTATTTGTGAAATTCTTCTGTTCCTAATGTCCACCTTTCCCTTAGGTACTCCCCACCTTCTTTGGCCTAATTTGTCAGGATAAAACTTGTAACAAAAAGAAAAACCCTTAACAGGCCATGATGCTTCGATCCACTCTGCAAATGCTTTGGGGAGTTCCACAAAATTAAATAGACACAACACATACACGGCCATGGGTTCCCACACCGAGGCAAGGTGCTAAATTTGTCTGATTTGAGGCCACCTGCTCACATGTCATCCGCTGGCACCAGCCCCCGCATTTGTGGGCCAGAACATAGGAAATTAAGTTTACCTGATGCTCTCTGACAGCAGCTTTCTGTTACAACGCAAAAATTAGATTAGGTTAAGGTAGAGGGCAGCGTGAATGGATGGCTTCATAGATTGATCCTAGAACGGTGATGGCTTTAACCAGAAGGTGACTGGTTATGATCCAGCTCGGGTCACTGGTGCTCACAGGTTTGCTGTTATTGACGCCTGTGCAGTGACCTGTGGGGAAATGCATGGTTTATTTCTTATTGGGTTGTACTCTACCGACAAGCATCACACTGCTGGTGGGACTTCACTGACCTTTCCTCTGGAAGTTGATGAAGGAAGGTCAAGGCATGAATAGGCGATGGACACTGCATAAACTGGTTGTGTCTTGGATGTCCTGTGGCCCCTGTTCTGAATGTGTCACACATGGCAGGGTTGAACAGCTGCGACCGGGAGCAGAATTTCTTGGGTGAAAGCTGACACGATCATTGGGGGTCTCTCAAGGTCTGTTTGCATAGATATTCTCTCAATATGAAATGATCTAGTACAGACTTGAAAATCGACCAGAAGGATCATATTTCAGGTTAAAGGAACCTGACGAGCCTCTGCCTCATTAGATAGCTCAATTGGCTTCAAAAATCATTTTGTTAACTCCCATAAAAATGTGTACATTCTCAACTGCACATGATTTTTGAGTTTTATTTTTTCTAAGGTGGTATTCAGTTGTGTAGTAAACTTTAAAAAAGCATTTATAGTACAACCTAGTGACACCCTTTCCTAGACTATGCCTTCAAGGCATAAACAAAGGGTCCAGCGGAAAATAAATTCAGAAATTTAAACATATTATGCATCAAATACTAAATCTTTCATTGAAAAGGTGACAGTGAAACAAATAACTTTGAAGGGAACAGAGAATGATCTAGAGAATTTCTGGGATAAAATTGATGAGTTTATTTATTTGTTTAAATAATTGTTTCTTTTGGAACTAAGTTTTACACTCCTACCATTTAAAGTCGAGCTGAAGTTATTTCTGGCAAGAACAAGTGGTACATGGTTAAAGGGCACAATAAAAGAATTCAGGGATAAAATACCATTTTGTTAAAGTTTCTGAAGATTACACAGAGAAACATTCTGGGGCCTGGCTACGAAGCGAAAGGGAGAAATGAGTTTTACATAAAAATCCATCGCTCCGGTCACTGACATCCAGTGACAGAAGTAATAATTGTGTCCATGTAAAATCAGACCCCTTGTTACTTTTTAATGAAGTCTGTCTGATTCTGTGATATTTTTGGCCTAGGAAATGAAGGAGATGTTTTATTAAATGAAACTAGGTTCCCATAGGTAAAATATCTGAATACTCATGTCATAGCATACAATAAGAAGCAGTTTTTTTTTTTTTGTGTGTGTGTGTGTGTGTGTGTGTGTGTGTTTTTTTAAGGAGAAACAAGAATGTAGTTCCAATATACTCACTCCCCCAAGAAACCTTATCTGCGTTGTTGATGGGTTAGTGGCCCGGATTTTGCATTTGAACTATGGCAGAAAGCCACTGGAGAAAAATGAAAGGTTTTGCCTACCCCCTCTAGGATCCTTATGCCACAGCGTCTGTTCCCCGCTGGAGTGAGAAGTCCAAGTCTCCTTTGCAAGCCAAGAAAAATGGGACCTTTTTCAAACTGTGGTTCTAAGATGCTGGCAGCATTCGCAAGTGCTATCCCCTGAGTATAAAACCCTTTACCTGTTTCAAGCCAGCTATTTGGTTTGCCAAGTGAAAAGTTTTCTTACATTCTTTCTTACTTTTTCTGTCTCTCCGTCCCTTATCTCTTCTCCACTTGTTTCCCTTCCTTCCTCTTCCCCCACCCTTTTCCTCCCTTCCTCTTGCTGCCCAACTTAACAGTGCAACCTCAGCATCATAATTTTTAACACTGACTGTGCCAAGTGGGGATATAACTCCAAGGAACCTTCTCTTAAAAAAATATAAAAAAGATGTTTTTTTAAAAACTGATTTCAAGAGAGAGAAGAAGGGAGAAGGATGTAGAGATAGAAATACTGATGAGGATCATCAATTGGCTGCCTCCTGCATGCCCCTTACTAGGGATCGAACTTTTAACCCCAGGCATGTGCCCTGACTAGGATCTAACTGGTGACCTTTTTGTGGGTCGATGCTCAACCATTAAGTAACACTGGCCAGGCAGGAAACTTCCCTTTTGAGCAGATCTCATCTACTCTCTGTTGGACCCTGAATGGGGACCTTCGGCTGACCTTTTCCCCCTCATTGTTCATGTGAATGTGTGTAAATATGTGAATGTGGGTATGAGTGTGTGGGCATGCATGTGTGGATATGTGGTATGTGCCTGTGTGTTTGTGTGTGTGTGTGTGTGTGTGTGTGTGTATGCACTCACACATTTTCATGGAGAAATAGAGTCATATGGAAGTGTTTGTGTGGTTTGAGTTCTTTAGTTTTGAATGTGATGTGTTTGGTCTAATCACTGAGAGGTGATTTTAAAACCTCATGTGTCCACATTCAACCTCAGTTATAAAGCACATGGAGGGAGGGAATTCCTGCAGGTTAAAAAGCTCAACCCTTTGATTTCTCTGCCTTATTTATTGACTTGGGAGAGAGAATCAGAAGACAAAGATAGTGGCCTGGTATAGAAAATCCCTGTAGTAACTGGTGCAGGGGGTGTGTAGCTCTTCCATAATTTTCACCCAGTTCAGAGTGTCCTACTTCTGTCCAGACCTGAAAGGGCATTTTAGTGTGGGTGTATGTCGGTGTGATGGGGAAGGCTACCTCCTTAGGCTGTAGCATCTCCCAGAGAGAGGTCTTGGCAAAGGCTCAGTCAAAATTGATGAGCCTAAAATGGGATTCACCTTTAAGAAAGAAGAGATTTTCGAAAAATTAGCTTTTCTCTTAGCAATCTGGCTATGCTCTCAGAATAGGAGCTATAAATCTGTCTGGTAGAGCCCTCTGTCCTTAAAATAGAACATAGATGAATGGATGGATAGATAGATGGATGGGAATTGTACATACACATGTGAACACACACACACACACACACACACACACACACACACACACACACACACATTCTTTAAGTAGGTTAATCTTTACTCTTCAAGTCTCTCATCTCTGGGGAGAGCAGAGCAAGGGGTTGGAGGCATATGCAATATTCTCTCATTATAAGACCCAGAAAATGAGACCACCTTATAGTCAACTCTTCTAGGCATGTTTTAGGCAATGCTGTACAGTAAAAAAAACACATAATTTTGAGCCATCAAAAGCTCAATTTAGATCCTGGCACCACCACATGTTAGTTTGAATAGGCTTGGTCAAGAGAGTTAACCTCCTTTTCCATATCTGTAAAATGAAAAAATGATTGCTAACTTGTTGGACAGTACATAGAGTTAAGGGATATCTGTTTATACCTATATCTACTGCCAGACCCAGTGTCTAGAAGGCAGAAGGGACATTGATAAATGGGGCTGCAGCTGCCACTCCCGCTGCTACTAATTTTCTTTCTTCTCACTTTGTCCTCATCCTTTTGATATTTTTACACACTACCATGTAGAAATAGAAGCCACATCCTACCACCATCAGCTCCTTGTACACTTTTCTCCTGGTCTCTGGTGCCAGAGGTGGCTATTCTCCCTGTGTTTAGATATCTGTCTTCCATAATTCTTCTTGCTTTTGTATCTCTCTCTCTCTCTCTCTCTCTCTCTCTATATATATATATATATATATATATATATATATATATATGACCGTTTCACCATCGGACCAGTAGCTATGACACACACTGACCACTAGGGGCAGATGCTTAATGACCAGGCAAACAGGCATGGGAACATGGAACAGACTAAGGACTCTCAGAAGGAAAGGGCGGGGGGATTGGGTAGAGATTAACCAAAGATCTTATATGCATACTATAGGCCAGGTGCATGGATTCATGCACTGGTGGGATCCCTAGGCCTGTCCTGAGTGGATGAGGCTGAATCTGTGCATTGGGCTTTCAATGTTCCCTGAGGGGTCTCAGATTGTGAGAGGGCACAGACCAGGCCGAGGGACCCTATTGGTGCAGAAATCCATGCACTGGGCCTCTAGTTCAACTGTATAACTCTTCTATGACTCTGAGTTGCAGAGTTACAATTGAAAAATTTAAATCAAAATGCCCTTGCCATGTTCCTCAAATACTATAAACACTATGTCTCCCATCTCTTTCCCCACAGAGATATATGAGACCATGATGAACAAACCCACATTAAGTTCATATTTAAGGGTGTATGATGGATCTGTGACTTGAGGAACAAGGTTAAGTCCCCTGTACCTTCTCTACATCATTTTTCAAGAGGATGGACATGGCAAAGGCCATTGATGCTTATGTTAGAGCTCTAAAAAAATAACAATAGCTTGCCCTATGCCAGATTATTCTCTAAGCACTTCACATAGATGATTTGATCCTCACAGCAATCTCAGGGAGTAGGTGCTAGAGGTATCTTCATATTCTACAGATGAGGCAACTAAGCCACAGGCAGCTGAAATGACCTGTGCAAGGCTGCAGAAGAGCCTGAGTAGCCCCCATAATTGACACCAGTTTCCTTTGACCTCAGGAGTCTGTGCTCTTTCACTTTTCTATCTCAAAGGGATATATGAGTGGTTTTATGTATTGTGTGCCACCTGCAGATGCCACTGTGGGTTCCTTACACTGTGTGTGCACCATCTGCCTTAAGCACACCCCACCCGTCTTCCTTAGCTGTGCTGTGAGTGCAGGATGTTCTGTTCCAGGAGGCTACTCTTGGCTCTTCGATTCTGTTCCTTGGTGTGTCCCAGTGATTTCTTCCTCAACTCGCATCAACAGCTCCTGGCTCCTGACTGAGCTTTGGAGGTGGAAGCTGAAGTTCCATCTCAAACCCAGGTTATACAACCAGAGCAGAAGAAATGAAGCAGGGGCCATGATGTTGGCAGTCAGAACCTGGACTTGGGTTGTATTGAATGACCAGCAGGTCCTCGTGTTGCTGTAGGTTCAGCTCTTGTTGTTTTTCTTTTGACTTTGAAATTCGGTAGTAACAAGGTCAGGAAGAGGAGACAGGGTGTTTTGTTTTCATCTGATGGAGACCAGTGCCTGCACTCTCTCTGTAGTACCTTCTGGACAGGTCGGATGATTATAAGAGCAAAAGAAGGGAATATGGTGCCAGGAACAGAAAGCAGAGCTACTTTAAAGAAATCCTAAAGACTGTTTCACAATTCCAACCCATGCCTGTCTCCATTCAGCTCCTGGGTTGCCTGGTTCCTCAACTCTTACTTTGAAACACAAATCTTTGTTACTCCGATTTAACTTTTTACCTGCAGAGTCATCTAGGAAAGTGTCACTGTGGCCTGTAAAAAATGGCATAAAGCAAGACTAATTTGTGTTTTCTCTTTTGTGGAACATTAAGCACAGAGGGCGTAATCCCTTCCACCCCATACAGCCTTTGGGGTAGTTTCTAGTTATCGTGTAGCCTGCCTCTTCCCTTTGCAAACTTAACATTCAGATTCACTGACTGCTTCTCTCCAAGGATTGGTCTTGAAGGAGTTCCATGGATGAGGCTGGCTAGGTACCCTGGATGCTAAATATTGGGAAGATCTCACAGCTGGCTGGAAACTTCCTAATCCAAGCATGCACAATGGCACTGAGGCCACCCCAGGGAGCTCAGGCTGCTCATAGGCCCGGTCTTCAGTCTGCAGGGCAGAGCCGGAGGGCAGAGGTGGCATGCTGGCAAATAGGAGCTCTCTGATTTAATCACCACCACACAGAACAAAATGCTGCAGGTTAGATTTCAGATCTTTTTCATCCATTTACTGCTATGGAGCTGGTTCCTGATTCACCCCTCGGTTCTCTGGGTGTTCTGTTCATGTCTGTGTCCGCATCTCTTTTCAGTTTTTTATAGCTTCTTTCATTCTTCCATGATAGTAGTTTCTCTGGTTTATGATTGAGGCTTCCACTCATGCCCTTATTGTTCAGTTCCTCAGTTTTCAGAAAAGCTGACGTTCATCTACTTTACTGCTTTGCAGGTTGTTGTTTGCAATGGGTTCATTCATTATTTATTCAGCAAATATGTATTAATTAGTCTTATGTGCTAAGCCAAGATTATGCACAGAAAGTACCATTGGGTAGGAGGAAAAGAAATCTTGTTGTCCTTTTTAACATTTGTAGTAGCATGGGTTGTAAAGTGCTGTTTTAAGTTAGAAAGAACCCAAACTGTCATCAAAATGAGAACTTAAGATAATTGATGCTGAAATGATAGAATGGAATACTATAGAGCAGTAAAAAAAAAATGAATGAGTAGGTAAATATCAAATTTTAATGTTGAAAAAACCAGAGTTAACAGAGGTATGTTACTGTTTTTTTTGTGACTTTAAAAATGATGTGGCCAAAACCAGTTTGGCTCAGTGTATAGAGCATCGGCCTGCAGACTGAAAGGTCACAGGTTCAATTCTGGTCAAGCTCATGTACCTTGGTTGCTGGCTCGTCCCCAGTAGGAGGTGTGCAAGAGGCAGCTGATCAATGATTCTCTCTCATCTATATTTCTAACTCTCTGTCCCTCTCTGTAAAAAAATCAATAAAATATATATTTTTTAAAAACAACACTGTGAAACAAATTAATATACTGCTTTGAGAACATAGGATATATATATATGTATATGCATGGCATATCTCATGCACACATATATGGAGTAGCAGGAGGAGAGATGTGCAAAGGGATTCTGATCTATTGGTAAATGGGATATAGCAAGCAGGTGCGTCATGTATCATATACTGCATATGCATCTTAAATTTTTCAGATTAATCTTTTATAAATATAAAAAGCCAAGTGACTGGAATGCCAGAATGACTGGAATGACTGGTCACCATGGTGTACACTGTGGCCAGCCAACCAGCCCAATGGGGGGAAGGGGGAAGACCCCAGCTGGTCCCGGCCCCATCGTCACTCCCCATCAGGGGTGGGGCTGGTCAATCTGCCAAGTCCCCTTTTCCCTTTCGCCCCCCACCACCACCACTTGGCCGAGTTGGCCCCCTTGGGGCCTGCTTACCAGACCCCACCTGTGCACAAATTTGTGCACCAGGCCTCTAGTCTTTTATAGATAAAAATTGATATACTCCCAATCCACTCAATTTTAAAGAATTCATGAATTATTTGTGAGCTGCACTCTACTGAGCTAGTTGGGTGAGATAGTGCAAATGTTGACTGGATTAATTAAAATAACAGAAAGGGATTTGAAAGGAAAGGAAAGAGGGGGTTGTTTTGAAAACTGTTGCCTCAGGCACATGTCTCATCAACAGGCAGCTGTTAATTAGCCCTAGCATTTGGGGAAGATGGTTAACTCAGGTGCAAGTTCTAGTTCACATGACTTGCTGTTTTCAGACCTAGAGTTGTTAGGAAAGAAGAGATCCCCTGATGCTCTTGAGAGCTGGCAGGAACACTCCAGAGCTCACCTTTGAATTCGTATCTACCACAGTGCTGGCCACATAGAAAGCACTTAATATTCAATTTGTCAGTAAGCCAGTTAGTCAGTTGCTGCAACACCACATTATCTCTAACTTTTCAAGGAAACTATATATCAGGTTTTAAGTATAAGTTTGATTTGTTCTCTCTGGACTGACATCTGCCCCCAGATCATTTAATCCATAATCTATTTAAATTAGCAGAACTTTAAGTATGGCTGGGCAGTGTGCAGTCTTGTAATTATTCACTGGATCCTACCATCAGGGAATAAGCTTCTACTTTGCAGACAGTGTCTAACGCCACACAGTAGGGTCAAGTCATAATCAGACAGTGGAACTAGCTGGAAGGAACTTGTTTAGGAGGTAATAGAAGGCATCTGTTTTAAATGCCTCATCCTCTGAAATGCCCGCTTTAACCACCTTTTTTAATTTTCTCACACTAATGCAGTGAGTGGCAGGTTCTCCTCACCCTGATGTTGTGGAGAGAAAGAAATACGCGTTTTTAAGATGTTTCCTTTTCCCTTTAGGGGCCATTCTAGGACCCAGGGTCTGCAGGAAACATTTCCATGATCACCGCTTAGACATGAATACAGGAAGCTGTGTAATGTGAGGAAGGACATGCTGAGACACCATGCAGCTGGGAATGTCTTCCTCCTGGCGGCTTACACCCAGGAGAAGAGTTCTGCAGGAGTAACATATCCCTGTCCAGCTCCTAGGTGCAGCCACTGCCATTGCCCCTGGTTGATATTGAGTCATTGAACCAGGACGGGCGGGGCAGAGGCAGTCTGAATTATAACGTGCCTTCCTTTAAAGACAAATCCATTTTTATTCTTAATCTGTGAGCATGAGATGGGGACAAATAGCTTGGCAGTGAAATAAAGATGTCTTAGGTGGTCAAGATTTATCTTATCTGGCTGAAGAGGTGGGGCTCTGGTTAGCAACTGGAAGTTTTAAAAATCCATTCCCAAGGAAGTGTGAAGCAGGCTACAGAACAGAGACCCAGCTTTGCTGTCCCTGTTCTTCCCTTTGTTCTCCCCTTACATTCCCTACCTGAGACTGCCAGACCCAGTTCTCTACCATTTGCAGGACAATGGGAGTAGATGCAGGCAATATCAGAAATCATTTCTTTGGGGTGGGAAGGTATTTTTTTAAAATACATTTTATTTATTTATTTTTAATTTCAGAGAGGAAGGGAGAGAGAGAGAGAAACAATAATGATGAAAGAGAATCATTGATCAGCTGCCTCCTGCATGCCCCACACTGGGGATCAAGCCCATAACCCAGGCATGTGCCCTGGCTGGGAATTGAACCATGGGCTCCTGTTTCATAGGTTGATGCTCAACCACTGAGCCATCTGGCAGGGTGGAGGAGGTGTTTTGTGGTTAAATATGTTGAGGTTCTATTTGCTGAAACCTCCTTGTGAATGTGGTATTTTCCATGAGCTCCGAGGGTGCCAGCCTTCACAGCAGAGTCTCCCTGTTGGTCTCCAAGGCAGTGTATTGGCCATCATTTTGCCACAAGGAGGAGCCCAGCTTTCCCCATGGTGATTTTTCCTTCAACAAATAAAGCCCAGGAGATAGTTCTGTGAAGGCAATGAGAGACCTCCCCAGCTTTGGGAGCAGCTGGAGAGCATTCTTTTCCCCCATGGCAAAGCCCAAGAAGAGGAGATGTGCAATTCCTCACATCTCTCTCTGGCAGGTAGGCTTTGTCAAAACTATGCAATTGGGGCTCATATGAAAATGCTGAAGGAAAGAGATAGCCTCTGCCCACTCTCCTGGGAAATTTGCCAACCCAGCTCTCCCCATCCAGATAGAAAAGCCCAGGCTCAGCTCCCAGGACCCATGATCAACCCAAGGCCACTTGGCTCAGGTTAGTGCAGAGCCAGAACAAGTACCCAGGGATCTTTAGAAACTCAACACAAAGGGTATCTTCTGTGAACAGAGTCCTCCTTACCCTTCACCCTCTGGCTCCCAAATAACAAGAACATAGCCCCTTACTGCTTGGGTCTAGGGGAAATGGCCATGCTGATGCCCTCCTGTGGTTTAGGACCAGTAGGCGGGCTTGTGCTGAGGATGGCCCTTCCCTGGGCCCTGCCTCCCTACAGCGCCCACCTCCTCTGCATTAGGAATGACTCTGTGTCCCTGTTTGATCTCCTTGATTCCACTTTAAGGATCATTCCGTGACTTCTCTGAGCAAGCCAAGCCCCCTCCATATGAGCTCTCCTTCACTGATGATCTCTCACATCAATTATCCCAGTTGCAAGTGTGCATTGATTTCTGTGATTCTTCGAGTGGTCTCTCTTCCCCACTAGACTCTTAGTTCCACAATATAAGTAGCTTTGTCACTTACATGCACCGCTGAGTCCAGGGCCCCTCGCCCAGCACTTAGCAGGCAGGTGTATCAGCTTCTTGGGGCTGGGTTAAGAAACTCCACAGAATGGATGGCTTAGAGACAGAATGTATTCTTTCACAGCTCTGGTAGTCAGGAGTCTGAAACAGGGTGTTGGTAGGATGGATCTGCCAGCAGTCCTTGGGACTCCAGGGGGATCCACCAGCAGTCCTCACCTTTGCGTGGCTTGTGGTTGCTCTGCTCCAGTCTCTGCCTCAGTTACCACCTCACCTCCCTGCATGTCTTCACATCGTACTCCCTCTGTATTCTGATTCCCCTCTTCTCAGGACACCAGTCCTTTGGCAAGGCCACAAGCTAATGGTTTAACAGCTACATTCATTTCCTTGCACTTCAATAAGATAACAACAAACATGGTGGTTTAAAAAAAAGCTTTATTATTATTTTTTTTCACAGCTATGGTGACTCTGGGTCTGAAATCAAGGTGTTGGCAAGGTCTGGTCCCTCCAGTGGCTCAAGGAGGGAATATTTCCTGCCTTTTCTGGATTCTTGTGGTCAGTAGGCACCTCTGGCACTCATTAGCTGGTAAATGCACCCCTCCAGTCTCTGCTTTCTCCCATGTGTGTCTGGTCTGTGTGCTCTCCCGCATCTAATAACTATGCCAGTGATTGGATTAGGGCCCAACCTAATCCATGATGGTGACTTCATCTTAACTTGATTACATCTGTAAAGTCCCTGTTTCCAAATCAGGCCACATTCCAAGATTCTGAGAGACCATCGTGTAGGGGAACACTACTCAACCCAGTGTGACAGTCAGCACACATGTGTTGAGTGAATGGGTAAATGCATGCATGGCAGTGCTGAAGGCTCTGGGAGCCTTAGCTCAGGAAAACTGAGTAGTCAAGTCTGAGCACAATGCACCTTCCATGAGGTTTGGGGGGTCGGGGTCTGTGTTGACTGAAATGAAAAACTTTGACCAGAGTGCTTCACATTCTCTTAAAAGACTCCCCAAGATTGCTTTGCTGTCCTCCTCTGCTCCGCCGAGTGTTTTTAATATGTCTATTTAAATGCAAATTTTGACTTTCTGTCTGTAATCATATAAAATGTTGGGCACTAAAATTTTAATCAGGAATGTAATTTTATGTAGAGGAGGTAATGGAGTGGTCGGCCACACGGGTGGAGTGAAGCAGCCCCGAGTGCGTTTCCAGCACACGGAGCCCGGCGTCGCTGCTCCAGTGGAGATGGAAAGCCCCTGTCTAGCTCGGAGGGGTGCTTTGTAAAGCTGTTTCATGCTCCCAGATGTTCCCTTTGCTTCTCCACTAATCCCAGGTGCTCCACTATCATTGAAAACAGAAGAAAGCAACCAGCACTCTTTTCCTGTGTCCTGTGGGCTCCTCTCATTTCCGTGGGACCATGGTGTTGAAACTGGGTCCGTACCCTGTTGCAGGCTAAGGCAGCGATTCATTTCATAAGATCAGGCTGGGGCTCTGACATGGGCCGGTGGCTACCAGCAGCAAATTCTTGTCAGTGCCTCCGCTCCCTGCAGCCTGTGAGCTCCATCTGCCCCCAGCCACACCTAGCTTCCAGCATGTCCCCTCTGCCACCTCAGCCACCTGGCAGGGATCCTGGGGCTCCATCATCCGGGCCTGCTGGAAGAGGGCACCCAGACCCAGCGCCCCTGGGTGCCACAGTCCTCCTGACAACTCCCTGTTGGCACTTTTAAAGTGGCCCCCATATGGTTGTTGGGAAAGGCTAGAATTGCAGTTTGTCATGTCAGTCTTGGTGTCCCAAAGTGTCATGGAGAGGTTATCAGAGGACAAGCAGCCATCTCACAGTTGGGCCTTTCTAACTAAGTGTGGGAGTGTGTACACACTAGCTTCTTTCTAACTAAGCCATTCACCGTCTCGGGGCCTTTGCAGTGGCTGCTCCTGCTAGTCCTGGAGTTCAATTCCCCATTGGTCATCTGCCTCTTCTCATTCTTCAGGGCTCGGCACCAATGCCTCCCTCTTTAAGAGGCCACCTTAAACTCCCTGATCAAAGCACATGGCCCTCACATCACGTGTGATCTAAACAGCCTCTCACTTCTCTCAGTGCCATTATCCCAATCTTTAATCATCATCTCTCTACGACCTCTTGCACGGTCCTTTAGGAAGATCACTGTCCTGGAGTGTGCAGAAGATCAGGGATGGGGTGGGCTATGCGGAAATGGAGGTAGGAGGACAAGGTTGGAATCTGTTTCATTAATCCTACCTAGAGAAGATTGGCTCTGGGGAGGGGAAGTAGCAATAAGAGAGAAATCAATAGATACATGCGAGAGCTTTTAACATGGTAGATGGGAAGCATTGGTGATTGTGAGAATGAGGAAGAAAGAGGATCATTCCTAGGTTTCTAACCTGGTTATTTGAGTGGATGGGGTGGGTCACTTTTGCTGGAAATAAAGAAGAGGCTTGAGGAATAGATGCTGAGCTCGTTATGTTGAGTTTTCAGCTCCTGTAGCAGATGTAGCTGAGATCTGGAGAAGTCATCAGGGGGGTGACCGTGCTTGTGGCCATGGGAATGGAAGGTGCTTCCCTGAGAGAGGAAGGATGGGAAGGAATGTCCAAGGATTTGGTGGCTGGGATGTTCCTGCATACTTTCTATAGAATCCCTTTCCAATGTTAGTGTGCCCCAGTTTTGAAAGCAAATTATGTGATCACCCATCCCAGAACAGAACGCTGGGGAAAGCCACAGTTTATAGGAGGGCAGAGGAAGAACCCACCGAAAAACTGAGAGAGTGGGTGGGGAGTAGAGGACACCCAGGGGAGTGCTGTCCAATGGGTGCCAATGGGAGAAAAACGATGAGAATAATCACTGGTGTCAAATATCTCACTGTCTTACAAATACCATGTAAGGATTGGCACATAACTGTGGATTTAGGGACAAGAAAGGCATGGATGTTGTAATGATGAGGACAGGCAGGTGGGAGACAGTGGTGGGATTGAGGAGCAAATGGGAGGTCACAAAGTAGAGACAGTCTCACCAGGGTTTGTATGGAAGAAGGAGAGCTTTCCAGAGAGTAGGCAGACATAGGCATGAGCTCAAGAGAGAAGGTCCGGAGGTGGAGCTATTTGAGCATGTCTCAATCCTAGAAAAGGCCTGGGTAGGCATCTGATGGTGAAACTGCCAAAAAAGAGTATCTACCTCATGGAGCAGGCATCCTGAGGGAGGGAGAATAGAGGTGGGAAGGGACAGGAGAAGACAGTGTGGGTAGGAGGGAGACCACAGCCTTGAAGCAGGGATTTGGAGAGAGTTCCTCTTCGGTTGGCATTTATTTTCTCTTCTGATGTAGGAGGCAGCTAAGAGGTGGGGGAGATGGGAGATGTGAGGAGAGTAGACAGTGCTTTAAATAGCCATATGGAACATGGGAGAAGGCATGTCTCATTCTGAAGACTTGTCAGATGTCTTCTGTGTTCCTAGCCCTGGGAATCTGAGCATGAGAGAGTCAAGCTGGACTCTCGTTCTCCTTGGGAAGGAGGTGGCAGCCATGGTGCAGGCAGCACTGGGCATGGTGGAGGCTAAGAATGAATGGATCTGATGCATGGTTTTCCTTATTTTAATAAAGACAGACTCAGTAGCTACAGTTTAAACGCAGAGAATATGGACAGCTGGATGGTCCAGAGGTGGAAGCACAGAAGGGCATATGAGCTGATGTTCAGGAGGGAAAATGAATAGCAGTTAAAGTTATGAACCATTCAATCAAATCCGGGTGTGGAATAAAATGCATGCTTATGCTGTTTCTTTCTCTCCCTCGTTTCCCTCCAACAAGCATTGCCGAAGTGAGTGTCCTTGAACCAATCTCTTTGTAGGCTTATGCAAGTATTTCACTAAAATAGATGCTAGAAAAAGGAATTATGGGCCTAAAGGGAAACACATAATAAATTTCAATTAATATCTTCAATGTTCCCGCTACAAATGCTTCATCAGTTTGCACTCCCACCAGCAGCATCCTAAAGAGCCTCTTTTCACACCCCTTTGCCCACACTGGACTTAGCAATCGTTCTAACTTTTGCCAGTTTGAGGAGCAAACAAAAAGCCCACACACTCTAATGTGCATTTCAGTGATGGCTCATCATGGTGGGCCTCTTTCTGGAAACTTACTGGGAGACCTTGGTATACAGCCATGATGGCAGAAACATTTTAGATAAGTTTAGAGGACAGAAAAAGAGGCAATACCTGTGAGGTTGGGGCAGGGAGCATGTAGGAAGTTTTTGGTGGAAAGCAGGGCAGAATCTAAGGTAAATGAAGGGGATAGGTGGTAGGGACATTTAGTAGTGAGGTGTGATAGGCGTGGTGACCTTTTGCAAAAGAGAGAAGAGGTCAGAACTGATGGAGGTTTGTAGCTTGGTTGTTTGAGTGGCTGAACTCAACTTTTTGGCCAGGAGGGATGGTCAGTCTGTTTCTGTCCACTTGTGAGACAGATTAGTTTGCTTCTGCTGTGTCTTTGTGGTTGTGGGTCTTGTTGGCTGCTCCAGACTTTGGGCCTCATGCCCTCATCTGCCACAGCTGAATCTAGGCCTGTGTTCCTTTCTTATGGATTCCAGGAAGTGGATCCAGCCAAGCCAGCATTCACCTGGTCCTTTCCTGGTCTGGTGGTTCAACAGCTGTCTCTGCTGCTGGGCTGCAGTTCCCATGGGGGCTGACCACACCTGCTGTCCACCGCTGTCCCCTAGGCCGGGCTCCACAGACTGTTTCTGTAAAGGGCCAGATAGTAACCACTTAGGCTTGTGAGCTCCAGGGGATTCTCAACAGCCACAGAAGACAAGCTAATCATGGGTTTACTGTCTTCCAGTATATGTATCAGTGGCCACTGAAATTTGAACTTCATATCATTTTCATGTGTCATAAAACATTTTTTTTTATTCTGATTTCTCCAACACCCTCAACCATTTAAAACTTCAACTTTCATTCTTAGCCTGTGGGCCCTACAAAAATCCGGCACATGCTGGTGACCCAGAGCCATAGTTTGCCACTCCGTTCTAAAGCATGACATGGTGCCTGTGACATTGTAAACACCCATTTAAGGTGGGGGAAGGAAGGGAGGAAGGAGCAGAGATTGTATTTGCACCTCTTGCTCCTTCAGAGTGGGAGCGAGCCCCGCTGTGGGACAGGGAAATGACCAGCAGATTCCCTGTCAGTAAATCTTGACATTCCTCCCCCGAAGGAATGGTGTGGCCTTGAGCCAATGGCTCCAGCTCTTTGGGCCTCAGCTGTCTGATCTGGGAAAAGGGGAGAAACCTGGCTTAACTAAAGGGAGCTCACACTCTCAAGCCCATTGGTGTCAGTTGTTCCCTGAATCAGGAGAAGAAGCAATACGCCTGGGAAAGCCAGCCCCAGCACACCAGTGTTTGAGGGGCTGCCAGCTCCCATCAGGCCACAGCGGCAGCAGCATTTCCAAAGCAAGCAGGAGCTGCGGACATCTGGGGCCTGAGAAGTGCAGGGAGGCTGCCTAGTGACTTGTGACACACACTGGCTGATTTTTAAAAATATATATATTTTATTGATTTTTTTAAAGAGAGGAAGGTAGAGAGATAGAGTTAGAAACATCAATGAGAGAGAAAGATCGCTCAGCTGCCTCCTGCACACCCCCTACTGGGATGTGCTGGCAACCAAGGTACATGCCCTTGACAGGAATCAAACCCAGGATCCCTCAGTCTGCAGGTCAACACTCTATACTGAGCCAAACCAGCTTCGGCACACTGGCTGATTCTTATGCATTCTCCAAAAGGGGCGCACAGTACACGTTCCACTTTCCATGGTGTTGGTTTATAGTCTAAGACTTGGCTCTATTGGTTTCAAAAGGAGGATTGGAATGCAGCCTAAATGCAGCAGATCTCAGACCTGATAATGTGAAGGCCTCAGTTAAACTAACAGCCACATTTCTTGAACTTGGTGCCATTTGCCTCTCCTTCTCAGTGTTAGACACCCTGTGCAGGACCCATGTGGTCTGGGGACAGGGTAGCACAACACACATCTTTTCCTTCTGCCCTGAGGCCCTCTGTACAGTGATGTAGGTTTCTTTTTTAAAATATGTTTTTTTTAATTGATTTCAGAGAGGAAGTGAGAGGGAAAAAGAGATAGAAGCATCAATGATGAGAGAGAATCATCGATTGGCTGCCTCCTGCATGGAGCCCGGAAACTCCTGGCATGTGCCCTTGATCAGAATCAAACCCGGGGCCCTTCAGTCTGCAGGCCAATGCTCTATCCACTGAGCCAAAACAACTAGGGTTTGATGTAAGCTTCTTTCCTAGCCGGCATCCTTTATTTGGTAGGGACAAGTTCAACTCCATCTATGCACCATACCCCTTCTAGAAGCACAAAGCAATAGGCAAGTTAAGTGGCAACAAGCAAAGATAGCCAGTAGAAGACATTGCTGTGTGGATGGTGGATTATTTTATTGTTGTTGTTTTGTTTGTTTTTAAGCAGAATGGGTTCTCCAGGAATGGGATTGGAGGGAAACTGATTTCTCATTCTCCGAAGCACACTCCCTGCTGCTCTGGCTCCCTTTCTGTCCCCGAATGTTTTTGTTTCACCGCCATTCATCTCCCTTGATTGGTTTTGCTCTTCTTCTCCTAAGATGTTGCTAAATTTGCTTGTAAAGTTTTGTTTATTCATCGGCACTCAGTTGAAAGGTACTGGATCATTAATCTAACGATTCAAGGTTAACCATGCTTTATGCTGAAATTGCCTTTTACGGAACAGATTTCAAGGTTTTGCAAGAGTTGAGTGCTACCTCATTTTTGACATTTCAGCAATGAATCCTGTTTGAAATGTGATTTGAATTCAATCATCATCTTATTTGTGGAGGAAGATAAAAATAATATACAAATATTGCAGTAAAATTGCATTCCTCCTGCCCCCTTATGCATTTCAATTCAGCTGGGTTTTGCCAGGTTGGCAGCAAGCAATGTCATTTCTCCTTTATCTCTGTCTCCCATTTTTATCCCTGTATATACTTCTCTCCCGGAAGGCTTGCACATGTGTTCCCTTAATATCCTACATGAATTGTACAGGGCTTCTCAGGAGTGTAGGCTGAAGAAGAAATGAAGCTCACACAATTACTCCTTTGTTTTCTTGTAGACTCTCAGGGTGAGAAGGACTTTAGAGGTCATCTAATTCATCTAGTTATGCAATCGCATAATTCTTTCGTTGAAGGAACAATGAAGAATTTAATCTTCGAGGCCTCTCTGTAAATGTATGAACAACTTTATAAGTGCCTCCGACTCATAGTGTTTGGATGCAGCATTTTAATTAAATGTCGAGGCAGCAAGCTTTGCTGTTTTTTGTTTTATTTTTTAATGATCAAATAAAGTTTCCACAGAGTGCCAAGGAGACCTCACTCAGCCCATGCCCTGTATTCTTGCTTTCTAACCAATGAGCAGTACTAGTCTATGACAGCCACTTAATAATTTATGCAGATAGCATTTCTGTGTAAGTTACAGCCATATTTGCTTTTGTCTGACTTACCTTCTTTCCAGTGTGTTATCTATCAGTTCTCCGTTCTCCTTATTAAAGCCTGCTCTTCTAAAGGATCTGAAGCTCACGTTTACTCTAAAATGTACCCATGCTCAATCTCATCATGGATTTTCTGATGGGAAGATGCTAAGGATGTGGACAAGATCATACCAGTAAAACTTGTTGAGCCCTAGTTTCTACATTTATACAATGGAGATTAGAACAGACAGATTGCACAGTAATTAAGGACATAGGTCTGGGTTCAAATCCTGACTCTGCCTCTTACCAGCTTAGTTCATTTTGTTACTTATCTTCTTTTGCCTCAGTTTCACCATCTTTTTAAAAAATATACATGTTATTGATATTTTATAGAGAGGAAGGGAGAGAGATAGAGAGCCAGAAACTTCGATGAGAGAGAAACATCAGCCGCCTCTTGCACACCCCCCACCAGGGATGTGCCTGCAACCAATGTACATGCCCTTGACCGGAATCAAACCTGGGACCCTTCAGTCTGCAGACTGACACTCGACCACTGAGCCAAACCGGTTTTGGCTCCATCTTTAAAATAGGGATGATAATAAACTTACCTCATAACACCTTTGTGAGAAATCAGCACGTTTAAACACTTGGAGTGCTTAGCACACTGACCAGAGCATCATAGTAATTAGCAACAAGCCAAATAAGCAACTCCCTTACTATAAAATATCAAAGTCTGGTGCCAGGTGAATGAAAAGCTAGTTGGGGAGGAGTATGCCCATGAGATCTTTGTATGGGGACCTCCCCATAACTACCTATGGATTACACTTAGTAATACATTTCTAAACTTCATCTGGCTGGGTTGTTCTCATGGTCAGATGATCATAGGTCAGATTGACTACAGCTCAGTTTGGGCAGGGCATTTTGGCCTAATGGGTAATCCCTATGCTCTATGTGGGCCTTTCCTTAACCACCGAGAGGACGGCCTACTGTCAGTTCTTATTCACTTCTTGCATATTAACATGAGTGAGTCCAAGTCTTTCTCCCTTGATTTGACTTCAAATTATGAGCACTTAGTCCCAAAGTGGGGATATTCCAATACAATTCCTGCACTTAGTGAGCTTTTATTCCAGTGGGAAGGTGAGAAAAGCAACAACAGATACATGGATAAGTAAATAATCACAAGCTGTGGCATATATGTGAAAGAAACTAAGGCAACACAAAGAGAGACACAAGCTCTTTCAGAATGTCCAATCCTGAAATAGTCTCTGACACATAGTAGGTACTGAGGGATAATTTGTTGGATGAATGTTTGATGGGGGTGGGGTAGTTAGCTAGAGAAGCCCACGCAGTTCTCTAGGAGTGGATATTTGAATAGAAAACTAAGGAGCTATTCATGACAAGATGAGTGGCCAGATGGAGGATGTGGGGAAAGCAGTGTTGCTGGTGAGAAAAGCAGAGCTGGAAAGATGTGGGGCTGTATCTATGTGGTTAAAGGACACAGAGAGAGGGGTTGCATGGGGGAAGATTGCTCAAAGATGAGGCTCCGAAGCACATAGGGAACATGCAGTGGGGCACGTGGCTAGGTTTCAAAGAGGAACTCAGCCTTTATTTGAACTGTATAGGAAAGTGATCATGGGCTGGGTGAAGCTATTCATGACCACCCAAAGGCAGGGCCTTTTAGGGTGAGTGACCCTGAAGGTTGTTGGCTACTTGGTCCTGAGAATAAGGGGGTCTTGTAATTCAGCTGCTGGCTATTAGTCACAGCTTTAATCACTTCACTCACATCCTGGAAGAGCCCATAATACCAATTCTGGATGGGATAAGAGAGATTAAGAGACACACCTTCCCTGGACTATTATGGAATCCACTGGTAGCACCAGGTGCTGGTGGTTGTTCTCATATTGCTGTCACCACACAACCTGACTTGCGTTTCCACTCTTTGGATGGGGAGATGCATGTCTAGCTGATAGGAGAAGGCCCATCTGAGATATTAGAATACTTGATTAGAAAAAAAACAAACAAACAAAAACAAATAAACAACAACAACACACACACACACAAACACACACACACACAAACACCTTGGAAAGAAAGAGGCCCAAGACTTAAATCCATTAACATCAATTTAAGCTCAAGATGTTAGGGGTGACAAATTTGCTCACAGGCTCTTGAAACAGCCACCAGCTCAATATTATGTGTAATAAAGAAGATACCAGCCAGGTATTACTCAGCTGTTTTGACGGCCTGGCTATTGTCTTAGCAATCTCACTGCTCTGGGGGTTCTGTCCTCCCTGAGAGTGAACTATGTTTGTGGCTAGGGTGTGAAGTGGGCATCTGACAGTTCCACAGCCCAGAATTCACTCCCACTGCTTCTGTGGGTGCCCCGATTTCCTCCAGGGCTCTCCCCACCACTCCCAGCCTTTGTGAGTTCAGGTAGAGCTTCCCTGGACCGCCATCTCTGAGGCAGAAGGTGTGACTCTCATCTGGCCAATCAAATCGTCATCATGACTGCTCAAAGCTGAGCATGTGAGCCCATCAGACCCAGTGACATGAAGTCTGCAATGTTTTTTAAAATGGACTTGGACTTGGGAGGGTGTAAGTCTGATGCTTCCTGCAGCCATTTGGGCACCATGTAGAACCCAAGAATGAAACCCACATTCATGGGGAGCATGAGACAGAACGGAACTATAAGACAGAGGAAAACCAGCACCCAATGACATCATCAAAGTGTTCTTGATCCCAGTCGTGCCGGAATTCCTCCATGTCTTGAGCTACGCAGCTATGCCAATAATAAATTTCCCCTTTATTTATTTATTTTAATTTAATTTTTTATTTTTTAACATATTTTATTGATGTTTTACAGAGAAGAAGAGAGAGGGATAGAGAGTCAGAAACATTGATGAGAAAGAAACTTCCATTAGCTGCCTCCTGCACACCCCCTATTGGGGATGTACCTGCAACCAAGGTACATGCCCCTGACCGGAATCAAACTCGGCACCCTTCACCCCGCAGGCCGACACTCTATCCAGTGAGCCAAACCAGTTTCGGCTTTCCCCTTTTTTTCTTCTTCTGCCAGCTAGGCTCTGCACTGTTTGCCAGGGGCAGCCAGCAGTTGTCACCTTTGTGGGGTGCTCATTAGTACTTCAGATCAGGAGGGAACTCTGAGGACATGCCTTCTAGAGTGAGTTAGACCAGGGACTGTTGTCTTATTCTTCAGTGCTCCTGTGGGCATGGCAGGGAAGGCAAGGGAGGAAAGGCCTCAGGTGTGCGCACAGGGCTCTGCGGAGACCAGCCTGCACCGGGCACCCCTGGGCTGCCACCGCCTAGCCTTTGCTTGTTGTTTAAAAGACTTTTCAATCATTAAACTGCATCTTTTCTTTTTTTCTTCCTTGATAGGGCTCAAGAAAATGAGATCATTAAATACATCATCATGAAAGCCAGCGGCTGGCTTTTGAAATATTAGATTTCTTCACTTCCTTCCCCCTGTGTGGCTTGATTCCCGTAACTTTAAAATGAAGGCCCACTTAGTCCAATTACTCTTCTAAGAACCTGCAATGTTTTGATCTCGGCTTCCTCTCTCTAGGCCACGGTGTGAGGGTAGGGTATTAACAAGCACCTGAAATTGAATGACAAGAGTAAGCATGAGCTGGGTCTTCCTCGGAGCTGCTCAATGACGTCCATCCCGCTCTGAAATCCAGCAGCCGGAATGCAGCTGCTGCACAAATGAACACGGGCTGGGAGGCTCGGGGACTCAATGAGAAGAGGCTGCGCCCAGAAGAAGTCGGGCTGTGGACCAGAAAGGCTTGTGATAGAAATCAATGCCGCCTTCTCAAGCTTTGGGGTCCTGGGACTGTAGCTCTTCAGGTGGCATCTGTCACCTGAGTCACCATCTCAACTTTCTGGAAGAAACACTGGTGACTTTGTCAGTGCATGGCTTGTCACCTGCTTGGAAGGGCCGGTGAAAGTGTGTTTAGGCTAAATTGCTTCATGTCATGGTTGTGAATGAGGGGGACATGGGAGAACCCCAGCTGAGAGCACTGTCTGTTCTGTTGTTCTTTCAGTGGACACTAATTCATGACAGACTTGGCTGGTTCATGACAGGGAATGTCTGAGCAGTGTGTCATTGGGTGGTTTTGTAGTTGTGGGAACAACAGAGTGCTTTCACACACACCGGGATGGCACAGCCACTGCTCTACTTGTGCATGCTGTACTTTTTGACCCACGGCAGGGCAGTAGGTTTTATACATAAGCATCACCACAGGCACATGAGCGATGCATTTCACTAGGCTGGGATGGCTAGGCATCACTAGGCCATAGGGATTTTCAACTATTATAACCCTCTGGGGCCACCATTGCATGTGTGGTCCGCTATTAACAGAAACATCATGCGGTGCATGGCTGTAATGGTAAGGTTTGCAGTAATCATTGGCACTCTATGCATGCATTACACGAGTGTTCCTATTTATACACAAGCACTATATATATTTACGTATTCCTAAGCACAGGTCTTTCCATTTAGCTCTTAGAGGTGCCATTCTGATTATTTTCTGGCTTAGAGGTGGAGGGTCAAAATCTGCCCACCCCTCAATTCTGAACTTGAGTGATGCTGTGGTAATAATGTTGACCTGAGGGATAGTGTGGGGACCTAATGTTTTACTGTGATCCAATTATTTATTAATGCATTCAGCAAGTCTTTAAAAATTTATGGAGTGACTCACATATGCCCGGTACGATGTTAGTTTCTTAAATAAAATAGAGAATAAAACAGAGAAGGTCTCTGCCCTCATAGAACTTATAATTTATTGGGTGACTGAAATAAACAAATGAGCAGGTGGTTGTGATTTAAATTATGATTGAAATGAAATGAAATTAAACTAAACTAGGGATTAAAATTAGTTGATGTGACAGTAAGTGGCCAGATAGGTCCTTAAGCTTGGGTGGCACAGATGGGTTTTACAAAGAGATCATCTTTCGGTTGAAATGTGCTTCCCAGTAAAGGGAATGTGCATGCAAATATCAGAGGGGAGCGCTTTTAGGCTGAGGAATAGTTAGCACAGAATCCTTGCGGTAGGAACAGCTTGGAAGGATGCAGCGACCAGGGAAGAGCCAGAGGTTGGCTTTTAAGGGATGGCAGGGAGAGCGGCATGAGCTATATTTGGCCAAGTGAGTGTCAGGGACCCTCTTGGAGTAGTGTTTTAGCCTGGGCAATCTCGACATTGGGCCTGGGTCATTCTTTGTCATGGGGCAGTCCTGTGTGGCATCCCTGGCCTCCATCCACCAGTACACTGAACTCCTCTGGTCATGACAACCAAAGCTGTTCCGAGATGTCCCCTCCAGACTCTAGGAGATCTCCCTGAGTTTAAAACCACCAAATTGGGTTTTGAGCTGGCAAGAAGTATATGCTTTATTCTGGGTTCCATGGAAAGGTACTGAACCTTTTAATCAGAGCATATCATGATTCTATTTACCTTTTTAAAAGATCACTCTGCCTTTCAGGAACCAATGGACTATAGGAGGGCAGAAGTGGAAGAAAAAAAAAAATAATTCCCTAGAGAGAGGTTATAATTCCACGATGGAAGGGGATAACCATGAAAAGAAGTCTCTCATCATTGCTTGCTTTACGATGCTCACTGTTTTTGGTGTATTTTGGTTAATGTTAGAGAAACTTATTTATGGGCTGACTAAGAAGGGCGGGAAAGAGAAGATGGAAGAGAACCCCTAGATTTTGGAACAACCAATAGTACCCTCTTCAATCCTGGAGCCACTCCCACTGAAGTCAGGAAAAACAAGCATCCTGCTTACACTGTGCTCAGATGTAAGCCTGTACAAAATGTGGTGGCACCAAAGGGCAATTCTTTCAGTGCAAGTCGAGGGGACTTGTTCAGAGGCGATAAAACTTTTGGGAAGACAGAGTGGGGTTTTTCTAAGTGGAGCTCCGGTTCCTGATCTAGGAAAAGAAGAATAATAGGAGGTAGTTCTTCTTTAGTATTTCATACTGTTGTCAAGGAACATGATGCGTAGAGTGACTCTGACCTGTGTCTTGAGTGGGGCTCTGGAGTGTGCATCCTCCAATTGGTTGTCTTTGAAAAGACTTATCTTAATTTTGTGGGCAAAGGCAGATGCATGTTGGAAAGCAGCAAGTGTTCAAGACATTTTGCAGGTGTTTTAAACTTGAAAAAAGTCACCGAGTTTCATTTTGTTTTTATTGAATTTCAAAAGAAGCTTCTGTAGTAGGAAGTGTAGCTACTCAGTATTTCTACATGATTGTTTGGTATTTTTTTGGGGGGAAGTCGTAGCGTACCTTATATGCATGAAATCCTATGGTTTAATGATAGCATTATGGTTTTACTCAGAAGCTAAGAAGTAATGGATTTTAGATTGTTCACTTGAACCTCGGGAACAACAATTATTGTTTCTATTTGTGTAAATGCAGAGAAATAAAGCTAAAGCTACATCTCACCACATCTATGGTATCTGAGAAGGCAACATGTATGGTCCTTGTAGAATATAGTGAGTCCCCTTTGCTCCCAGCCCAGCACTGTGAAGCCTTCCCTTGGGGACTCATGGACCCCCTAATGGGATGCAGACAGTGCCCTGACAGGGTGGCATTCCATAAATACTCGGGGGCACTCCAGATTGGAACCTTGAGAAATAGATAGTATGTTAAATTCCCTCCATCCATTGCAGGGATTAAAAAGCATCTCTCAAATTGACAAGAAAATTGGATAATAAATTAATCATTTACAGTTTTGTAAACATATGCACAATTGAAGTTACACGTCAAGGCTGTATTTTATCAGATTAAATGCCAGTGGTGGGGATAAACACTTTGACCACCCTCTTCTGCCTTAAAAGAACAATGGGCCATGGCTTGCTTCAAGACACTCACTAAATCAAGAATCAACTCCTGTCTTTGTCTTTAAGAGATGTTGGCCAGTAGAGCTGCACACATCAAGGAGGGAAACTGGAGTACATTGAGCTCTCAGACTCCCCTATACTTTCTTTGAAATTTATGTTTGGGAGGTTTCAACAGCAGATGCCATTTGCAGTGGAATTCTGTTTGCTTTTTGGCTGGTGGAGCTGGTATGAATTTTGCCCTACCATATGAAGGTGCAGAAAGTCAAATTAAATAGTTTCCAGTATCCAGTTACCAGAGTTATGAGAAATCCAATCACAGCTGATGACAAAGGCTGGGGAAGAATGCCGCTGTCCTCTATGTATACAGACATTCATCTATGGGACGTAGGGATGTGAGTCTATGGTCCTTCCTGGGCCTTGCAAGGAGGCTCCTTATTCAAACCTGCTCAGTCCATGTGAAAGAGGAAGGCGCGGCTAATTCTTTGCCACGCCTGGAAAAGAGATCTTTGTTAATGCTTGGCGCTTACCTCCAAGTATCCATATCTTTGAAGACCCACCAGAAACCCCATAACCTTTCTGCTCTCTTTCAATCTTTGGGAATCTGCTTTCTCAGAACTCACCAGCTCTGCCAACCTCCCTTCACTTGTTTCCTTCATCTCCTCCTGCTTTCTCACCATCCCGCAGAGTCTCTGCTCACTGTTTCTGTGGACACACAGTACTCTCATCTTCTCTGGATTTGGAAAAGGAAATTGGCTGCATTTTACCTACCTGGCCATGCTATGCTGTGGGCCAGGTGCTTTATAGACAAAGTGACTAGTTAACTCAAGGTTTTAACCCGAACACTTGAGGGTTTAGAAGGATTCATTTAAATTAGTACGCCAGGAATGCCCCAGGCAAACTGGGAAACAGGATCACCTTACCTAAGGAAGGAAAAGAAAAGGTAGGAGAAGTAGACTGTTATGTTTCCAACAAGAGACTTAGAGGAGGACTGCATTTTGGAAACTGTTTTCACAACTATACTAAAATGCCATGTCATATCAAGACTTTAATAGACCTGTGACTTTGCAGGTCAAATGCTTTCAGCAATGAACTTGTGTTCAGAGACTGTGTTCCCATCCCCAGCCTTGAAAATATGGGATTCTGAGTTCAAATTTGGCTCAGATGTTGCCTCCTTGTGTGACCTTGGACAATCTGCTTAATTTCATAGTGTTTGCTCATCTGAAAACACAAGGAGTAATGCTGGTCCAAGCATATTGTAGAGATTAATTAGTTTTTGAAGCACTGAGATCAACAGATGAAAGGCTTTGAGTGGAAATAATTCTGTTTTTAAAGAATAATCCATGATGGTGAATAAAAGAGAAATTACTGAACTGAATTATAAGCACTTGACTGCTGGTGGGAGTGGGGAAGAAAGAATATCGCTTCTTGAAAAGAACCCTACATTCACCCCAAAAATAGCAGTGGGAAAATGGTGTTTTGGTCATTCTGAAAGGATGAGAAGTTATGAAATGAAAAAGAGTGAGAATAACAGGAGAATCTGTGCACATTTCAAAGTAACTTTCTTGGATAAATAACTAGACACACACACACACACACACACACACACACACACACACACACACACACACACAATACTTTGCTGATTCTCTGTGATTAGGTCTTTATTCAAATGTTCCTAAACCAAAAAGGCTTGGCCAAGATCTCCCAAAGAAGGCTAATGGCCATATGTCCTTAGTGGGAAGATCAGGATACAATGAGAAATTATCCACTTAAAAATTTCCCAACTGTTTAATATAGCAGAAATGCTAGTAATTCTGAGTGTATTACTATTTAAAACCAGTTCCAATCTTGTTACATTTGTTTTTTTTTCTCAAATAAATATTATTGCCCCTGATGTGCACATACAGAAATGAGAATCACAGCAATTAAGATTAGTCAATAACCCCCTGATTAGTTAAGTGGTACAGGCAATATTCTGACTGATGGATTCCACCTCAAAAGATTCTGCTCATTCCAATTTAACAGAAAAGTCCACTTACTTTGTGGTGATACCTAGACAGAATGTGGAAATGGTCATCAAACTAATTCAAGTTTATTATGGAAATGGTGGGAAATACCAAACCAGTAGAATTTAAAAATTCAGTCAAAGTCTCTCATCTCAAAAGAAAACTCTATCTAATTTATGTTACATTTCTTTTTTGTTTTTTATCTATGCTCTTTCATAATATAACTGTGGTCATATTATTTCAAATTCTTTTAAGTTTAGTTTTAATGGCTCTGTAACTTTTATCTGTGGCTATGGCATGGTTATTTTGGTCTTATTTTTTTTAGAGATTCGGCATTCTGTATCAATAAAATTACTAAATACGTAAGAATTTTTAGCTGTTGAAATAAATAGAAAAATGTAGCCCATACTCCAGAGAAAGAGTTAGCCCTGCCATGACCAGGATATTGGGATTAATAGAAAAGGACATTAAAGCAGTAAGTATAAATTTTAATAGGAATTTACAGGAATGTAGAGTCATACAAAAATGGAAATTTTAGAATTAAAAATAAAATATTTGAATTGGAATATTTACTGGGTGTGTTTAACGGCAGAATGTAGATAGTAGCACACAAGGTCAGTGGATTTGTACTGATTAATATAAATTACTCAATCTAAAGAAGTGATAAATGATTAAATTACTTACAAAAGATCAGTGACCTCTGGGACAATATCAAGAGGTAAATAGCTTAAGGTAATTAGAGTTCCAGAAAGAGGAAAAAGAAGATGATGCGTAAATAGTAGCTGAAATTTCCCCAAATTTGGAGAAATACTTCAAAGTTGACAAATTCAGGATGCTCAGGAAACCTTAAACAAGGCAAATATAAAGAAAAAAAATATATACTTTGTGTGATCTTAATTTCGATATCATAGTCACAGTGAAAAAAGCCAAAGAAAAGTTAAAAAAAAAATCTTGAAACAGGTCAGGAAGAAAAAGAGATATATTACCTGCAGGGACCATACCAATACAAAGGAGGGTAAACTTCTCCTCAGAAACAATTAAGGCAATAAGACGATAAAATGAGTCTTTAAATAAAAAGAAATACATTTTCCATCCCGGAATTATATTCTTTAAAAATATACTTCACATCAAAACCGGTTTGGCTCAGTGGATAGAGCGTCTGCCTGTAGACTGAAAGGTCCTGGGTTCGATTCCAGTCAAGGGCACATACCTTGGTTGCGGGCACATCCCCAGTTGGGGGTGTGCAAGAGGCAGCTGATCGATGTTTCTCTCTCATCAACGTTTCAGACTCTCTATCCCTCTCAATTCCTCTCTGTGTAAAATCAATTAAAAATATTAAAAAATATATATTTATATATACTTCAAAAAAGAAGTCAATACAAAAATATTTTTTTCAGACAAAAACAAGATTTCATCACCATTAGACCTTCACAATAAGAAATATGTAAGGGGGATCTTGGGACTAAAGGAAATGACTCCAGGTGAAACTTCTATTTATTTATTTTATTTTTCAAATACATTTTTATTGATTTCAGAGAGGATTTGAGAAGAAGAGAGAGATAGAAACAGATAGAAATATGATGAGAGAGAATCATTGATCAGCTACCTCCTGCATTCCCCCTACTGGGAATTGAGCCTGCAACCCTGGTATGTGCCCTTGACCAGAATCCAACCCAGGACCCTTCAGTCCACAGGCCAAGGCTCTATCCACTGAGCAAAACCAGCTGGGTGAAACTTGTATTTAAAGGAAAGACTGACGAGAAGTGGACATGGTCAATAAATATAAAAAGACATATCATTTCTTCTATTGTTTTTGAAAAAATATATAACTACTTAAAGGAAGAATTATATTACTATTTTGGGGGGTTTATAAAATCTATAGGCACAAAATGAGAGTGTTAAAACTATATTTAGTTAAAACTAAAACCTTTTTTACACTTGATAAGAAATAGTTTTAATTCATATTAGGCCATGCTTTGTTAAATTAAATACATATTTAATCCCCAGAGTAACTACAGAAAATAATACAAAGATGTATAGTTTAAAAGGAAGTAGTGGAACTAAGAAGAAATAATACAAATTTCAATTAACCAAAAAGAAAGATGAAAGGGAGGCATTAGGGGAACAACTCCAAAAATAAAGAACAAAAATAAAAGACAAAATAAAGAAAAATAAGGAAGCAAATGCTAAACCTAAATTTAACTACACTAAATATAAATGGATAAACATTCATTAAAAAGAATAATATTGTCCGACTGGATTTTTAAAATGAGCCAACTGTATGCTGGATACATGAGACCTACTTTATTATTATTAGTAGTATTATTATTATTATTTATTGACTTTAGAGAGAGAGAAGAAGGTGGAGAGAGAGAGACAGAAACATCAATTTGTTGTTCCACTTATTTATGTATTTATTGGTTTATTCTTCAATGTACCCAGGCCAGGGATTGAACCCCCAAATTTGGTCTATCAGGATGATGCTCTAATAGCTGAGCTATCAGGCCAGGGCACAAAAGACCTACTTTAAATACATATGGAATAAAAAGACAGAAAACAATATATACACCCTAAACACAGCAAGGACGGGAACAGCCTGAGCAACAATATTAACAACAAAAAAGTGTGCTTCTAGATAATACCAGAAATAAAAAGGATATTTCATAATGAAAAAAATATCCAGTTACTAAGGAAGATATAACAATCATAAATATTTATGCCTAATGAAAAGGCTTCAAATAAATCAATCAAAAATATACAGAACAGCCGAAACCAGTTTGGCTCAATGGATAGAACGTCTGCCTGAGGACTGAAAGGTCCTGGGTTCGATTCCGGTCAAGGGCATGTACCTTGGTTGCGGGCACATCCCCAGTGGGGGGTGTGCAAGATGCAGCTGATCGATGATTCTCTCTCATCGATGTTTCTAACTCTCTATCCCTCTCTCTTCCTCTCTGTAAAAAAACTCAATAAAAATATATTAAAAATATACAAAACAGACAAAAATATCAGGACAGTATAGATGATATGAACAATATCCACCAACTTGGCGTAATGGCATTCATGGATCCTTATATTCATCAACTGCAGAATACCCATACTTTTCAAGTGCACATGAAGTATTTCCCATAAGATAGACCACATCTTGAGCATAACCAAATATTAGCCCATTTTAAATTTTGAAGTGTTAAGTACATTTTCTGACAACAATAGGATTCAATTAGGAGTCAGTAATAATAATATATCTAGAAAAGTCCAAATGTTTTGTAAGTTAAATAGCACACCTTTAAATGATTCTTAAATTAAAGAAGATACCAGAAGGGAAATTATAATATATATTTAACTGATTGACAATGAAAGGCAATATAGTTAAAAAATCTATGAGATGCAGCTAAAGGACAGAGGGAAGGTATATTTATAAATGCTGTTAAGTTTATTGCTTTATGTTAGAGTGATTTAAAATTAAAATCCAAATTTCTACTTTAAGAACCTAAATAAAATGAATAAAATTAAGTAAAAGAAAGGAAACACAGATAAATAAAGATAAAAACAAAAAGTAAGTAAAATACAAAGCCACATATTTAATGGTACCTGGTAGTATTATATTAAAATAAGAAATATCAATATGAATTTAGTTTTATCAATTTATATAGTTATGCAAAAATTTAGTACATAGAGCCAATGAGACTTTAAAAGCAATCAGCACACTTAAAACCCAGATCTTGGTTTCTAAATACCATTCATCACTCAAAGACTGATTGGAGAAAAAGCTGACTCCTGAATCGAGGCAGGGAAATCATAAGATGAATCCAGAATTTCTTGTTTTTCCCCCAGCATAAAAGAAAATGCTCAAAGGATTATGATATGTCCAAAGGATACAGACACCAGCTTCCAGGGTCTTCCAGAGAAAATCTAGAGCAATTTGAGTACTAAAATAAAAATAGAGTAACGGATTATAACCCATTAAATAAAATACAAATACAGGAGTACACATTCATATAAACAAATAAAGATGATGTGGGATATTTATTCCTTACAATGTAAACATTACTACAAATTTATAGTCATAACTCACATCTGTCAAGCATGGCAGAATCCTCACTGACATTGAACTCATCATTTTTAAACGCATCCGTGTTTGAAGGGCATGCAGTCATGCAATGATCTTGTATTTGGATTTGCAAGTTCTTTAATAATTAGTGAAGGCAATTCTTAGCCATATGTTTATAATTTATTTCTAACGAAAGGATAATCATTCTTCAGCCATTTTGTAACCTTTATTTACTTATCAGCTGTTTCAAATTTAATTCACAGAAGTCACCCTCTCTGTCTCCAGGGACATCCCATCGTCCTTAGAGAAAGAGAGAGGAGCCAATCCGAGGAGTGTTTAATGTATTTTCTTAGGACAATGGTCTGCCTGAAAATTAATTTTCTCAATTTTATTTTTTTACTTACTAAAGTAATTGTAAAAAGGAATACAAATAATATGGATTTTTAAAATAGGAAATGATTATTTATTGATTGTCTGTTATGCTTATAGCATCCATTTTACATTTAACTGCTAAACTAGTCAATAACTCTGTGCTAGAGATTTGATTGTTCCTATTTTACTGTTGAGAATAAAAAAAAAAATATTTAGAGAGGTTAAGATCCCATAGCTGGTCCTGGTTGAGCCAGAGTAGCTAACTCTGATGTATGATGCTGGCCCATCCACCATGTCCTTGATTAATTCTGGGGCTATATGGCATGGGAGAAGGCAGCAAAAAAGGTATTTGCCTCTGAGTCATCTCCTAAAGAAAGTCATTCATTCATCCATTCATTCATTGATTCATTATCATCACTTCACAAATACTCCTTGAGTTCATGTTCTCCTTGAATATATCCTTAATCAAAGTGAAGCTGAGAATTTAGGAAGGACTCTGTCATTTATCCTCACAAACTGATCATTGGGGCAGGATAAGGTTAGGGCACTTCCCATGACAGAAGCCCATGGCTGATGGGTGAAATCTTATGCTTTTGTATCATTCAGTAGGAGAAAAGGAAATGAACCTGGATGTTTATATGTTTAGCCAGCTCTTTCTGTAACATAACAAAAACAAACAAACAAACAAAAAGAATTGCTCTCTGTTCTCTTTCTTTACTTTTTAAAAAATATATATTTTATTGATTTTCTACAGAGAGGAAGAGAGAGGGATAGAGAGTTAGAAACATCGATGAGAGAGAATCATTGATCAGCTGCCTCTTGCACAGCCCCTACTAGGCATGTGCCCGCAACCAAAGTACATGCCCTTGACCAGAATCAAACCCAGGACCTTTCAGTCTGCAGGCTAATGCTCTATCCACTGAGCAAAACCTGTTTTGGCTCTTTCTTTAGTTTTTATTTTTTAATTTAAATTATATATAACACCCCCCCTCTAAAACACACATACACACACACACACACACACACACACACACACACACACACACACACATACACCTTTCCTAGAGCTCTATTTCTTTACTTTTAAAATACACTTTCTATGGAATTCAGTCCCTTGCTACTGAAGAAGGTTGAAGTGGTAAATATGGCTTTTTTCTTCAATTGTACCCAATTGAAAGCTAAGTACTGCCTGCTGCTTAGTAGTTTTCAGTTTGTAGTTGATCTATACATTTATATTGGGGTGCTGTCCTATGCCTCCTTTCTCCCCATCATCCACACAATATTGACTTTCATACACACACACACACACACACACACACACACTCATTCGCTCACTCACTCACACACACATAGAGTTAAATTATTATGGGTAGATTTTATGTAGTTGGAAAGCAAGATTTGTGTAATATGTTCTCATATTACTTAGACTACCCTGATAATGGTTTTCAACCTGTGGGGTCAGGAACCACAGGTTGAGAACCACTGTTGTAGAGCATAAGACCATTGGTAAACACAGATATTTACATTACGGTTCATTAACAGTAGCAAAATTATAGTTATAAACCACCAAGGAAAATAATTTTATGGTTGGGGGTCACCAAAACATGAGGAAATTAAAGGGTCACAGCATTAGAAAGGTTGAGAACCACTGGCTTAGAGGCTCAGGTTATGAGAGAAGCTGGAGTGAAAGCCTTCTCGCTTTCTTTCAGGGAAAGAATGGAGGATATTAGGTCTATTCCTGTAGTTGCTGGATTAGAAGCATCAGCAGCACCTGGAAGATGGTTAGAAATTCAAAATTGTCGCTTTAGTTCAGATACATGGAATCAGTACCTTCATGTTAACAAGATATCCAATTAATTTGTAAGAAGTTATGTCTCAGAAGCAATTCATCAGTTTATTTTTGTTATCAAAACCAAACCTCTGACTCAGGTATGAACACAGGCAATAAGGAGTGCCTTGCTTTTGCTAATGTAGCTCTGATCTTATATGATGAGCTGAATGGATTAATAATTATTGGATCTCTAGGTATGTTGGAGAGGACTCTGAAGGGGTGGGTACACATAAGGCTCAATGTTCATACTATGAACCAAATAGTATAACATCCATCCCCTAGTCATATGTTGAAGCCCTAAACCCAATGTTACTGTATTTGGAGATAGGGCTTTCGCTAGGTAACTAAGGTTAAATCAGGTCATAAGGGTGGGGACTTAATCCAAAAGGATTAGTAACCTTATAAAAAGAGATATACTTTTCTCTCTATCATGTGAGGGCACAGCAAGAAGGAGACCTTCTGCAAGCCAGGAAAAGAGCTTTTCTCAGAACCTGGCCATGTTTGCACTCTGATTTCCAACTTACAACATTCAGAACTCTGAGAAAATATGATTTCTGTTGCTAAGCCACCCATTCTATGGGATTTTGTTATGGTAGCCTGGGCAGACAATGACAGTGCATTTACAAACACTTAGTTTTCTCCTAAAGCAGTTCGGCTCTAATAGAGGGGTGTGTGTGTGTGTGTGTGTGTGTGTGTGTGTGTGTGTGTGTGTGTGAATTTCCAGCATTGTACTGATTCATTCCAGAATGGGCTATAGTCATTGATCCTTGCCCCAGTTTTCTTTGAGCCTATGGGTATTTAGGAGTGTAGGGCTTCCAGTGAAAAAACTTAGGGAGATGACCAGGCAAATTGATATGGTTAGTCACCATATCTTTTTCCCAAGTTTTACCTTGAATTAGAGTTCTTAGCTGCCCTCTTAGAATTTCACATGGGAACATAGAAGAACAAATCCCAACAGAAGCTGGCATCAAGTATTGCAGTGAAGGCCTGGGGCAGAGTACAGAGTGGAGGGCATCAATGTGGGGGGAAAAGGGGACATCTGTAATACTTTCAACAATAAAGACATTTTTTTTAAGAGTAACTATCAGATTAGAGATCCTGGAACACCTAGACCTTAGGATATTCCTTCTCTGGAAAGGAGAAGCCTGACCATTCTATACTGAAGGCAATTCAGAATTGGCACAGGGCCCCCCAGCATCCTTCTTTTCCATCCAAAATCTCATTTGGGAACCTCATGATAAATCTACAGAAGTAGTTCTAAGGCCAAGCATCACTTAACTGCTAAATACTTATGTCAGAATGCCATTTTGCAGTCTAGTCTATAACAAAGAAATGTTTAACATTTCCATAAATGCTATTAAGACTCCTCTGATGTGTCAGTTACCTAATCCCACATGAGTAGATGGCTGGGTTTTCATGGTATTTTGAAGATGGGCCATGAATCCACTGGATAATTTCATATGGAAAGACAGTTAATCATGATAAGTTAGGCTATGCTGCAGTAACAGATTGACTCCCAAATCTCAGTAGCTTCATATGAAAAAGTGTTTATGTCTGGTGCGAATTGCCAAGGGCTCTGCTGCACATGGTGACTCAGTGATTCAGGCTGTAGAGTTCCCAACCCTCCTCACCTAGAGCACGCTACTTTCTTTGTCACTGTGTCTGGGGAAGAAAACGCTGAGAACCAGTAACTTTATAGGGCTTTGGCCTCCAATTGAAGCTTGCTCATTGATCAGAACTAGCCATGTGACCCACCTAACATAGGGTTTCTGAGACTAAAGTCTCCTGTGGCCAGAAAGGGGAAAAAGATGAGAATGGAAGTGTGCAGTAATAACATCTGACACTAGGATCCAAGGGGTGGACCACTCTAAACACCAGATTGCTGTGCTATGGAAGAGCAAGTCATTGATTTGGGATCTGGCCACTTTAGATGTGGGCTACTCTTACAGTTGCTCCCAGGAGGAATTACAGAGATTTATTTCTTTATTAATGATCATAAAATCCATATCAAATATTGGGAGGCCATCTGCTTTTAGTACAAAATGTAAGGGCTTGATGTACTTTTCAGAGATTAAAATGGCAAGTGTGCAAGGACAGTGAGCTACAGGACTCACCAATGCACTTATGGATCTCTCAGCTTTCCACATATGGCAGCCCTAAAGACCAAGCATTTGCACAATGGCACTACCCAATCTCATACTTTTTTTTAGCATATATTTTTATTGATTTCAGATAAGAAGGGAGAGGGAGGGAGATATAGGCAGAAACATCAATGAAGAGAGAGAATCATTGATTGGCTGCCTCCTGCATACTCTGTTTTGGGGATAGAGCCCACAACCAGGGCCTGTACACCGACTGGGAATAAAACCATGACCTCCTGGTTCATAGGTTGAAGCTCAACCACTGAGCCATGCAGGCCGGGAAATCTTGTACTCTTTAGTGCAATAGGATCCTTGTAGCATCTCTCTGAAGACCCAAGATTCTCTTTACCAAGGCAATGGGCATTAATTCTCTGCAGCCTCCATTCTCCTGGGATGTGTGGCCTTTCAGTGCAGTTGCTCCCTCATATAATCAAAGTGTGGTAGCTCTTGCCTCTGGAGGAGACCTCAGGCATGTTCGGAAGCTGTGTATGCAGCATCACACTCTGCCCAAGAGCGTGGGATGTAGACAAATAGGAAAGTCATTAATGCTGCGGAGTTACTTGCTATTAAGAATGGGAAAAAATTAATTCTTTCCTATAGGAGAGGAATACATAATACCTCTCAGGTTATTTGGGCATTTGGAGGTCAATTCCATTTCTTTTCTCCATTTGCTGAACTGCTTTTGGAAATTGAGGTTTGGGGGTTTTATTTTCCTTTTAAAAAAGCACATTATTGATACTTGGCACCTTTGTGGTAATAGAATTTTGAAGAGCTCAGCCCGTCCCTGTCCTAAGCCAGGTCAGGAATGGTCTGAAATGATGCTATGGATTGAAAATTCTATTCTGCAAAGCACAGCATTCTGAGCACGCATTGCTGTAGAGGGTGTTTGAAAGACCGAGTGGAGTCGCTGTGATGACGGGAACCTTTCAGAGCTGGGGAATTTGAATGCTGGGAAATTTGTATTGAGAATTTATGTTTAAAAATATATGTGACACATGTTAGGAAAAGAGAATATAACCATGACTTGAAATGAACAACTGTGTTTGTGTGCTATCTGACCCTCTCTTGAGCCTGCGGTTGTGGGCAGAGCAGAGTCTCTGCTTCTTATTGTTGAGGTGGGAATTATCATGCTTGCCTGGCTGCTAACCTGACAGTGTTGCTGAGGTCTGAATAAGGTAAACTGCCTTGAGAAGGGTTTAGAAAATGATGTATGTTCCACAAATACACGGTACTCTGCTTGGACAATGGTGATAGGGGTTGATTAAGATCAATGTGTGAGCAGGGTGGTCAGGAGTCATGCATTTGCTTAACAAATATCCATATTCTCTATATCTCTATCTCTATCTCTATCTCTATCTCTATCTCTATCTCTATCTCCATCTCTATCTCTCTCTATCTCTATCTCTATCTCTATCTCTATCTCTATCTATATCTATATCTATATCTATATCTATCTACTAGTATATCTAAATCTACATCCATATCCATAACTATGTCTATATCTATATCTACATATGTATCTCTTTTTCTGTATCTATATCTATATTTATCTATATCTATCCATATCCATACCCATAACCATGTCTATCTCTGCATCAATTCCCATGTCTCTACCTTTATCTGTACCACTGTTTTTATTTCTGTACTTATATTTCCATCTATGTTTATATCTATATCTATCTATAGCCAGAGTTTTATGTATTTGTTTATATGTAATCTATGTCTCCATATATATCTCTATCTATCTCTGACTCTGTCTATGCTATATATATACCTATACTTACCTATATATTTATATTATGTATATTTATACCTAGAGAGACAGAAAGAGACAAAAAAAAAAAAACAGAAAAGAGATAGGAGAGAAAGACAGAGATCAAGCACTGTATTCCACACCAAGAATTGGGGATAAGGCTCTAAATAAGCCATCACAGTTTTGACTTATTGTCAGGAAGAACTGGCATTAAGCAAACATACCCTGAATGAATTGCAACTATGGTAAGTGTGATGAGGAAAAGCTCCTGATGAAAATAACATTCTCATCCCAGTGGTGGTGAATGGGGACACACCAGAGACAACACACTAAGTCACTGACCCTTGTGCAGTGTATGAGGCCCATGTATTTAGCTTTGTGAATAGATCCCTAAAGGAAAAGCACTTCATTCTGCAAAGTGCTGTGGTTGGAGCTTCACACTCAGTGGGGACCCCTTCACAGGTGTCTCTTAAGGCATAAGGGGGCACTTTCAATTACAAACCCGTATCTAACTTCGTATTTGTTTAATAGCCTGGTCCTACTTGTTAGTACTTTTTTATCCTCACTGAGGATATACCTATTGATTTTAGAGAGAGGAGGAGAAGAGAGAGGAGGGTGAGGTAGAGAGGAGAATCAATGTGAGAGAGAACCATCAATTGGTTGCTTCCAGCACTTGCCCTGACCAGGGATTGAACCTGCATCCTAAGCATGTGCCCTGACCTGGAATTAAGCCCACAGCCTTAAGGCATATAGGATGAAGCTCCAATTAACTGAGCCACTGGGGCAGGGGTGTTTGTACTGTTTAATATACTGACATTTCCATCAAGATAAGCTCCAACTTTGTTCAGCAGGTGCTCCGCTCCCCTTTCACTGGACCAGTCCCTTCCTTCTCCCTCCCATGTAGCAGGCATACTCTGCACCCCTTGGAGCATCCTAAATGGAATGAATATAGTTTCAGTCCATTCGGGAGGGTCCCTGTGGATGCTTCACCATGCTTGGGTCTCTGACCCGGTTCGGGTCTCTTTCCTTTCAGACATTTGCCAGCACACCCTTTGTTGTGGCTTCAGCAAGTTCACATGGCAAAGCTGGGGAGACTGAAGTCAGAGTTCAGTAAAGAGAGGTGAAAGAAGGAAAATGACAGCTGTTGTTATTGCATTTTTAATTTGTCACCCTACACGTGACCCATCCTGATGCCATTCCCTGCCATCATACCTTATCTGTTTCCTGTGTCACTTTTCAGAATTAATCATTGCATGGACATCTATATTATTCTTTCCTTTTGGTCTTTTCTCACCCACTGCCTGTAATCACACTGCAGGCAGGGACATCTGCTGCTGTGTTCACCGGGGCATGCCCACAGCCTGGCACCTATCGGCACTCCATCCATATTTGTGGATTGAGCAAATAGATGTATTCATAGGTATCTCCCCATGCACTTTTCCAAAAGCAAATATTTTGCAACAAATAAACATTAGTAAACACTTTGAAACTGGAAACCTTTACATTGATTTCTGTTTAAAAGATGCATGTGAGTGCTAATTAAAGGAGTCTGCTCAATCGTGCACTTTTCAGTATATACTAGTATGTTTTGCCTCAATAGAAAGTTGTCCCTTTGAAAACCAAGACATTCTGCTTAAAAATACCCCTTGAAACATTAAAAAGGGAAAGAAAACAATCTGAATGAACAGCGTACCTGTTTCCCAAATGATTATTTTAGAGAAGGAAGGCAAAGATTTCAGATAGAATTTATCTAGCGACAAGCCACTGTCTTAAGACAGCACAAAATTTATATTCTTTAGAAGCCGAGGGAAAATTAAATTCCACAAGCTACCCTTCCCTTCCCAAAGCTGCTTGTACATCGCTCAGTTTCTGGAGATCTGAGATAATCATTTTGTCCTTGAGAGTCTTGTGGCTGTGCTCTTGGAGAGTTTGGGTTTAAAATCTTAGGATCTGATCCTGTTCAGAAAAACAAGGCGTGAGCACCTGCGAAGCATCTAAAATGAGCCAATGCCAGAGGCTGGCTGCTGTATCTGCCTCTCTATTCAGGTGTGTCCTCTAAGAGGCGAGGGTCAGAACCCAGCCCCCCTTGTGGGAAATGCTTTTGTTTCAGGAACTACCCACATTCCCACGGTTTGCCCATGAAATTGGCAACTTTCTTTTTCCTTTCATGCAGCTTAGTTTTAAGCATCACAAGGCTGTGTGTGTGTCTCTCTCTGTGCGTGTGCGTGTGCGTGTGCGTGTGTGTGTGTGTGTGTGTGTGTGTGTGTGTGGTGTATATACATGTGCTTTTATAGGCGTAAGAAAACACATCATGAGAAGCCAGCCTTCCCATTGGGGTGTGCTGATGAAACTCAGACCCAAGGTTGTATCCCTTTGAGGCACTTGGGCAATGACTATGGTTAAAACCAAAGCCTGTAGAAGCCCAAGGATGCTGCTCCCCATGGGGGAAGCATGCTGGATCATACATGTCTATTCAGGCGGAATGTGTTAACTTCTAATGCTTTTTGTTAGGAACTGTTCTGTGGAGCCGGTGGAATAAGCTGTGCAGGCAAGACAGACAATGGAAGTAGAAACTGACTGGCTGGGGGATCTGGCCACATGCTGTGCCATGTTCTACCAAAGGCACTTTGCTTCTCTGAGCATCCGTTTGCTCTTTGTGTGTTTGGGCATAAAAGGCTAAATTACTGTTTTTGGACCTGCTAAGGGTTTAACATAATATTATCTGAACAGAGCCTGCTCTGTCAAAGCAGAATACAATTATTGATATTCTTAGTATTCCCCTTTTGACAGATAGACAGGGACACCGAGGCTCCCAGTGGTGATGGAGTTACTACCAGGTTCCCCCGCTATGGGACCAATTATCTGACGCATACCGTGGGTTCTGAAACTCATCTCCACTCAACTGAGTTCTGATGGTGAGCGACTATCTGGGTTAGTTAGCACAGCTCCCATAGTGAGGCCCAAGTCCTCCACAAGACTGGCCCTGCTTCACACACCAGCCGCAAGTTTGGGATGTGTCCAACCCTCTGTCCCCCCTCCCCCCCACACACAAACACACTCACACACACTTTTCTATCAGTTTAATACTTTGCTGAAAGCTCACAGAATTCAGGGAAGTGCTATTCCTCTTATTATAAGAGTTTAATTATAGATAATTTACATAAACAGCCTGATGCAGGGACTCCAGGGCAGAGACTGGAGTTTCTGTGTCCCCTCTAATTCATCAAAATGGTCACCAGTTAGGAAGCTCCCCTGAGCCACGGTGTCCACAGGTTTTATTGGGGTTTCATCATGTAGGTGAGACTGGCTATGAGCGTCATTTCAGCCCTCCTCTCTCCAGAGGTTGGCCTGACCCAAAGTTCCATCCCATTAACCACCATGAGTTGGTTTTTCTGGAGACTACCCTACCCTGAAACTATCTGGGGCCTACCATGTTCACCCTACCTGATGTATCTCCTCACTCACTGACTTCAGCATACTCCTACCTGACTTCCAATGGCCAACCTGTATTTCTCTGCCTAGTGGCTTTCTATCACTGGAGGTGGCTCTGTTCCCCAGGCAGCAGGCAGGAAGTAACAGGATTCAGTCCGCTTGGAGATGCCCATACCAACAGACAGGCAAAGCGATTTGGAGGGATTTCACACACTGAATGAAAAGAGGATTGAGGATATGAAGCCAGAGAGCCAGAATCCACTGTACGCTGCCCAATCTGCTACACTGACTCCTTGGCTTAATAAACCCAGTCAGCCAGTCAGCAATGTTGCCAGGATGGACAGAGACAGTAGGTGATGACAGCTACCAAGTATGCTAATTCTGCTCTGTTAGGCTTACAAGTTATTATCAACAATGATAGAAATTCTGAGGTCCAGGGAAAGTAGTTCTTCCATTCAGACAGCCATATGTCCAGAGGTGACCCTGGGAGAGGAGCCACCTTGCATGGGTTGCGTGGGTCAAAGTGGAAATGGGCATGTTTATGCTTCTCTTATGAGTGATCCCAAGGAACACAGGCCTTTGTTATCAATGATTCATCTATTTTCCTATGTTATTTTAGATCTGGTGGCAATTTCTGGAGTCCTTTATTTATAGAAAACTTTGAACCTCATAAATATTAAAATGCCCCATTATCTATATGCAAACTGCTTTTTCCCCCCTATGGCCATAGAAACTAGGCAATTATTACCAGAACCATTAATTGAATTTAAAAATAGATAAATAATGGATATAGATGCACCTTATGGGTGAGGAATGAGAAAATAAAAATTATCTTCCGTTTTGTCAACTATGATGGGAATAGCCTACTATATTTTTCAACTATTCTTATTGAAAGTTTTTATATTATTTTACATAAAATAAGCATTTGGTTGTAAGAAATGTCCTAAACAGTGATCGATTTTTTTTAAAAGTAGAGAGCTTAAATTTCTTTTCTTAATAAAATAATAAAAAGGTAGGCCTGCCACTATGGCCAAATAATAGGCAATTTCTACATTTTACAAGTTATAGCCTTGAATCTTAATGGAGAGAGTATAAATTCCCAAGAAAAGAAAAACAAGCAAACAAACAAACAAACAAACATGTGTTTTAGGAGCTAGCATGGGCAGCTTTTATACAATCTCCAGGTTGACATAATACATGAATAGGTATCTTCAGGACAAACTCCTGACCTCATTCTTCTATGTCTGCCTTTACAGGGTCCTACATGCTCATCTCTGTGGTTCATTTCACAATGTCCATCACCCTATACAAATTGTCTTCCTTCTTTGTACTGGGTTTGAGTTTTAACTGGAAACTTTCACCAATGTCTTTGAAACCTTTTTGGTTTTTACTGTGACCAATAAAAAATAATGCATTTTACATTTGCTGCACAGCACTCACCCACAGTATAGGAAAACAGGTATCACAAGCACTTTGATAATGTTGCAATTTGTTTCTTTGTATATGAAAATGCTGGCCACAAATAATACTACTGGCTTCATGACTGCTAGTGGACATGCAGGTCACTGGTTCTGATGTCTCAGAACCTCTAATGACCTGAGTCATAGCCAGGGATCCAGAGATGGGAGACCACTGTATGTCCAGGTCTGCCTTCCTCATTCCCTGAGCAATGGCGAGTGGGCTGACATTGTCTCTCTTAGTCTCTTAATCAGCCTTAGTCTCTCTTAGGCCTGTTTGCACGGTATCACAAGTGGATTTAAAAATATATATTTTGAAAGAAAAGTCATCATCACATCAGATACTTCAAAATTATTGAGAAATTAAAATGATTGGGAAAAAATTACAACAAACCACATAATTATGAACTTGTTGCTGTTAGAAATTGACCTTTGACTTCCCTGTAGGAAAAAAACTTGGGAAGTACATTAGGTAAAAAGATCATGTAGGCCTTCCTGGTCAAGCTCTTATTAGTTAGAAATGACAATAGGCATGCAAAAACTGCCCTATTAAATACCAATGAAATTTATCTTTAATAAAGTGTGTTTGAGATAATAAAATTCTCAGTTGGCTGTCATTCCCAAGGACTATTTCCAAATATCAAACAACACTTTTAAAAGAATTTAATATTTTTAGGGAGAGAGGAAGGGAGAGGGAGAGAGAAATATCCCTCAACTACCTCCTCCAGGCCCTCTACTGGGGATGGAGCCTGTAACCTGAGCATGCGCTCTGACTGGGAATCAGACCAGTGACCTCTTTTTGCAAGCAAGGACGCTCAACTAAGTGAGCCACACTGGTCAGGGAATATATACACTTAAAAATCATATATATATATATATATATATATATATATATATATATATATATATATAATTTTTTTTTTCAGAGAGAAAGGGAGAGGGAGAGAAAAATAGAAACATCAATGATGAGAGAGAATAATTGACTGGCTGCCTCCCCCATGCCCCTTACTGGGGATTAAGCAGGAAACTCAAGCATATGTCCTGACAGGGAGTTGAACCGTGACCTCCTGGTTCATAGATCAACACTCAACCACTGAGCCACACCAGCTAGGAGCAAACCTACACTTTTAAGAGGAAAGCTTTCACTCTCCCAGTTGAAGGCTTTTTAAGTGAGAAAAGATGATCTTATTTTCACTTGGTGAAGCTTCTACTGATTAAAAAAACAACAAAAACCAGAGACAGGTAGATTAAGATAGTTTCTAATATTTGCCTTAATTCTTAAATCACCTAAGGCATTTGTATATATAAATATGTTCTTATATGTACACACATACACACACACACACACACACACACACACTCTGGGATTATGGATGAGGAGTATATAGCATCACTCCCATCAGTTTCTTCTGAGCATCTACTATGTTCTAGACCAGCCTTGGGCAAACTATGGCCCGAGGGCCGGATCCTGCCCGTTCAGCTGTTCTATCCCGCCAGTGGAGCCGAAAGAGCTGAGGGTTCTCTTGCTCTCCCCTCCGCTCCTTCACCAGCAGCCCAAGATGAGAGTGCCAGCATGGTCAGGCTGCTTTTGTTCCAGCCCTCTGGTCCAGTTTAAGAACCCATTGTGGTCCTTGAGTCAAAAAGTTTGCCCACCCCTGTGACTGTGTACTAGTTGCAGGGATTAAGGCAGCAAACATGGAGAATATGGTTCCAATCCAAATCGGTTGCATGGCTCATGGGAAGGGGACAGTGTCGAGGAGTAGCAAGAGCAAAGGGCAGAATCAAGTACTGTGTAAGTTGCATAAAGGAAGGAGTCTCATTTGCTTCCAATTTATATCCCACCAAAATGTCTATCACAGTGTTTTGCAAAAAATAATAACTATATGGGGCTTACTATCTACCTATACTGGCCTAGGCACAATACCTATAATACATTCTCTCTTCAGAACTATTCTATAAGGCAGAGGCCATCAACCAGGGTCAATTTTGCTCTTAGGGGTCATTGGACAATGTCTGGCAGGACACCTTTTCTATTGTTACAAAATTGTACAAGGTGAGTAGCTGCTTCTGACATCTAGTGGGTAGTGGTCAGGGGTGCTGCCAAACATCCCACAGTGCATAGGTCACCCCCCCCCCCCCCGAATGTTCTGGCCTCCAATGTCAGTAGTATTGCTGTAGTATTGCAGTTGAGAGTTCCTGCTCTGAAGGGTGATACTATTGTTGCCCCATTTTATAAAAGCACAAAAAAGCAGACTCTGGGGGCTTAAGACACATGGCCAAACCTAAAGAGCTATATGTGGTACAATGAGGGTTTGAAAGCAAGAGCCTGGCTGCAGAGCTCCATTTCTAACATATAATCACAGAGTATGTGCGAGATACCTGAGTGAAGAAACCCAAATAGCTGTTCTGACACCCAGTATGGGGACTTCAAAGTCACTACTGTTTGAAAAATGAGAAACATGTTTGAAGATGAGTGCCAGGTAAGACGGGCTCACACGGGGGACCTTGGTTTAATCAGAAACTTGAAATGTGTTGTTTCCTTGTGCTTATCACAATATCCCATTGTTAACACCTGCTGGCCCTGTCCTCCTAAACTGTCACTGTGATTTTAGAGAAGGGCCACAACAGGTGTGCTAAATACTGGGCCATTAGCCATCCGTAATTCACAGGCATGCATATTTATCATCTTGTAATGAGACGACAAAAGCCGTGTCTACTTTTTAGAACAACGTGCAGCGAAGTCCTCCAAACCAAATTGTTTGAGTTTCTCATTTATGCAAAGGAGGGACAGCTCCTCTGTAATTTTCCATTAGGTGATTTATTTTCTCGGCCTTCTGCACATCCAAGCACAGCCCAGCAAGAGCTTGATTTTATTGAGCCATTAAGATCACCCAACAGTTTATGGAGCTCAATTCTCTGATGATCAAGATCGCCATCCTTAAATTGTTCCTGAAACTGGGCACCTCTCAGCGGGAAGTGCTCAGGATGATGGACAGGCAAACTTTTCTCTCACTCTCGGTTTCCTCCCTTCTTTTATTTCCTCCCTCTTTATTTACCTGCCCCCCCACCACTACCCCTTTTTTCTCTGAAAGAAATTGTACTACAAACGAGGAAAAGAGGAGACAACTCAGAAATAGATAAGAAATAATTATGCAAAGACTTCTGTCAAAGGGGGACTGCGCAGGTGATGTAGTGGGTAAGAATCCTAACGTGAAATCTATTCTTTCATAGGAAAAGCAAAGAGAAGCATGCTGCATGCAACGCCCTCAGCACTCCCAGTGACTTATTCCTGGTGTAGCATGTTAATGTCCAATGATGTCATCACTATGAAATTACTTACAATAAACACTTATGAAAAGAACAGGTGGCAGTGCTGGCAATATCTGATTTAGGGACCAAATTCATCTCCCCAATCTTTTAGTATTGCTATGAAGGAGGAAGTAATGATGGATTCCCAATATGTGTGTTTGCCATTTGTCTTGGGTACCATTGCCAACAATGTGATAGGTGGTTTGGTGCACTTTGTAAGATGAGCCCTCGCCTTAAACTTCTGCAGCTCATTCTCCTTCTAACTCCAAAGTCATTGTGTAACCCCCCCTCCTTTTTCCCTTTCCATCCGGCCTCTCTACTGATTCCCTCTTTATACTTGATCAAGTAAGAGTTTCTGTTAGCCAAACACAAATGTGTTTATTTGACTGTTTACTAAAGAAAGGGGAATTATAGCCTCTTTCCTTGCTATTTTGCTTAGTTTGATGATGTACACATATATAACAAAACTTCCTATAAACAAGAGGTGTGTTTTCCCCTTCAGAAAGTTTTATCAGTAATGCCTAATCCTTGGGAGGTACTTTGCAAGTATGTGCTGAATGAAAGTGAATGAATGATTGAATGAATGAATGATCAAGGTTAAATAAGAACCACAGGCCAAGGCCTAAAATAAGTTAAACAGGATCCAAAGAGCTCCCTTGGGCTTATTACTCTCATTACTGGGTAATAACGATAATATGTTTGGTGAGGAATAACAAGGCATTTTTATGCACTGACATTCAATCTCTTTTATTTTCTCTATGTGTTTTATAGATGAGTATGGCAGCTCAGAGAAACCATACAACATGCCCAAGTTTAGCTAGTGAGTGGCTGAGTCTGGGCATAAACACAGAAGATATGTCTTCTAGAGCCTTTAAATAAACTGTTCTCACTACTGTACCAGTGATAGCATGGTCTCCCTTAAGGAGGCTTTTAGGATTAAGGAATCATAGTAGGAGCTGCTCTTTGGAGAAAGTGTCTGCAAACCTAGGGGGCAATAAAGTAGGTGAGAAATTGGAGCTCATTATAAAGCGAGCTGAATGGGAAGTGGAATTCACATCATCTGGAGTTTGAGTCAGTGGCCTTTCTGAAAGCCTCACAAGCTTTCCCTGGTAGGGGTGTTGTCCTTGAATTTGACCTAAGAATAAGGAAGGATCTCCATGTGGAAAAACCATTGCCTTGGGATTTGGGGATCAGAACAAAAGTAATTTTGGAGGAAGAAGCAGGGCCTAGACTCTTCCTCTCCCCAAACCAAGGAACATTTGCAGACCCTTCACTGAGGCCATGTCTCCCCAACAGGCAGTGCCCCACCCCTCCCCGAGGCTATAGCTCAGCCCTTTCCTCTCAGTCCAAGGTGATTTTTCTTAAAATTTTTAAACGTTTTTCCAAATCTGTTTTCTAAACTCTATTGCAAACATTGACTTATTCTGCAATATCACTCTCAGATGCCTCCTCTTCTTGAAGTGCTCCATGACTTCCTTACACTTCCCAGGTGTATGATTTGGTATAGTAAGTGAATTGTATGCTTTGGTATAGTAAGCAGATTGTCACCCCTCTGCCTCTCTCTGTAAAAACATTAACATGCTAGCCTTCCCTGTGTAGCCTCCTTCAAACCTGGGCCTCTGTTACCTTCAGCCTGCTTCTCTATCACCTACCTGTGATCCTGTAAATACTGAAGGCGTGGAGGGACAAGGAAAGGGCCAGGGAAGAAATAAGAGAGAAAGAGCAAATGTTAATTCAGGTACATTTCCACCAAGTTCCTGGAACCAAATTCTCAAACAAGGGAGCCATTGGAAACTATGAGGCAAACGTGGGCCCCATGCCAACGTCATTTCAGCAAACATTCAGATGGATGCTTGCCTGCAGGCTTCTGTAGCAGCGAGTGCACCTGTACATCTGGGAGAGCTACAGGTATCACACAGCCCTCATTCCTCATAGATGACATGGCCCTTCCTAGCCACAGACTATATTTTGCACACAGTACACATAAACACACACACACACACACACACACACACACACACACACACCACTTTTTTTTTTTTTTGCCTTGTTGAGCCTTTAAAACTCTTATTATCTGAGATTATGAAAACTAGCTGTGCAGGGTATAGGCATGATCTCAAACTGGGTTAATGGAAGGGGGAGGTGAGCTCAGCTTCCTTGGACCATCCATGGGTAAAAAGTGATTGTTTTAATGTGGAGACGAGAGAATTCAGAGTCCCCCGCCTCCGCCCCTTCGGGACTGTCAGGTAGATGTTAGATTTCACTGAGCTGTTAAAAATCTTAATGGACCCCACTGAGCTGTTTCAGGTGGTTTGTGACAATCACTTAATTTCCTTGTTTTCCAGCTCACAGTGATTTTAATCTTCATTTCAGATTAATCACAAAACGCGGCGCTGTCCTTTTCTCCTGGCTTCGGCTACGTGAAATCATGCAATCGATGAGCAGGGAGATGTGTTCCCTTCCTCTTCAGCAGTTTAACAAAAATGTGTCTTCAGCAAAACCATATATACAGTCATTTCTTAAATGTGTTAAAAATGCATGGCAGCAAAGATGGGACATAGAGCAAAGTTTCTAATAGTGATTGCCTCCGGGTGATTTGATGATGAGGGACTTTTCTCTCCCTCCACCCCCAACTTCTTAATCCATTTTTATGCTTTCCACATTTTCCGTGATGAGCACATATTATTTTTACAAGAAGAAAACGTAAATTAAAGAATTAGTGATTTCGAATCAAGGGGGAACAAAGGAAAGGCAGTCTCTGGATGAGATGTTAAGCTGGAAAAATTTTCAACATTAAAGGGCGGGGGTGGGGGAGGAGAAAAACTCCATCAGGATAAAAGAGCGAGGTTGGAAAATTAGCTTGTGCCTTGAAGTATGGTCCTTATTATAGAGAACGCTACCGACAGCCTAGGCTCATCGCATCCCTCATTTTTAGTGCATTGGAGTTTATACTTAGGAGTGTTCCCACCTCTTGCTATTAATTATTTCATTGACACTCACTTGCACAATTGACAACCTTCGAACTAATATTACAGCACAGACTAGGGACAAGATTCTCAGTGAGAGAGGGGATTAAAGAGGAGAAGATTGGAAGAAATGAAGAAGAAATCTTGGGCATGGAGTGCTTTATGTGCGGGATGACGCAGAGAGCACGCAAGGAGTAAATAGTGTTGTCACTTAGAGGCTAGACCAGCGTTCAAGGGCACTTCCTTTAAGCCAGGAGGCTAGAGGATTGAAGGCCTGACTCTCCTTCCAATGGCCCCTGTTGCAGTGTGCATAGCTTCAGTCTTTGTATTTTGATTGTACTCTTTTTAATGGCTAATTGCTAGGCAATAGAAAACATAATTTATACTCCAATTTGTAAGTCAATCAAAGGAAGGCTGAGTGTCAGCAAACTTGTGGATAAATGTACGTTGAAACAAACAAGAGAAGCCCAGAGGATTGCTGATATGTTTTAGGGATCTGAGGCCACCCCCATGGGCCACCCCCTGAGCATTGCATAGATGTAGATTCTGTCCCCTTCTTTGGGAGGGGATGGGGCAGCTCCCAGCTGCGCTGTCTCATCTCTAGCCGCTCTCCGTGGGGGAAGGAGCCTGGGGCCCTTTGTGGACCATTGATTTGAAAACACGCAAAGCTGACAAATGGTGGTGAATGAGAAAAGTGTGTTATGTGAATACAAAAAGGTCTGCACATCTGGGGACCACATGATTTTATTCGTAGACATTCTATTTTTAAGGGGTTTATGAATTTTGAATCAGAGGTTTGCTGTCTGAGGAATGCTTCATAGAAGGAAAGCAATGTGCTTTTAAACAAAATTTTGGCAACTTTGACACATTCGCTGTGGTTATGAACATGGGGGTGGCTCAAATATAATTTTGCAGAGTGTGGCCCAGCATCCCCATGAATGCCAGCAAAGTAGAAGGATACATGGTGCCTTAGGTAACAAAAATCGATGGTGATAAACTTATCAACACACTAATTGTCACAGAGAGACTCCTCCATACGTCTTTTCAATACATAGGTTTGTCTTGGCTCTGGCTTATCTCTATGCAAAATGTTTGTACTGCAAAGCCAGTCAGACTCTGGCACATGGTAACTGACCTCTCCCCCACCACAAATACCCTCCAATGGCTGGGTGCCCTCCTCCCAGGCTCCTGCTTTTGGGGACCTAGACCTCTCCTTTCATCTAATTTTTTCTCTTCCAATCACTGCCATTTACTTCCCTTTTGTCTCTCCTCACAACACCCAATTTTCTCTACAGTAACGCAAATATTTGTCATATGTATCTGACCAACATTCAATCTTCTGAAGGCTACAGAGAAGATTTTCAAAGTCTGATAACAACTCTTGACATTATCCCCTTAAGAGGGAAATAGCCTTCTTGCCCCGGGAGTTAGGGGGTGGGAGGGGGGATAAAGGCCAGAAAGGATGCTCCATGCAAGTCCATGCACTGACATGGGAGGTAGGCAAGAGAAGGCTGGTGGTCCAGCAAGGCTAGAGGGTGAGCTGAGATATAGCACAGGCTGTAGGAGAGCCATTGGTCCAGAGGGAATCCGAAAGGAGACCAAGAAAGGAACTGCGATCAGGGATCCACACTTAACCTAGTGATACAAACAGAGTCTGAAACATGGTCTTAAGAATGGGAAACAGGTGTGATTCTGGGAAAGGGGTCTGTGTAAGAGGTGTGGGCACACACAGTCGGGAAACACTTTGGACTCCTCCACAACTTGGTGGAGCAGTGTGTTGGAGGGGTCAAATATCAAACGGTGTTGAACCCTGTATCTCATTCCACCCAGATTCTACTCCCATTATTACATTTCAGTGGTTCTCAACAGGGCGTGATCATACATGGAGCAATACATGGAAACATTTTTAGTCATTTAGTCATCCAAACTGGGGAGGATATTACTAGCATCTAGTGGGTGGAGGCTAAAGATGCTGCTCAGTATCCCACAATGCACTGCATGGCCACTTATCACAGAGTCTTTCCAACAGTACCCAGGCTGAGAAACCCTGGTTTAGCTTGGGAGTGAGGTGTGTGTATGTGTGTGCGTGTGTGTGTGCGTGTGTGTGTGTGTGTGTGTGTGTGTGTGAGAGAGAGAAAGAGAGAGAGAGAGAGAGAGAGAGAGAGAGAGAGAGAGAGAGAGAGAGAATGAGAATGGGGGAGGATGGCCTAACTTTGTAAGAGGGTTTAAGTACAGGGTAGTGATGTTCATTACAACATGGCTTATGGCGCTAAAAATTAAACAACCTACATGTTCAACCACAGGGATTGGAAAAACAAATTGCAGCTTCTTTTCTTATATGATGAAATGACCTTGCAGAGATTATAGATGATTCCTTAGGACAATGTTTAATGAGATGGAAATACTCCTGGGATCTATTAAGTGGAAACAAATAAACAAGTAAAACAACACTATTTGCAGTATGATTCAATTTCTGTTTTACAAAGCTATTTATTCTTGTGTGTATCTGCATCTAAGTCAAGATTCAATCTAGAATAATAAGACACTCTACAATATTAAGTATTGTTCCTTAGGCATTAAAATTATGAATGAGTCTAATATTTTTTCTATGTGTTATTAAATTTCTTCTTGGTCTTCCACAATGAGCAGACAGAACTTTTATAGCAAGAGTGCGATGACTTGATTATCTGGAAAAATACCCTGTTTTAAAACCTGAAGCTGAGACATGAGCCCCCAGCAGAGCCAGGCCTTTCTGTCCAGCACCTCCTAAGGGTTGGGAAGTCAGATAAGAACACCTTTTCAAGCGCAGAGAGTCAGGGAGGGGCAGAGAGCAAAAAGTTTGGAGGAGGTAGCATTTGGCTCTCCTGTGAAGTGTCAATGATTGAGCTGGATAAGGAATTCTCTAAAATCATCATTTTCTCCTTTAAAATCTCTTGATCAAATTGACTCCCTCTCCTGAATGTTTCAATTATATTGAGAATCAGCTGTAGTTTTACATTTGCTTTCTAATCCGTCCTGCCCTCCAATCTCCCAGTCTCTTCTCTGGCCACTCTGGGGGGCTTGAGTTTACTCACTGGGTGGGAGTCTCATAGGGTGGGTGTCTAGTAGGGTGGGTGTCTGATAAGGTAGGTGCCTAATAGGGTGGATGTCTCATAGGTTGGGTGTCTGGTAAGGTAGGTGCCTCATAGGGTGGGTGTCTCATAGGTTGGGTGTCTGGTAAGGTAGGTGCCTCATAGGGTGGGTAGGTGCCTCATAGGGTGGGTGTCTCATAGGTTGGGTGTCTCATGGATTAGTGTCTCATAGGGTGGATGTCTTATTGGGTGGGTGCCTGGAACTCTCAGAGAAACTGAGTAACACACAATTCAGTGCCCCTGCAGTGGAAAGAAGAGTTGTTATCTATCAAATGTTTGTGGGTGTGTTTTTTTTTTTTCTTTCTTTTTTGTTGTTAAGAAAATCCTCTTTGTTTCAAAACCAGTTTGTTGCAGTCACTAGCCGTTTGAGAGGAAATCAAAGTTGGGCCAGTTTTTTTGTCTTGTTTATTGTCCGTGGCACTATAGATACATATACCTGAGAGAGGGAGGGAGGGAGAGATGAAAGGAGAGGGAGGGAGAGAAAGAGAGGGAAAGAGAGAGAGAGAGAGAAAAAGAGAGAGAGAGAGAGAGAGAGAGAGAGAGAGAGAGAGAGAGAGAGACTTATCTTTTTTACTGATATACTCCACATAACATGAAATTGACCATTTTAAAATATACAGTTCGATGGAATTTACTACATCCACATCCCCAAAGGAAGCTCAGCACCCACTACGCAGTCCCTCCCCATTTCTCCCTCCACCCAGCCCCTGGCAACCACTAGGCATATTTCATAGACTTAAAAACTTCCTGTCATTTTTAATAGTATTTTGTTTTATTCTCTCTGTCTCTCTCAGAAGGATAAACACAGGAAGGCAAGACAAGTACACAAAGAGATGGGATGATGAAGAGAAAGAGAGGGAGAGATAAATAGAAGAGGGAATGAAGACAGAGAGAGGGGGTGAGAGAGGAAGGGAGAAGAGAGAGGTCTGGAGCATGGGAGAAGAGAGAAGGAGAGAAGGAAGCTAAGGAGGATGAAGGGGGAGTCTAGGAGTTAGAGAAAGCCAGGTTGTGTTTTGAAGGAAAGATACCCCTCACTGGCATGTATACACACACACACACACACACACACACACACACACGCACACGCACACACACACCAGAGACTCATAGAAACTCAAGAGACTGAGAATCTATTTGAAAGAGCTGTTGTGAAGTTCTAAATGTGCCTGATCATCTCCAAGAGGGTTAACAAAGGAGAATAGGTTAGACCAGCTCCACCACGGGGACCACTCTTCCTGCTAGCACAGGCAGTCTGCCAATCACAGGCTCCACCTCGCAGGTCTCACACTTCCCAGCTTCTGGGCCCATTGTGATCCCCGCAGTCTTCCCATGGACATCTGGACACAGCTCTCAGCCGTTGTTCTGGCTTTTCGATTTTTTCCTATCTTACTAATTGCTTTTCTAGGATTCTTGGGCAGACGGTGGATGAAGTCCTAAGAGCCTAGTTCCTGTGGATTAGCCCGCTGATACTGCACACTTCTGGAGAGCTGGTGTCCTGTAGAGTCACACGGAACCTGGGGACAATGGGGAAAGACTTTCATATACATATTTTTAAGTGTAGTATTTCCAGATTAAACCTTACAAAGAGAACATCTGGCTGCATTGATGGATGTGCCCTCACCCGTGGAATATGCTTCAGTTCCCTGGCTGGCTTCCCCAGCACCCAGGTGATAGAAGGCAACCCGGATATTTCTTCATTAGCATCATCACTTACATGGACATTCTCCTTGTCACAGAGAACACCAGGCTCTGGTCCATAGGAAATGGTCCGCACACAGCTGGAACATGTCAGGGCTCTGGGGAGCTGCTCTGAGCGCCACACACAGCCTCCTGTAGGAGGTTTGAAGCCCTTCAGGTGTGTTGGGAACTGAGACAGGCTGACCGACGGACCGCCTCTCCCTGAGGAAAAGCAGAGGACAAAAAAAGAGGCTTAGGTATGAGAATGAAGTTCATTCATTTGCCTTGAATGGTCTCAAAGTCTCTTAACACCTTAGGGGAGATAATGAAAAATGTTCAGGAGGGTGTGGAGCTGCAGAGAGGAGTATTTTTTGTAAACAATTTTCTTACCAGTGTGATGTAGTAATTGAAGACACAGACCTGAGTGCATGCTCTGGGTCCACCTTACATCAGCTGTGTGACCTCGAGTGAGTCACTGTCTGTGCCTCAGTATTCTCACTTCAAAAATGGGGGTAATACGGATAATGTCTAGGCTTGTTGTGCGGATTTCGGGAGGTAGTAGATGAAAGTGCTCATTAATGTGCTGGATGCAGAGTTACTAGTATTCAATATATTTGTTGTTGTTGTTGTTGTTGTTATTATTATTAATTTCCTGGAAGTTATGTCCTAAAATTTTCAACGTGAGCAATATTTAAATAAGCTGTATATTTAAACATATGTGTGCACATACAGTTTCTTGATATACTAGTTCCTTACTCTGTGTACTATAGGCATATTCTATATTTAAATATGTTACTTATGCTCTCTGTGCCTCAGTTTTCTCCTCTGTAAAATGGGAGCAATTCTGGCACTATATAGGATTGTTGTGATGATTTCAGGAGTTAACATCTATCAAGTACTTAGCATACACTTTACCATAAATTTGCTATTCTTTTTATAATTATCATTCTCAGAGTTACTATGACATGGGAGCTATTCAGATCTGAAATCTATGATGAGAAAAATATTAACTGGCTAGATGAATAAAATACACATACACATCCCTCCTGGATGTAATCATTTTTATTCTATATAATACAGGCTGTTCTATTTTTGCATCAGATTGACAATCTGAAGTCTCAATTAATTCAACACACAAATTAGGCTGCAATGGCTTATCATAAGCAGAGATTTACTAGTTCCAGTAAATACCAGGTCGGAAAGCAGTAAAGACTCTTCTTAGACCATAGGGCACTTGAAATGTGATTGGGTTACGGGCAGGCCTCACACACAGCCGTCTGGGTGCACACATTCCAGGAGGTGCACCTGTGCATGCAGTTCACCTGGAAGACTAGGATTGTGTCCTCCCAGGGTTTGACAGTGTGCTTCTGTTGGGGGATTAAGGAGCTTATTCAGTTATTAGTTGTGAAATGTCGTCGCAGCCTCTAGATGGCCAACTGTGATTGGTACTGGAATTTAAATATCATCAAGCGCATTCCAAGTGTTTGAGATGTCTTTGGGGAGAGCTTTGATGGAAAGTTGGAGAGAAAGTCACAATGAAGGTGCCAAATTCTGGCACCTTCCTCCCCCACAGCACTGGGATCCTGGCCTGGCTCCATGGTGGCCCCGAGGGACCATCCCTTCCCTTCCCGCATAATGGAATTGTTGGGAAGTCACTACTCATGTCTGCTCCATGTCTGTTTCTCTACATATTCCACCTGTAGGTCCTGGTATTTGCTCAAGAGCAATACAGGCAATTCTTTTTTTTAAATATATTTTATTGAGTTTTTATAGAAAGGAATAGAGAGGAATAGAAAGCTAGAAACATCAATGAGAGAGAAACATCAATCAGCTGCCTCTTGCACACCCCCTTCTGGGGATGTGCCCTCAACCAAGGTACATGCCCTTGACTGGAATTGAACCTGGGAACTTTCAGCCCACAGGCTGACTCTCTATCCACTGAGCCAAACCGGTTTTGGTAATACAGGCAGTTCTTAATTCATTAATTCATGGGTATGCATTCACGTGTTTGCTCATGATTCCATAAGGATTATTTCAATTCCTACTGTGTTAGTTAAGTTTCTCAGCATCTTGCTGGGTATGGAGCAATGCGCACAAGAATGAGAGCTGGGCCTTGCTCTTTAGGAGGGATGGGTGTGAACAGGCAATGGCCATACACTGTGATAATGAATGCCACCAATCAGAATCTGTACAAAGGAAGGTGGGGTTAATGCTATAGGAGCAAGAGGGCTTTTGAGATGCCCTGGAAGAGATAGGATGAAGGAAAGGAACTTTTCCAGGCAAACCCAATCGGAGCACATGGGAGAAGAGGCAAGTAGGGGGAGATGTGGCAGGCAGAGGGAACAGCACATGTGAAGGAAACAGAGGCAGGAGGCAGTGGGTTTATTTGGGAGCTGACTTGAGTGAGTGAGACAAGATATAAGGGGCAAGCACACAGGTAAAAGGAAGGCCACAGGAAAGATTGGACTTAGCTTGGTAAGTGACAGAGAATCGGTGAGAGCTTAGGTGTTTGCTTTAGAATGGGCACTGTTTCTCCACTTCGGACCAGTGTAGTAGATGGTGCAGAGCAGACACAGGGCGATTAGTTTGGAGACTGCTGCAGGGTCCAGGTGGAGAAAGCTAGGGGTTTGAATGAAGTTAAAGGTGATGGGGCTTGTGGAGAAATGTTTTACATAAAGTTAAGAAGTGGAATGGAGCACTCTATGGATATGAATGTTGTTCAGAGAATCAAAAATGATACCTGATTCTAGCATGGTGGGCCGGGTGGATGCTAGGTCACCTGACAGAAGAGATACAGAAAGGCAAGCCTTCCAAAGTTTGTGCTCAGCCTTGGAAGAGGAAGGAAAAAGAGTGCCTTTGTGGCCATCAGTATTTAGTCCAGGGAACACTATGAGGCGCTTCTTAGCAGGAAGCCTGGGCATCGCACTGTAGAGATCAGAGAACTCAGCCAACAGGGGTCAGGGACTGGAGGTGTTGAGAGTTAGGTTTTCAAAGGAGGTGAGTAGGCCAGATGGTAAATGGGGGTGTGAGACCGGATGAGGCTTTGGCAGGCATTGCAAAGACTGGGACTGAGTGTGAGGGGAAGGCATATGCAGGCTAATCCAACTTTTATCAGCGGAAGAGACAAGAATCAGAAAGAAGAAATTGAGAAGCTTTCCTTTTTTCGCCTTTAATATTATATTTTGTTAAAAGGGCAACCAAGCCAAAACTGGTATGGCTCAGTGGATAGAGCGTTGGCTCTATATAAGGGGTCCCAGGTTCGATTATGGTCAATGGCAAGTACCTTGATTGTGGGCACATCCCCAATGGGGGGTGCGCAGGAGGCAGCTAACTGATGTTTCTGACTTTCTATCTCTCTCCCTTTCTTCCTGAAAAAAATAAATAAATTATTTCAAAATAAAATAAAAAATAAAAATATTCTTTTTAAAAGGCAACCAATAGGTCTTTTTTGAAATCACTATCTCAGCTGTTACTTCCAAGAGATACTGGACAACATCTGCCATCTCCCTTCTCGTGGGGCTCAGACATGACTGCCAGCTCATGGGACCGGAGCCCAGTCTGCAAGTGAAAAAGAGCCTCGGTGCTTAGAGTTCCCATCTCTCCTGGACTAGTTTCCTGTGGCTGCTGACACAGATACCACAAGCCCAGGGGCTACTATAAGGCCATTCAAATGCATTATTTTATGGCTTTGCAGATCAGTACCTGAAATTAATCTTCTGGGGCTAAAATAAAGGTGTTAGCAGAGCTGCGTTTCTTCCTGAGGCTCCAGAGACAATCCATGATCTTGCCTTTTTCAGGTTCTGCTGTCTCTCACTTTCCTTGGCTCAAGGCCCTTTCTTCCTCCTTCCAAGCACATCACTCCAACCTCTGGCAGCTCCCTTTTTTCTGACTAGACTTCTTTTAAGGACACCTGTGCCTACACCGCACCCACGTGGATAAGTCAATGTAATCTTTCAAAGGCCTTAACTTAATCACAGCTATGAAGACCCTTTTGCCTATTTGCAGGTTCTGGGATTAGGATGTGGATATTTGGTGGTTCCGTGATTCTTCCTACCTCACCTCCAATGGCCAAGTCTTTCCTATTGGCTTGGGTTTCTTACTTCCCTCCCTCTTGTCTGACCATCAAGGGTCCTTAGCCTTCTTGTAAACAGACCTATCCCATAGTTTTGTCTCATGTGCCTGGTTCTCCCTTACACTTAGCTGAAAATCTTGATACATGAACTGTGCATTAGCTCATTTAACTTAACTAGCTGATGTAAGGTCATGCACATAGCTGAGTGTCTGGCACATTAGAACCAACTACTAAAATAGAATTCCATCTCTTCTTGCAGTCTATAAGTATAACTTGAATCCTGATTCTGCCACCCTGCTTTTGTGCTACCTCCGTGTCTGCACCATCTGTCAATTTGATAAACACACCTCTTAGGTCATCCTTTCCATTGTTGATAAAAAGTCCCACCAGACAGAGAGGATGAGGTGATTTTCTTAGTTCCCATTGCCTATGTATCTTATAGTATTAGAGAATATCTTCTCACATTATTACAATTAACTCTTCTCCTCCAACAACTATGGCTGATGATACTTCATTGGGCATATATGAAGTTCAACAGTGTGCAGGACAACCCAGAAGATGAAATGCTAAACTATAAACCCAAGTGCTGCTCCCAAGGAGCTTGTGAGTCCTGTTGGGAGACATGGGCATATACAGACTCAGCTGCTCCGTTGAGCACTCTGGGTAAATTGACGGCATTTGACATCATGTTTATGATGTCATTGTGGGCAATATCCATCCCAACCTTTAAAGATATGAGGCCATTTACCCATTTCCAAGTATATTGCCTTCTCTTCTGTTTCCTACAATTGATTGTAAATCACTACATCAAAGTCTGCAGTCATAATATTTGAAGGAAGTTATGGTGCCTAGAATACAATTGGTCTGGGTCCAGATTATTTCTTTTAATCAAAATAGGAGCTGGCACCTGTTGTGGCTGATGGTAGTCAAATAGTAGATAGGCTTATCACAAAAGCACTATTTGCCTAATCCTGTCTTGCATAACTTGACAGTTTATGACAGACTGTGCTTCTCTTGCTCCACCGTCCCACCCTGAACTTCACTTCCTGTGTGACAATGTCCACTTTCCTCTCTGTTGTTTTGAGGTCATTCTTTTGGAGATAAAGTCAAAAGTGAATTAGAAATGGCTAACTCCCACCTTCTTTTTTCCTCTGGAAACTCTATTTCCAGTGCATTGGAAGGAATCCTTTTGACTCTCAGAAACACAAAGAAAACATGAAAATATGGCAAAAGCTTTAAAAAAGAAATAAGCACTTTCTCATCTAGTTAGAAAGATAAATGCAGGCCAATAGAATGCAGTAAATGTTATACTCATGTTAAGAGTGGTATTAACCATAGAAATGCAAGAGGTACCCTGATTAAAGTGGCCGTAGATAGGAATGATAATGAATTATCCTGCTCTGCCAGTGAAATTACTTTTCATTTCTTCAGCCTTCTCTCTGCTAGAGTATTTATATCACCAGCATCTGTAAACACCCAAATGCCTGGAGGATGCAATCTATTCTGTTCACAGGCATCAAGAAAACAGACTTTCATTCCCTCACAGGTGAGGTAGAATTGTGGTTATTGTAAACCATGCTCTAAATAATTTTGCCAACATCCTGCATATCCCCCTGCAACTAGTTGAGTCTTATTAAATAAATAGGTTCAATTTGAATATCATTTCTTTGGGGGGGGGACCATTGCCAGCCGCACACCCAGTTTCTTCTCAACATTCACCATCATTACAATCAATTAATTAAATTTCCCTCATCAGTACTTTTATTAGACTCTAACCTGCATGAGGAAAGACTTGATAACTCATACTTCCTCCTCCCCCCACGTTGCACAGCCTCTGAGATAGAGTGGTAACTCAGCGGGTATTTGTTAGGTGAATCAAAATCCACAAAACTCGCACATGCATATTGAACAGATTAGGGTAATGGGAAAGGTCAAGTGTGTTTAGGAAGTTCTCGGAGATGGTGGCATTTAAGCAAACTGACAACATGGGGTGGATTTATTATGATTTTTTTTCTCCAGTAGCTGGGCATCATCATACTTCAGTCCCACAAGCCCAGAGTCAGAGGTTTCTATTTTCGAATTGCTATATATAGAGAGAAGAAACAGTCCTTTGGAATGTGGAGTTACTCAGTATTTTTGGCTCTTTGGCTATTTTCAAGGTTCTTCATCTGGACTTAAAAACCAAATTAATAGGCGATCGTTTCCTCTCATCTCTTGCACAGACACTATTTTTGGAGGAGATACATCACTCAGGCCCGTCGATGATTGGACAGGCTGTTTTCACTCCTCTAGCAGGAAGAATTGCCCAGAGTGTCTCTGCTCACACGCTCCAGTAATTCCCTACTGACCTGCATTGGCTTTCTTTAGTTTTATTCATTTGAGCTAAATGAATTTTATTTGTTAAGAGTGTCTGTGCAGAACTAAGCACAGAGAACATATATTTGGGTAACTCTTTTTGTGTGCATCTTCAGAAGCCCAAGTTGTCTTTTGATTTGTGCTTAGTTATAGTTTTGCTTGGTCAATGGACCGGCCCCTAATTTGATCCTTAATAATATTTCCAAACACACTAACACTGCTTCAGCCATTTCTTAGGTTGCAGGAGTCCAAATTCTCCTGGAGCCACAGGCTAGCCCTCTCTGCAGCTGGTATGTAAATGAGCCCCAGGACAAGACAGAAACTGCCAGCCCCCTGACCTTGACTCTTGCATCAGGGCACAGAGGCTGTGTCTCATCCCCAGAAAATACCTGGGTGCAGAGAGCTTGCATTTGTCCTGATGTCTCATCAAAGACCATGCCATTTGTGAATTTCACCTCATGTGTCTGATAAACTCAAGTTGGAAAGACATAAAAGATGCCACAACCTCATAATCACTGGTTCCCTAAATAGCTAGCATTTCATAAAAGCCAAGACACTATGCCAAGTGCCTCCCAGACATTATCGCAATGTGATCCTGAGACTCACCGGTGTGAGATGTACTGCTCTCCCATTTTAAAGATGAGGAGAGCGAGGCTCACAGAGGGGGATTAATTCAGTCAAGCCTCTCAGCAGATAAGCCATGGAGTTGCCATTCATGACTAGTAAGCACATTCCCACGCTTTTCTCCACTACGGGTTACTGCCTCTCAGCATCAGGGCACAGCCAAATGTTGAGTGCAGGTTTGTAAGCCAATTCAGGGAAAGACTTTGGAATACCCAGGTTTGACAGTGGATGGGATCCTCAGGAGTTAATTACTTTCACTGGTGTAAGTAAACTCAGGGACTTATCATATATAATAAAGAGCTAACATACTAATTAGACTGGATGGTGGAATGACCTTCCGGGGTGACCAGTGGTCAGGGGTCGGGGCCAGCGAGCCTGGGCCTCCGGGCTAGCCAGGGCAGTCCCAGTGTCCCCCACCCTTTCTGCAGAGGCTGCAGTGCAGGCCTCGTCCTGGCACCCACCCCCCTTTCCTCAGAGGGCCATGGCGAGAGAGGGAGCTGCATGGTCTAGGTTCTAGCGCTGTGGTGGCTTCCTCAGAGGTGGCCACAGGGGAGCAGGCCTAAGCTAGCATATGGACATCCCCCAAAGGTTCCTAGACTGCAAGAGGGTGCACAGCCTGAGGGACCCCGAGAGTGCATGATGGGTCTCTAGTCATATATATCAGATTACTTACAGTCCTCCTTCCTGCTGTAACTTCTTGGAACACTTGTGTTGGGTTGATGTTTAGTCCCATACGAGGAGGTCAGGATCAAGAAGCAGATGTGCAGGCATTCCGTAGAGACTTATCAAACACCACGTAAGCGCACTTGGGTGTGCGCAATGCAGTGGTAGCTGAGGCATGGACTGTGTTGCAAAGAATCCCAAGCATCAGATGCATTTCTTACATGCTCAGCACTGCATCTGGAGATCTTAGCATTGTGCATGGCATTTGCCTGCTTATCTCTAAATATCTCATGCATTTTTCATCTGACCATGTGGCCAGTGGGTGGCTCTCATGAAAGGCATATTCCTTTTGCATTTTCACTGCCCATGGCTTCAGTTCTGCACTCTTGGAAGAGTTTGAGCTTCTGCGGCACTGAGCAGTGTCCTGGAAACTGACCCCAGATGAAAACTAATCCAGCCATCTTTATAGGACAGCTCTGTTGTAAAAACCCACACACCCACGGACAGCTGGGTCCCACCCCAGCCTGCTGATGCCTTCTACAAGTCTGAAGGCTGTGGTCTCACTGAGGTCAGCCGCATACTGGCAGGGGGATGAGACTATAGGACAGTAGGGGCAAATAGCACATCCCTCAGCCTTGATGAAAGATGCAAATGAAAACTGCTTTCATGAAGGTGTAATCAAACACCATCCACCCACGTTAATGTAGATTGTCAGGACAGCCAACCTCTCCTTCCCTGGGAGCTTGACAGGCGTGATTAACATGCTGTGAGCTCCACAGAAATCACGGTAGCTCTTACCTCAGGCCGTGACTCTGCTCTGGCCCGATGAAATGCCTGGGCAAGTGATGAGATTGTAGAGAATGAGAACCATCCACTGCCACCCCTCCCCCCAGGCCTCTTTGGCTGGCCAGAGCACCCAGCCTGCAGTGTGGGAGGGGGAAGGTGTTGACTGGAGCTCAATGCAATACACTCTCCTGATTCCTTGACAAATTGTTTCCCCAAACCACTATTCTCTTGTGTGTGGCTCAAAAGTGCTTTCAGTTGCTAAGCAACCCACAAGCAGTTCTAGCCTACAATATTTTATAGACGTGTAAGCATGCTATTTGGGGTACATCCCCAGCCTGGCAGTTCCCTGGGACTGTCCCTTCCCAAGCTTTTACCTTTCAATTTGCAAACACATCCACATGGACCAAGATGAGCACCTGATCCAAGGGTAGTTCACATGTCCAGAACATTGGGCCAATCTGATTTCCCCTAAAAAAACGCCAATGAAAAGACAAGAATGACACTCAGGTCTTGAATCCAAACGGGGTAGACTTAGGATACCAGTGCCATCTTCACATACATTCATGTTGATGAGTAGACAGAGAAAGTTAGTTTGCAGCATGAAACAGACTGGAGAGGAGAGAAGGGACACACGAGGCCTGGGGAGGAGGGGAGATAGGGAGAGTAGCAGCCATCTCATGTCTAAATTATAGCTGGGCTTCCCCACCTTTGGAGTTTGTCCTGATGATTTCCAGGGGGTAAGGGAATGGAGTAGTTTATGTCCAGGCCAATGGCATTTAGGCTGAGAAATTAGGAAAGAGAAGATGTGCAGAGGGCAGCAGAGGGTGATAGGATCAAGGGGTTGGAGACATTAATGAGACCGGACATGTGTGCTAAAGAGCAGGATGGATGAGCTGGAAGAAGAGAAGGTAATACCGGTAGTTGGAAAATGAGGTGCTTGAGATTTCAGAGCAGGTGAGAAAGTCAAAGGTGCATCCATGGAGTATATGACTGAGGTCAAATAGAAGATGTTCTCCAAATTAATGATGAGAAAGATACGGGCTGCTGGGATGTTGGGTGATGACCAGAGAAACGGTGGCGTAGAGGGCAGTGAGCCGGTTGCCAATGTTGTCAAAGGGGGCGGGGAGTGACTGGGGTTGAGTGCACAGCAGCCATAGATGGGGCAGGGTTAGCAAAGCTCAATGCCAACACTTTGAAGTGAGCTGGGGTTTTGAAAGAGGAAGGGGAAGGGGTGTACGTGGCATCGGGGAATAAATGGGACTCAAAAGTGCTGAGGGCACCAGCGGTCCCCTGCATACACTGTTTCCATGGAGTCCAGCTCTAGAGTCTCTCTTTCCAATTCTCAGCTTGTCAGCTTCATTTCTTCTTATTTCTGACTGGCTGTCTTCACAGCACAGGAACATAGCCCAAGTTTTACATTCCATAGTTTTAGCTCCGGAGAGGGATGAATTAAAATCTCTCTGATCCCAATCCTCACTCTCCTAAATCAATTGCATACGCTGGACTCAATTGTATATTTCTAAAAGGTGACTCTCTGTGTGTAGGGTCAAGTTTGAGAAAGACACTGTGGGCTGACACTTTCACACGTCTGCCAGTGTATAAATTCCTTAAAAATGGCCAAGGAATGCACAGAATTGGTTGCAAAGCTCTTTAGCCCCTTCAGGAGAATTACCTATGGAGCTCCAAGTGATGGAAATTATTAATGCTGCCCAGCCCTGAACCATGTAGTTGGAAGGTCAAGGGACAGTGCTTGACTTAGTGGTAGCCTCTCTGAAGATTTCCTGCCTGGTACTTTAGTGCTTAAAGGAGAAAGCATTCAAAAGGAGCAATGCTTGAATGAACGTGTTTCTGGGTAAAATGAATACGCTTCGATCCTTCCTCTGGAAACCCCCTTAGCATATCTTCTCCTCAAGTGTGCAAAAGTCACTGAAAATGAGTCATTTGTGACATCAGTTTCCCAACCTTTGCTCTTTGAAATTCCCAACAACACAGTATTCCAAAATCTTTAACAGAGGGATTCTCAGATTCTGGAATCTGATAAAAATGCACATTTCTGAGCCCCAACCTCAGAGATCCTAATTCTGAAGTGAGCTCCAGGAAGCAGTATTTGGAACGACAGTCTGTAAATTCTACAGAACATCCTTTGGAAAATATAGCTTTAACATTTTATTAGAATGGAATTTGGCGACCAGTTCATAGTCACTTGATTTCCCCAACATGTTGCCACCTGGCATTCTAATAGAGGAGGCAAGTCATTGTATATTCACATCAATTCTAACGTTGGAAGGTCCTTTTGGTCCCTTGTTTTCCTTCTTTTTCTCCTACTTTTCTCCTCATCCTTTTCCTCTCCTCCTTACTACCACAATCAGAGCAAAATCAAAATACACTTAAATGCTTCTTTCTTTAGAAAAAGGTTCCCTTTGCTGATTTCCCCATCCTCCCATCCTAGCTAATCATACCTGGTTTGGGAGGTTTTGCATTGTTTAACTTTTTCCTTTTGAAGCATTTATCCCCAGCAACTCTCTAGTGCACAAGGACCTTTCTGAAAACCTCTCAAGGATGTGAGCAGGAGCCTGAACAATGCTTGAAACATCAAGTGTGCTCTGTGACTTCTCTCGCACAGGCCGAGCATGTCCTCATGAGCTTAGGGATGAGAGCCTCCAGGATGCACTTGTTACCAAGGACACAATTTTAATCAATGACTTATAAAACTAAAGTTATAAGAAAAATTATATTTGTATTTACCCATTCACTCTTTAATTTTTTAACCATCTATATAATCATCCATTCATTCATCCATCCATTCATTCATCCATCCCACTATCCATCCACTCACCTGTCCACTGTTTACCCATCTACCTATCAATATACTGATCCATCCATCCATTCATCCTTCCATTCACCCACCCATCCACACATATATCTATCCATTAAATCAATTACCATTTATTGAATGGCTATGTATGATCCTAAAGTGGTTATTTGAACACTGCTTAAAGTTAGGAAGGTCTTAATGCAGTGGTGAGATAATATCTAAACAGATCATGTATAAGGTTGTGCTCTGCAGTTTTAGAAATAACCAGAGTATCATGTGAAGTGAATAAGATATTCTTCTCATTCCTTATTTGCTCTTCAGTCTCTGTCCTTGTATGGACCACAATTAAAATTAAGTGATAATTTATTTATTTGGTTTTGTCAGTTTCCTCCAGGCAGGCTGTAAAGTTCCCAAGAGCAGGGATGGTGTCTGCTTTACTCAATAATAGAGACCCCGTGCATGGATTTCTGCAACGGTGGGGTCCCTTGGCCCGGCCTGTTGGGATCAGGCTGAAACCAGCTCTCTGACATCCCTCAAGGGGTCCCATGTTGTGAGAGGGTGTTTCTGGGGTGATACACTCCAATATTGGGCTCCCTCCTTTCTGGTTCTGGGTGTGTCACCTGAGAACCACCGCTGCCAAGTCACCACAAACCTGCAGCTCCTGCATTGAGTGTCTGCACCCTGGTGGTCAGTGTTTATAATAGCTACTGGTCAGAGCATCTCTCCCCTGGTGGTCATTGCACTCCATAGCTACCGACCAGATGGTTGGATGGTCGTACAGTGGGATTATCACTTAGGCTTTTATATATATTTCCCCCAGTACTGGACATACTAGTAATGCTTGGCATGGTATACACACTCACGGGTTCATAAAGCTATGTCTTAGGCAGAAGGTACAGTAGGAGGAAAATGTCAGAGGAAAAAGTCACAGAGGAGTGAAGACTTTGTAAAGAGCTAAAGGAAGGACAAAAACTAATTTGGCTTTGCTAGAGGGTAAAATGCAGGGTTGGGACCAGCAGAATACTGAAAATAATGGTGCTCACAGAACCTGGGGCTCTGCCCTTTACAAGCATGGGAGTCACGGGAAGGCTTGGAGGAGGGAAGTGAATGGCCAGCTTTTTATTTTCCATATGTTCCTCTGAAGGCTGAGTGGATTCAAGGGAGATCCAAGCCAATAGAGAAGTAAAAAAGCTGTTATACATATTCCAGGCAGAAGATGATGAGATTCTCATGAGGTGGAAATGGAGCAAGAATGTGTGTGCCAGACACTCATGGCCAAGATTACTGACTAAATGTTGAGAGTGTGAGGGTCAGGGGAATGATTCAGGATAACTTTCAGATTTCCAGCTTGGGGTGATGGGGTGGATGCAAAGGGAAGATGAGCCAACTGAAATGATAACTTTGGTGTAGGATTGTATAGATTATCTTTCAGGGGCTTGGCATATCACATGGAGATATCTAGTCAACCATTGTTTTCATATGGAAGCTCAGGGGAAAGTTCTCTTTGGGTCAAAGCTATAGCAAGATCAACAGGATGATGTTATCATTGTCAATGCTAGTCAGAGAGAGCAGATAGAATGAGGTGAACAAAGGATTCTAGTAGGAAGCAGGGAAGCCCATCGCATATACTATCAGCTGATTATATCAGTTGTTTATTTTAGCCCCTTTGAGCTCTTTGGAAGGTAAGGCTTATTTGATTCATCATTCCCAGTACCTAATACAGCATCTTACACATAGTAGTTGCTTTAAAAATATTTGTAGCAAGAGCGAAACAAGATGGTGGCCTAGGTAGTCTCCTAAGCTGTTGCCTCATCAACAATTTGGAAAAAAACAACAGCTAAAATCGAATGGAATCACATCAGATCCACAGGAGAGCTGGTGGAATGGGATGGCTACAACTAGAGGGCAGGAAAAGCACCGCTGCCACCATGTGGAGTTTAAAGCCTCAATGGAACCGGAGCCGCTGGAGCCGCTGCCAGTGAGGGAGGCCCACCTGGAGCAGAGCTAGCCCTGCCCTGGGCCCAGGGAGTGGGCTGCCTCAGAGCCTGGCCTCCACGCACATAGCTTTCCCGGCCTGCTCACCATGGGAGTAAGGGAACTGGCGCCGAGCTCCAGCCACACCTTCTGCTCCTGCCCGGAGTGAGCCGCCTTGGAGCCCAGCCTCTGCGCCCGCAGCAGCCTTCCCAGCCTGGCCTCTGAGCCCGCAGCCTTCTCAGCCCACCCGCCTTGCTAGCGAGGGAACCTGGCGCAGGGCCAACGCTGCGCCTTCCTCTCTCAGCCCCAGCGAGCCCTCTGCCAGGCCAGCCCACTTGCTTGTGGAGCATAACAGAGGATGGAGAGCTTGTTCCCAGAGCACTCTTTGGCCTGGGACTCTGGACACCTAAACCCAGGGGACTCTGAAAGCCAGAACGTGTGAAGTGTGGGCAGTGGAGGACACTGTGGCAGAGGTGGCAAGAGCCTCCCCATTCTTCCCCCTGGTTGTCCTCCTGCTCGCCCCGCAGCAGCGGGCCAGGGCCTCGGGGGAGAATCAAAAAGGATCCTATCTGAATGCAGGAGAGCTGGCAGAGGGGGAAATCTACAACTGAAAGAAGGAGAGGTGCTGCTGCCACCATATGGAGTTTAAAGCCGCAGCCACCACCACCACCACCAGTGAGGAAGTCCCACCAAGAGCGGAGCCCGCCCGGCCCCGGACCCAGGGAGCAGGCCACCTCGGAGCCCAGCCTCTGCACCCGCAGACTTCCTGGCCTGCCCACATTGCTGGCGAGGGAGCCAGCCCAGGGCCACAGCCGCGCCTTCAGCTTGCAACCTGAGCAAGGCTTTCGCCCATCTGTTCCCCGACTCCAGGCCTGGACAGAGCCTCTGCGGAGCCCCCAAGAGCCAGCCCCAAGGGGGAGCATACTCATGGAGCGTGATGGAGGACCGAGAGGTAGTACCCAAAACACTCTTTGCAGCCTGGGACTCTAAACACCTAAACCTGGTGGACTGAAAGCCTGAATGTGTGAAATCAGAGCTGCTGAGGTTTCTAGGGTGGAGTCAGCCAGAGCCTCCCCATTCTTCCCCCTCGTTGTCCTCCTGCTCGCCTGTAGCTCAGGTCCCAGCGGATCCAGAATAGGAGGGCATCAATCGATGGTCCCAGAGGGGCCGTGTGGCCAGGGAGAGCCTTGTGCCCCGGGGGAACGGTGGGACCAGGGGGAGCCCCTATGTTCATAGCAGCACAATTTACAATAGCTAGGATTAGGAAACAGGCTAGGTGCCCGTCAGCAGATGATTGGAACAGAAAACTATGGTACATCAACACAATGGAATACTATACTGCCATAAAAAAGAAGGAATTCTCATCATTAGCAGCAACCTGGATAGAATTGGAGAACATCATGCTAAATGAAATAAGCCAGTCAATGAAAGGGAGACACCACATGTCCTCACTCATTTATGGATAATAAAGAATATTATAAACTAATGAACAGAAAGATAGATTTAGTGACAGAAAAGCAACAAGCCGATTGGATTGTCAAATGACAGCAGGGAGGGGAGGGTGACCTAGGGGAGATAAGAGATCAACCAAAGGACTGGTATGCATGCATATAAGTACAACCAATGGACACAAAACTCTGGGGAGGGAGGGCATGTATGGGAGATGGAGGGGGGGGAATGGTAAGGAATGCACACATATAATACCTTAATTAAAAAATGGTGGGAAAAATATTTGTAGCATATACAAGAATAAACTCAAAATGGATTTAAGATTTAAATGTAAGACTTGAAACTATAAAAATCATTGAAGAAAACATAGGCAATAAAATCTGGGCTATTTCTCTTAAGCAATTTTTTTTTTCTGATATATCTCCTTGGTCAAGGGAAACAAAAGAAAAAATAAACAAGTGGGACTACATCAAACTAAAAAAGGTTTTGCTCAACAAAGGAAACTGTCAACAAAATGAAAAAACAACCTACTGAATGGAAGAAGACATTGGAAAATGATACATTCAACAAGAGGTTAATATGCAAGATGCATAAAAAACTCAGGCAACTCAACACAAAGCAAACAAACAACCCAATTAAAAAATGGACAAAGGACCTGAATAGACTCTTCTCCAAAGAGGCCAATAGACATATGAAAAGATGTTCAACTCCACTCACCATCAGATAAATGCAAATTAAAATCACAAGGAGATATGAGCTCCCACTTGTCAGAATACCTATCATCAATAAATCAACAAACAACAAATGTTGGCAAAGGTATGGAGAAAAGCAAACCATAATGCACTCCTGATGGGTATGCAGATTGGTGCAGCCACTATGGGAAACAGTGTGGAGGATCCTCAAAAAATAAAAAAATGGAACTGCCTTATGACCAATAATTCCTCTTTTGGGTATATATCTGAAGAAACCTAAAACACTAATTCAAGAGAACATATGCACCCTCATGTTCATTGTAACATTGTTTATAATAGCCAAGATAAGGAAGCAAGCACAATATCCATCAATAGACAAGTATATTAAAAATTGTTGTACATATATACAATGAAATTTTACTCATTCATTTAAAAAAAAAAAGGAAATCTTACCTTTTGCGACAGTATAGATAGACCTAAAGGATATTATGGTAAGTGAAATAATCCAAACAGAGAAAGACAAATACCATATTATTCCTAAAGACCAAAATAAATGAACAAACACGATTCTAATAGACCAATATTAGGAACATACTGATGGAACATATATCTTTATAGATATAAAGAATATATTGCTGGGGTTGCGGGGGGCAGGTGAATTAAGGTGATGTGATTAAGAAGTGCTAATTTGCCCAGCCAGGTGTGGCTCCACAGTTGAGTGTTACCCAGGAATCAACTGTCCTTCTATAGTTCCCTCTGCTCCCATCCCCCGCCCTGTCTCCCCTCCTAGCTTGCTGCCCTGCCCCCTCCTGTAGCTCTCCACCTACAGCTTATAGCTGGCTGCCCCACCCTCCTGTTGATCCATGATCCCGTTGTTTCCTGGTTGGTTGTTACACTTCACAGCGTAACCACCACTTGCATATTACATCTTTATTATATAGAATGTCTTCTCCGTTCCAGTGATGAGTGAGGTACACTGAGGGGACAGAGCTGGGAGGGAATGATGGTCAATAATGTGAGGTTAGTTAGCTCAAGTCTTAGTTTTCTTATCTGTATATGTGATTAAAACCATCTACTTTTGTTCAGCATAACTATATTAGCATTAATAGCCTCATGAATTATGTTTATCATGCATAGTGATATCTACTACATACACTATTCAAAATAATTATATTGATTTAAAGCCTGGAATATAGGAAGAGATGTAAGAAAATCAAAGAGACAGATATCATAATGGGCTTATGATGTCATTACCTGTGCTACCAGGGACATGGCACATGCTATAAAGGAGTTAATGAGAGTTCAAAATGTTCTGATTTCCCAAACCAGTGCCAACCTGGTAGGCAAACAGCCTCTGTCTAGAATACTAACGAGCAAGCTTGTGTGTGTGTTTTTCTCCTCTTTCTTTTTCCAGAAGTGAAAAATGTATTTTCACTCTTTGTCATTGTAATTAAATCAAGTCTAGGGAAACATAAAACATGAGACACATTTCTCTTCACCAGGAAAACGTAGAAGCCCGCACACCAGATTGCAAACTGTTAAAACTCATTCATTAAAAGTTCATGGTCTGTTGGACTTCTTTTCCTTCAAGCATTGCATTATGTACATTTCCTACGTATGTTTATGTGACAGATTGCCTCACAGATTTCTTGTACAGTAGAGATACAGAGTGTGCCAGAAAGGCCTTTGGAAGCCGTGGCCATACGTGAAATGGATTTGGAAGTGCCGTCTTGCTATCTGGTGGATAATTTAGTAATAATGGTCTAACAGATCCCGCAAGACCAACAATTATATACCTGTTTGCAGTTAATTGGACTGTGCAGAACTGGGAGTTATACGAATTATATGTTATGAGGATTTGGTAGGCGTTGAATGACTGACAGCACATGCTGATACCTAGTATTGACTTTCAATCATCTTAATGTGCCATTGCCAGAACCTGTGGCTGAGGGTGTCCATCAGGGAATAAGTGCCCATTCTGAGACTATGTGCTAATTCTGTATGGAGCTACAGGAATGTGCCTATGTAGGGTATATCTCTACATGCATGGACATATCACATTTACTTACACCCCAAGTTTGCTAATACCAAGTGTTAACAAAATTAGAATTCGTAATCCAGATTTCTAAACCAGCTTTTATGCCCTACCGAAGCCTCTTGAGAGTTATGGCAGGGCTTTTATTTTTAGCAGTTGGTGAACTAAACCTTTTATTCATCATTCTGAAAGATGATGGTAGAAGAGAGAATATCTGTTTTTCAAGAAGGGAAAAGGCAGCCATCCAATCTCAGAGAGAAGCCCATTGTTTGGACTTGTTCAGGAGAATGGCCTTGGGCTTTTTTGTCACCTCCATCAGTTAATCTTACCTATGTTACACTAACAAAATGTTCCTGGGAAGATGACTCCCTCTCTCTTTCTCTCCCTCAGAGGAGTGTTGTATTCTGGTTGCAAACATATTTCACTTAATTCAATACATTTTCTTTGAATAGTTTGTGTGTGTGTGTGTGTGTGTGTGTGTGTGTGTGTGTGTGTTTCACAATGCATGTCTGATCATGGTTTCTCATCCATGGCACATCTTAGGCCCAGTGATGTGGTCCTGGGGTAGGGTGTTCCTGGGCATCCTACCATGTTTACCAGCACTCCTGGGCTTTACCTAGCACTCCTACTTGCTCTGGTTGTGACAGCCAAGTGCCACATGGAGGACAAAAAATAACTCCTGCTTGAGAGCCTCTGTTGTATACATGTAAAGCAGTTATTTAGGTTATTGATTGAAAACAATGTTGAACATATGTGTTTAGCTCCGTTTAATCCTTCAGTAGCCTTTGTGGCTTCAGTCTTCTTATCCTATTAAATGTCTGCCAAGTGCAAAGTGCATTAGTAGCCTCTAGTTTTTATACTGGTTCTATGTAATGTATTTCATTTTGTGTTGAGGACAAGCAGTCAATTACAGCCATCTTAAATTTGATAATGATTTAAATAAGAACAGAAAAAAAGACAGACTTAATCTTTGCCTGAGGACATGTTGAGGGAGGGAAGGAGGAAAGGAAGAAGGGAGGAAGGAAGGGGGAGGGAGGGAGGAAAGGAAGGAAGGGGGGAGAGAGAGGGGGATTCATGTGAGAATGAAACATCAATTGATTGATCGATCCATTGCCTCCTACTGACTCCTACTGGTTATTAAGCCCACAACCAGGCATGTGTCCTGACTGGGAATTGAACCAGCAGCCATTGGGTGCATGAGAAGAAGCCACTATGGATAGGCAAGACATACATTTTTATAAACTAATTTCCCAGCTGTGTGGATGGTTTTCTATAAAACTACATTGACAGTGAAGGTAAGAGCATCCATGGGAGAAATATATGAAAAATCCTCTGTCCTGTCACTGCCAGTGTGGCAGGAATGGTCCAGGTCTGGAACCAGGGGTGCAAAGCTTTCTTGTATCTCAAAAAAACAAAAACAAAAACAAACAAAACAAAACAAAACAAACAAACAAACAAACAAAAACACACACACACAAAGGGTTTGGAAGAGGTCAAGTGCAGCATATGGAATACAACAGCTTCACTAGGTGGCTCTACCTTGAAGTCTCAGAATTAAAGTATTCTGTCACCAACTCATTCATAAAGGAGCCATTCCCCTTCCTCATGTCTACCCCTTCTGAGGATGCTTCCCAGGCCACCATAACAATTATTTTGCACATATTTCTGAGAACTTGTTTTGGGTAGATGCTTCGGGGCATGAATTTCCTTAGAGGGCAGATATCTGATTAGGTGCTGCCAAAGGCTCTGTGTAAACATTTGTCTCCTGTGGGTGACTGCTAAGAGCAGAGTGATTGGCTTTTCCTACAAACAGCTGCTTGCATTCAGGTGGCTGAATTTGGAGACCTTCTCCCACTACACACATTCTATATTTCAGGGATGTCCACTGGTATGTGTGACGAGTAGGATCAAGAGGAAAAGTCATTCTGTCTTCTGGTGTTTAGAGTTAACACTGGGTTCAATTTCTAATGTCTTTCGTTTTCTTTAAATTCAAGCAAACAGGAAAGAAAGGGTACATGGTGATCCCTAGGTCTCAAGTCACGCAATATAGTATCCTATCAGGTTCTTGCTGATGAAGGCGGCTTGGCCTCACTGGCCCCTGAACCAGTAAGAAGGTGTGTATGGGAAGCAGAACTTAGGGAGGATTTCTAGGAGGATGTGTTTTCCATCCATATCTCCAGCTACTGTGGAAGTAGACACTGAGGATACCAGGTCAGCAGAGAGGTGCCCGTGGCCTGGATTGTTTTCATTCCTTCCTAGAATTTCTTTGATTTGATCAGAGTTTGGGGTGAGACCAGAAGCCCATATCCAAGGACAAGGCAAGAAGCAGAAATGTCCTCTGTGCCTCTTTGTGGAGGTGCCCTGGGTATTATATTTCAGATTGTCTCTACAGTGCCTACAAATGCAGACACTGCTGTGATATCAGACAGCCTGGGTCCAAGTCCCGTCTCTATTTCTCAGCTAGAGCAGTTCTCTTGACTGCTCTAGCTGAGAAATAGAGCTACATCCTGTCTACATCAGTTTTCTTCCCTGAGATATAAGGGATAGAGTGGTGAATGCCTGCACCACGGAGGGGTGAGCGTCCCATCACACGCAGAATAGCACTGCCATGCGTGTTACATGGCAGCACTGCCTTCTGCTTCCACCTTGAGGAATCACTATGACAAAGTTAAGTCATTGGTTTATTTTCATCATATGGACAATTGGCATTATGTATTTTAATTATAAGATTCCCCTCCATGTTCACTTGTAGGAAAATCCGGACAGACTGGCACTCTCAGAGCAAACAGAGGGTTTAGTGTTTTATGTGTCAGTATTAACTTCAATTCCTGTGCCTTTTTATCACCTATTAACTAGATGAATAAATCTATTTTGTCTTGCTGTATTGTGTTTGTCAATATAAGCCAATTTAATCTTTCCTGGACCCAAGGAAACAGGGGAATGAGTAACAAATGGATCTAGAAATAAAAGTAACCCCCGAAATATCGACCTGGTCTTATTCTTTATATCCCTGAAGCAACAGGGGCCACCAACTCAAATATCCAAGCAGGCAGTGTCAAGGAGAAAAATGGGCCCAGTTTAAGACAATAGAGATGGTGCGAACTGTTGTAAACAGATTGGATATTTTCCATTCTCCTATGATACTCTTTTTGCCGTATTTTCTCACCATTGAATATCCAAATGACTACCATTCCCCACCCTTTGTTTCTCAAGCTCAATTCTTCAAATTCAGCACAGTGCTCTGTCAACTCAGGTACGCATCTGCAAGTTTTGCTAAAACTCTACCTATTGTTATTTTATTTGAAGCAAAGGAATATGTATGTAGTGGCCTAAACTCTATATATCGTGCAAAGCCTTTTGTGGATGTGAAATGATAAAATAATTAATGGTTATGGTGATTATCAACATTAACAATAAGCATAGCTCACAAGTATGGTGCATTAGTTGGGTGCTGCTGTGTGATTTGATGAATTGTTCATAGTTAGGTACTGTTAACAGCGGGATTAGGGAGACAGAGTAACTCCCTGGGGACAAGGACCATTTGCGTAGTGCTTCCCCCTTTTAGCATCTGGACTTGACTGATTCCCCATGAGGCGGCTGTTCTTTTCTGCACATGTGACCACCTTCACCTGGAAAGATTTCCTGACTGTCTTTATTAGGTATTTTCTGGTCAGCTTCCAAGATCCAGCTCTCTGGTGTCACCTGCCTTGGAAACCTCCCTGCCCACCCCAACTAGGTTAGGCACCTCTTCTGTGTTTCTCACCCCAGCACTGCAGACAGGACTCGGGTACTCGGGGCTACAACATTGACCTGTAGTGGTTTCTGCCACCTTTCCCTGCCTCCAGTGCCTTATGTTGTAGCTGACAGCTATTGGGGAGCAGAGAAGACTCTCTAGGAAGCCATCCTCAGAGACATAGAGATTATCAAATGATGCTCAAAGCTAACCTTAGCTACAGGGGCTGAGTGTTTAGCCTCTGTAGGTGCATTGCTTGAATGTGGCTCCTTCTGTCTTATCTCACTAGCTGTGTGCTCTTGGGTAAGTTATTACCCTCCCTGTGCCAAGAAAAGATCATGTCCACACCATGGGGTTACTGAATGGGCACGGGGTGAAGATTGTAAAGCTCTTGGAGTTTCACACATAGAAGATGCTCATTAAATATTAATTACTAATCTCCATGATTATTGTAACGTTTAGTAATGTTCAATGTGCTCTACAGGGAAACACCCCAGTCAATTAAATGGTCATTTTTTTTTTTTCATTCAGTTTGCTCCTCTCATTCCATGGCTGTGCTTTTAGGGCACACCTACTCTAAGTGGGACATGGAGTAGACCAAGCTCCTCCCCTTTTAAAAACATTTTTATTGATTTCAGAGAAGAAGGGAGAGGGAGAGAGAGATAGAAACCTCAATGATGAGAGAGAATCATTGAATGGCTGCCTCCTGCATGCCCCCTACTGAGGACTGAGCCCACAACCTTGTGCCCTGACTAGGAATCAAACCCTGACCTCCTGATACAGAGGCTAAACACTCAACTACTGAGCCACACCTCCCAGGCCAGCTCCTCCCTTTGGAAAGCTTATAATCTTCACCTTGCTGACCCATATGGCCTCCACAAGCCCCACATAACTATTGAATTTACACATACATGGATTAGAATGATGTTTGGTGCCTCCATCTGAAAAGCTGCATTTCAAGTGCTAGTTCATGTGGCTGGAGGCTCACATGTTGGAGAGCACAGGTGGATAAACCATTTCCATCACTGCAGAAAGTGCTCCCCAACAATTCTGGTCTCCTGGAAAAGAGACAATAAAACTTAAATAAATGAATGTTAGTTCTATTTAAGAATACCGATAATGTACTTCTTAAAATCGTCCTTTTTTTCTAAATGTCAGGTTATCCTGCCTTGGAAATGTTGATACTGTGAACTTGGGAAGGTGTTTTGTGGTGGATTAGGAATGAATTGATGTCGGACTTTCCCTCTCCCCTCTCTTCCTTTCCCCCCTCCTTTTCCTTTGGTGTCCCCCACTTTCCCTTTGTCTGTCTCCTATCTCTTACACTCTCTCCTTCCTTTCATACCACCACTCTTCTGGTATTTAAAAAACAAAACAAAACAAAACTGGGAAATATCCTTATTCTCAGATTCTAAAGTCTATTGGAACCTCTAACTGCAGTGTAATTAATACCTGTGATGGAAGCAGGGAAAGATGAAACGGACATCCACCCACAGGATGGAGGTACCATTCCTGCTTGGTCGTGACAGGAAAAGCTGCACTGAGAAGCTGCATGCTCATCCTTGACCTTCAGCAAGCCTGGACTCTCCCAGTGAGTGACAGGCGGGATGCACACAGAACTTGTCCTCACAGGGCAGGAGTTCTATGAATGCAATTATTAATCACCGTGAAGCTGTTGTGAACTATTAACATGAAACAATGACAAGCTGCTTTATCCCTCCCAGATCAATATTGCTAAGAGGCCCTCCTGCCCTATGCTTATCCTTTAGACAGGTAACTCACATTGCCATAAACGTCTGATGATTTTTTTAATCAAGTGTCAATGGTCTTCAGCATTCCAGACAGCATGGATGTGGGGGACCTGCGGCTGGTAGTGGTCATGTCTGCTCCAATTTTGTGGCTGCCTTTTGTCCATCTCTAGTTCTAAAAAGTGTTTGAGGTGGCTCATAATAAGGGCACACATCCCATAAAAAGTAAAATATGATAAAAAAACAAAATAAATTGTGTGAGCCTACTAATAAAAGGATGAGAGGAGCATAATACGGAAAGCAAATGGAGGTAAAAAATAAGTACTCAAACATTTCCTTTATTCAAATATATTCATGATCTTAGATTAAAGCCAGCCAATGGAATTGAGCACAAAGTTTATATGCTCATAGATAAGAATTCTCCTTAAGTGGAAAGGAAGGAAGGATGCTATATGTCCTGCTCTTTGGCCATATTTCTATAATATAATTTATCTAGCACCCACTCTGTTGCTGGAATTTTGATAGATGGCAGGGCGTGGAAGGAAGACTTACATATGACTAAGAGCAGGTCCTTGCAGGTAGAATAAATGGTACGTTCAGAGGCCTGGAGGTAAAGGGCATTGTGTATTCTCAGAGCTGCAAGTGGGTCAGTGTGTGTGCACGTGTGGGTGTGCACACTTATTTGAGTTTATTGATGATGATGGGAAAGGCCATAGCCAGTGAACCTAAAAGATAAGGAAGGACCAGATAACTTAGGGCTCTGTTAAGGCAAGTTAAGGAGTTTAGCTTTTACTTTAAGGACAATTGGGAACCATTGAAGTGGATCCAATTTTCCATTTAGAAAGGAAACTCTCCCTGCAGTGTGGAGAATGGATTGCAGGGAAAGAGACAGGAGGGGAGCATCTGTTAGGGGGACTGTGCAGGTGAGAAATGTTGAGGCATTGGGTGAGGATAATGGCTATTGGAGGGAAGAGAAGTGAATGGATCTATGAGATATGAGGTTGGAGAATCTATTTATCTTGGCTATTAATTATAAACAATTGGTGAATGTGTGAAAGGGAACGACTTGGACTTCCAGGTTTCATTCTGGAATGTTCTAGGTGGATGAAGATAGCATTTAAGGAGATGAAGGAAGAAGGAAGATGATGAATGAGTGTGAGGCATGATGTCTGAGATGTTTGGAAGACACTTGGGTAGAGATTAAGGTTTCTTAGGCAGTTGAGTGTATGAACCTGATACTCAGAAGGGAAGTGTGTACGGGCCGTGGAGTCTACATGGTTTTTAAGCCATGGGAATTGATGGGTGTTATCTTAATTGAGCTTGGAGTGAGAAATAAAGAAGACTCCAGACTTTTTTGGATCTTCACATTGAGGGTCCCCTGGGGAGTAAGAATCCATGAAGAATTCCAATCACCATTATAACAGCAGGAAACTGGGGAGTCACAGAAGCAAAAAGGAGACTGTGACTCAGCTTGTGTCACAGCGTCATGGGGTCTCTCATAACAGAAGCCATGGCCCTGGGTGACACACTCAAGGAGATCAGTGAAAAAAGATGAGATCCCAGGAGTCACCTCTGGGGTCTTGCATTATTTGCAGGTGACCTTGTCTTTCTGAAAGTCCACCCGACCCTAGCTTTGGTTTGAGGTGGAGAGATATGCGCCTTCAGTGATACTCTCTGAATTACTGACCACTTTCCGAAACATCTGAGCTGTAACTTTAATAACCTGAGCTCTAGTTCCTATCACAGTTCCCGCAGTGCCCCAGGACTCATTAAATTGCTGGGGGTATTCAAAGGCCTCCCAATTAAGGACCCGTTTTATGTGCATAGTTGGAATTCTGGAAATTATTGTCTCTTTGGAGGCAAAGGAGTTGGTGCTGCTGTCGGCTGGGATGAATGATAATGTGGGCCTGGGTGATTCGCTGTCCTTCATCGTTTGATCTGCTTTAATAACCAGAGTGTAATTAGACAATTGTTGTGAGCAGATAGGTGTTACAAATGGAGTTGTAAAGTCAGCATCTTAAAAATAAAGTGGGTGTCAGATTCTCCCCTGCACTGCAGCTGACAGACGACTCTGGTGCAAAGTGAGATAAAGTCCAGGATACCTGCTCGGGGATGATGAGCATGGCCATGCACTTGGTCACAGGTACACAGGCACATGTCCTCAAAATTGAAAAGCTATAGTAATCCCTTAGTATCATTTTTAGGGGAATTTTTCTAAATGAACATATGGAAAGTGCTGGCATTTAGTACTAGTGAGTGTGGCAAGGGAACTGAAAGTTTTGTGTATCTTGACTTGTTTGTGTTACTCTTTCTATGGCCCCTTCTTATGCAGCAGACTCCACGCTGTTCTGAGCTGTGGAAGTTTCTTTGGAGCTTGGAGTTTTAAGCCTGGTGGATACCACTCAGTAACTCAGAGGGACCATCATGGTGGTTAAGAGTTTGGGATCTGTAAAATTGCCTGCGTTCATAGACTGGCTCTTCTAATCATTACTGGTTTGACCCTGGAAACTGCCTCTGAGACTCAGTATCTCCATCTTTGAAATATAGTCATAACACTAGACTTCCTTCATTATTAGAAAGGTGAAGGAATAAAATGCACAAGAAACACTTGGCATGACACCAGGCATGCCCTAAGTGCTAACTATGTTCATTAAAACGCTCACATATCCAGCATGGTAACCATCATTGGTCAGGAAAATTGAGTCTGGACCATTGGTATTTCAGACTAATAAAATAATTGGTGCCCAGTATCACCTGAGCTTGCCCAACTGCCCCTGACCATGTGCAACATGCTCTGAAGCTCCTCAAACAATAGAGAAAGCCAAGCCCTTCTCTTGGAGCACTCATTTGACCTAGAAGGAAGAAATAAAAGGACTGTAAATGCTGTTTTATGTAAATAGCACCTCAGATACATTATGGAGTTGAATGCAAAATGGATGTGGATTTTCAGGACAAACACATAATGTCAAACTCATTTTGCCTTTGTAAGGTCTGTTTCTAGATGTTCTCCCAGAATTCCTGGGGGATTGAAGCCACTGTGGTCTGTGGATCATTCCCAGAACCTCCCAGACTAGAAAGTATAAGGGATCCTCTTAAGCTTTCATAAGATTCTACTAGAAAGTCTGTGTTTCTGAAAAGGGAGTTTAAATATCAGCATTTACACTTTTTCTTTATTCAGAATACTCAATCAGCTTACAGTGTCATCCTTTCAACAGAGTTTTAACATAATATCTCCTCTCTCCATCTTCTAAGTATCAATTTAGGCACATCAAGGATTATAGCAAGTTAGAAATTGCATAAACTATTCGAATTGGAAGTTGCCTAAGGATGAAGATGATTGTGAAACTGGTACCCAACTGACCTACAAGTCCGGCCCAAAAGGCTTTTCTTTACAGAACTCCCCTCTATCCAGTGCTTCCTATATTTTTGAAGATTGACAATGCCTCCTTCTATCCAAACATATTGTGAATAGACTTAATGTCAACACTTTAAAGTCTTGTCCCTTCTTATCAATAACTGCCTAAAAATAATAATTCAGATTATGTACATCTTCTGAGGCTGCCGTACCAACGGGCCACACATTGGGCAACTTAGCCAACATAAATGTACTTTTTCACATTCGTGGAGGCTACACATCTGAGATCAAGGTGTTGGCCTGGTGGTTTCTTCTGAGGCCTCTGTCCTTGCCTTGTAGAAGGCTGGCTTCACCCTGTGCCTTTATATCCCTCTGAGTGTCCCTAAGTCCTAATCTCTTCTTCTTATAAGGACAGTTGTATTAGATTAGGGCCCACACATATGACCTAATTTTAACTTAATTGAAGGCCCTGTCCTGGATACAATCATATTCTGAGCTCTAAGTGCTAGGACTTCAACATATGAATTTGAGGAAGTATGGAAAAATCTATCTATATCTATATCTATATCTATATCTATATCTATATCTATATCTATATCTATATCTATATCTAGCTATCTCTATCTCTATCTCTATCTCTGTCTCTGTGTCTCTATATCTATATCTATCTATGGCTAATATGCAAAGTATCCCCTTGGGAGTTCAATCAGGATACCAGGAGTTCAGTTGCTCACTATGATGTGCGATGATTACCAGGGGCTGGTATGGAATGAAGGAAGGCCCCTGCCAGCAGCCGGAAGGCCCCAATAGGCCCTGATCGTAGACTAGGCCTAGAGACCCTACCTGTGCACAAATTCCATGCACTGGGCCTCTAGTTTATCTATAACATAGGTCACCATAATTTGTTCAACTGTGTTCCCATTGTTTTTTTTTGTGTGTGTGTGTTTTTTTTTTTTTTTTTTGGCAAAATGAACAACATTTGGAAATGGAAACTAAAACAACCATGAGATGAGCTACTATCACAGACTTATTAGAATGACCAAAATCTGGAACACTGACAGCACCAAATGCTGGTAAGGATGTAAAGCAATAGGAACTTTAATTCACTGCTGGTAGGAATGCAACATCAAGCAGCCACTTTGGAAGCAGTTTGGCGGTTTCTTAAAAAACTAAACATACTCCTACCATGCTACCCAGCAGTCTGGCTCCTTGCTATTTACTGAAAGGAGTTGAAACTTACATCCACACAAAAACCTGCACCTGATTTTTAAAACAGCTTTGCTCATAATTTCTAAAACGTGGAAGTAACCAAGAGGTAAATGGATCGATAAGCTGTGATACATCCAGACAATTGAATATTATTTAGCATGAAATGAAATGAGCTACCATGTCATGAAAAGGCATACAAAAAACTCAAATGCATTTTATTAAGTGAAGGAAGCCAATTTTAAAAGGACTACGTACAGTGTAAATCTAACAATTATGACACTCTGGAAAAGGCAAAACTATGGGGACAGTAGAAATATCGGTGGCTGCCAGGGATTAGAGGGGAAGGGAGGAATGAGTAGGTGGGGTGCAGAGGATTTTAAAGGCACTGAAACTACTCCCTATGAACTATAATGATTGATACACCTAATTATCATTATATATTTGTCCAGACCAATAGAATGTGCCACCCCAAGAGTAAACCCAAATGTAAATTAGGGACTTTGAGGGTTAAGAATGGGGAGATTGTGGAAAGGGGAGCAACATGTGTGTGGGAAACCACTGTACCTAGCTCTCAATTTTGCTATGAACCTGAAACTGCTCTGAAGATAAAATTTAAAAATAAAATAAAAACATTTTGACAATTGACCTGTAACATTCATCAAGATAGATAACCCAGAAATGTTTTATTGTAATTTCCCAAGTTCAATTTCTTCTTTTTTCTTGAAAGAAAGGAATGTCTGTCTCCACCTAGGGATTTAATAACTTGATTCTGTTTTGACAGCGATAGTTAATATAAAATTATTTTTCCACTGGCAATCTGCAGATTAATCGCATAGTTTCATGTGAATCAAAGAGCTGGGAGGCCTGTTCTATTTAAGCTATCTGTGTGCTTATGTAGAGACAATAATATCATCCAATAAAAGGATGTATGCAATTACATCAGCTTTGTTGTAATTATATGGATATTTTAGCTGTTTGGTGCATTTAATTATGCTTTGTTAAACAGCCCACATTAACTTTCAGTGGGGCCAGCTCTGACTGGATTCATGCCAAAAGGCATGTAATGTCTCACATGATGCTTTTTCCTGGAGACAGAGGGCAATGAAAATTGGGCAGAAGTGTTAGAAGACCTATCAAGTTTCCTTGAGTTTCCTCTTTAAAACCATTTTAAGTGAAAAGTTTCAGAGATAATTGTATCTCTTTTAAAATCTTTTGGTCATTAGGGTTAAAAAAGGAATGCATGACTCCTGGAACCATTAAAATAACACAGAATTATCTCAAATAAAATTAATAGGTGGCCCTCTCCACTGACCCTTCAGTCCTTTAATATCACACCAGGGAGATGGAATTCCCTTTACATGTTGGTTTGTACTCTTTTATATTCTCTCATTTGCTAATATAAATCTTTACCCATGCATACTAAGGTGTTCTCATAATCTATATTTTATTGAGGAACTTGCCTTTTTCACATGGCATGGTTATTAACCTTACATGTCAATATTATATTAACAATCTACTTGGTCCTTTGTAACAGCTGTATAGTGTTCCATGATATTGCTGCATCCGAATTTTTTCAGCCACCGCCCTACACTGATAGCCTTTAGATTATTTGTACTTTAGATCTGTTCATTTTTGTCTCCATATAAAAATGAGCAGTGCTTCAGTAAACATTTTGTATACATTTCTTTAGTTCTACTACTTTTTTCTTTCTGTTGGATAAATTGCCAGAAATGAAATAATTGGTGAATATTTTCCAATTTTTTCATTTCAACAGATATTAGCAAATTTTACCCAGAGACATTAGAATTATTTGCATTCTTCTCAGCACTGTAAACTACCTGGCCAACACTGGATATTGGGAATCTAATGAACAAAATAAACTGATGAACAAAATAGAAACCGAGGCATCGATACATGGAACAGCAGTCAGAGGAAGCAGGACGGAGACTGGATGAAAGAAGGACATTAGGGGTGACCAGGATTAGTAAAAATCACATAGACATGGACAAAAATGTAGTGAAGGGCAGAGGAAAGGGGGGTGGAGAATGGGTGGAGGTGGGCAAGTGGAGTGTCAGGGAGAACTAATACGGACATTTATATTAGAGTCAACAATAAAAATAAAGTTAAAAAAAAGAATATAGCCTTGGTCAGTGTGGCTACTGATTGAGTGTCATCCTCTGCATAGAAAGGTTGAGAGTTCGATTTCAGCACAGGGGACATGCCTCATTGTGTGTTAGATTCTCCTATCAGGGTGCGACAGACATGATTACTCAAAGTTTACAGAGTCCAGAATCTCAAACAGCCTCACCCTAGGACTGGGTCTCTCTTTCTCACTGGCTCTGTTCCTACCACATTCAGGCTGCCATGGCCATTATGAAGCGGTGCATAATTACCGATGGGCCCAGGTTTTATCCTGTTCTCCAAACATCCTCACAGAAAACACTGGGTCACAGACCCGCCATCATAACCATCCACACTGTCAGAGAGATGTGAGTTCCTTCAACGCTAGGCCTGCTTTCATGCACACCTCTAACAACAGAATCAACTCTACAGAAGCCAAACCATCATGCTGATGGCTCGTCCTCTCTGAGAGACAGGACCACTAAGGAGAAATGCTATGCACAGAGGGCGGCCCCTTAATCATCCAAAATGAGTGATGTTCACTACACCTCATTCAATGTGACTCGGATTTCCATATTATTTCTGAAAACCCACTGGACCCTTTAAGTGGAGTCATTGATGCATGCTCTCCTGTGATTGTCACCAGCCTGGGATCAACTTCCAGCTGTTGGGGTGAAGGCAACCCTTTCATCCCAGTGGGGGCAGCTTTAATGACAGCACTTACTCGATGCCATCCAGACAAAACCAGATTAAAGCAACAATCGCATGCCAATTGTGCATCTTGAATTGGCAACGATTAACAAAATTGCTAGTAGCCAAGTTTGGCAAGTCTGTGAGGTAACAAAAACCCTCATATACTGATGGTGGGAGTGTAATTTTTGAAGATCTCTCTCTCTCTCTCTCTCTCTCTCTCTCTCTCTATATATATATATATATATATATATATATATATATATATTTCCCCAGTGATATCTCTTTTATTAATTACCCCTATAGCAGTGGGCTGATTAAAAAGTTGCTGTCTAGCCATTTATTTGCCTGATATTTGCAGGAAGGGCACTTATACATTTTAATACCAAAAAAGAAAATATTTCAGGGCAAGGAACACAGCTCCTGAATGAAGGCTTGGCCCTAGAAGCAGCACCTTAGTTAGTATTTCAGAAAGGTTTCCTCTCAAGTGGGCAGGTCACCTCTCTGTGCCTTGATTACTTCTTCCATATGGATTATGGATCATATCCCACACATTAATTACTCAGCCATAGCTCCCATCACTCTGCTGAATGTATTTCCCCTCTCCTGCCTGCAAGGTTTGTGGAAGCCAAGTTCACTGGATAGATGTGCATTAAAAAGAGGTGGTAGCATATGGCAGAGGAGGACTCAGTCTCCAAGAAAAAAAAATTCCAGCAGCAGTGCTTTTGTTGTTGTTATTTAGACAGCCAGTGTTTTATTATGCTCACAGACCCTTTGGGTCAGGACTTTGGAAAGGGCAGAGATGGGAGGGGGGAGAGGGAGAGAAGGGGAAGGGCTTCTCCCTAACCCTGGTGCTGGGGCCTCAATGGGGCAATAGAGAGGCTGGTGGGGAGCAGGGGCCTGTGTGGGGGGGTGTCCTGGGATGCCCGAAGGCCATTCACTCATGGATATGATCCCCAGCTGGAGGAACAAACTCCAGGATGCCCATCTGTAGGGCTTACAGAAGGCCTCTGTGCAAGGCTCAGCTTCCTCCAGCGTTGTGGCCCCAGGGGAGGGCCAAGCAGCAGAACTGGTTCTGACATAGCCTCCTGGGGCCAGTTCTTCACCCAGTGGTGACCAGCTCTCTGAGTCCCCAGGAAAGGTGGTCACCAGCTCTGGGAAGTTGACATCTTCTTTTGTAAAGTAGGCGTAGTAATCATAGCCTCCCATGTCTAGCCCGATGGCCATGAGGAATACATAACAGAGAGCTTATGCAAAATGTTCTACAAACCCTGAAGCTCTGGACACATGCAATGTCACTCATATTGAATGACCCTTTATAGCTTTTAGTCTCTACCCACTTGCCTCATAGCCAGGCAAGTGGTTGTCTAACACTTTATATGTTTGCAGAATGAGGTGGGGTAGGTCATTCTGAAAAGTAAAATGTGGTGGACTGAGTTTTGTTGTTGTCTATGTATTTGTTTTACTTGATAGTAAGATGAAGGGCACTCCCCCTTCTCCTGAACATAAGGATGCTATTCTTATGTTGACGCTGTGGATGAGCCTGTAAAAGTCGAGATCACACAGTGGATTTGGCTCCATTCTTTAAGAGATACCTTTTATTTTTATTTTTGTCTGGAAAGAGTTGCATAGTTGAACTCAATCATTTGCTCTTTGGGGCTTAACATTTAAAATATATAGAGAGCCCTAGCTGGTTTGGCTCAATGGATAGAGTATCAGCCTGTGTACTGAAGTGTTCCGGGTTTGATTCCAGTCAAGGGTTCTATGCCTAGGTTGTGGGCTAGATTCCCAGTAGAGGGTGTGCAGGAGGGAACTAATCAATGATTTTCTCTCATCATTGGTGATTATCCCTTCCTCTATGAAATCAATAAAATATATTTAAAAATATAGATATAAAATGCACACTTGCCATTAATGTACCTTTATACCAGAGCCTTCTCACTCATGGGAATCTGTGTCCCTAAATGACTTCTCTTGGAACACGGCCATGCCCATTTGTTTCCATATTGTCTATGGCTGTTTTTGTGCTTAAAGGGCAGAGTTGAGTACTTGCAATAGAGACCATATGGCCCACAAAGCAGAAAATATTTTCTATCTGGCCTTCCCTAGAAAAGTTTGATTCCTGATTTAGACTGAAATTTCAGTTGAGTTATAGTTGTACCAATAAGAGACTGAAAACTATATATATTTGTTGTAGAATGAGTGTGTATGTGTCCTTTCAACTTTTCAGGTAACACTTATCTTAACTAAAAAAGGATAAAAAATAATTTTAACCTGACCATTGTAATTCAGTTAGTTAGAGTTTTGTTCTATGCACTAAAACGTTGCGAGTTCAATTCTCAGTCTGGGCACATATTCAGGTTGTGGATTCGATCCCTGGTCAGGGTGCATATGGGAGGCAACCATCACTGTTTCTCTCTCACATTGATATTTTTCTCTCTCTTTATCTCTGTTTTCTTTGCTTTCTATAAGCAATTTTAAAAAATAAAATTTAATTTAAAAAATGTTAAGCCATCAGTGGTTATACTCTTTTTGAGTCCATTTTAACACATTGGTTCATTTTTGAAACCTTTTTAAATACCTACTTTTCACAGTTCTTGTGCTAGGTCCTTTAACATGTTTTATTTCACTTTATAATCCTCAGCAACTATGTGACTGGATTGGTATTAAACCCATTTTAGAGGAGAGGAAACAGGTGTTGAGGAGGATTTTAATAACTTGTCAAATTTCTTGGAACTTTCTGGAGCCAGAACTCAAACTTGGACATGTCTGAATTCAAGCTGATGGCTGCTGGGTGTAAGAAGATTGGGCATATCATCTTGTTGTCCTGTTGCCAATCCCATGAGGGTTGGATGGGAAATCAAGGGATAAAGAAGGGTTTATCTTGCATGCACCTAAAGAGCCTGTAGACTTGGCTTTGCACTTGTTATTATATCTGTAAGGCATTTTGAATGAGGCTAGGGAGGCCCTCTTAAGTTGAGTAACTGCACATTGTTCAATGTGAACACTAATACTTAGACTCTAGCAATGAAAGTATTAAAAATGTGAAGACAAAAATGTAATCTCCTCGGATTTATTTCTATGCTGAGAGGTACAGAAATTTGAACAGTCCTATCTGGGAACCATGTTCCCATTCTGTGTGGGCTTCAATAGAAGTAAATGCCAGTGATGGAATCATTTATATTGTCTTCAAATTGCTTGCACAAATTACATTTAGCAATATAGTAAAGTTTAATAAATCTGCGTATTTATTTTTAAGCCACTTTATTAGGTGTGACTGACATTCAAAAAGGGGTGACATTGAATGTTTGCAACCAGATGAGTTTGGTGGTAAGTACACACCTGCCAAATCATCCCCATAATCAAGACCACAAACTTATTCAGCATCTCCAAAAGGCTCTTTTTGCCCTCTTTTTTAATACAGTCTTTTCTTTTGTGGTAAGAGCACTTAGGATTTAACTTCTTGCCAATTTTTATGTCTACAATATAGTTTTATTAACTAGAGTTCCCATGCTCTCCATTATAGCTCCAGAACATAATGTATTTACCTTGCATAACTGAAACTTTTGTACCCTTTGACCTATATCTTCTCAGTTCCTGCCACCCCCACCCCTGGAAATGCTGTTCTACTCTCTGTTCCTTGAGATTGACTATTTTAGATCCTCCATACAAGTGGAATCATGCAGTGTTTATTTGTTTGTATATGGCTTAATTCATTTAGCATAGGTCCAGGCATGTTGTTGCAAATGGCAGAATATTCTTTTTTGTTTTTGAGACAAAGTCATATTCCTGTGTGTGCGTACCACATGTTCTTTATCCATTCATCCACTGGTAGACATTTTGTTTGTTTGATTTATATATTGGCTGTGGTGAATAACACTACAATGAACAAGGGAGTGCAGGTATAGTACCTTGATACCAACTCCCGTTTCTTTGGAAGGATACCTGGAAGTGAGATTGTTAGATCAAATGGTAGTTCTATTTTTAGTTTTTCCAGGAAGTTCCAAACTGATTTCCACAGTGACTATGGGCCTATTTACATTCCCACCAACAGTGGACAAGGGTTCCCTTTCGCTACATCCTCACCACCATTTACCATTTCAAAAATAATGATAGCCATTCTAATAGGTGTGAGACCACATTTCATGGTGGTTTTGATTCCACTGGTGATTAATGATGTTGAGCACCTTTTCAGTTAATGTGGATTAAATGAATTATGATATGTAAAATGTTGCAGCAACACCAGGCATGAGATTACATTGATACAGTGCAGAGTTTTAATAGTGTTGTTTGTCTAATAATTTTATTACTATCAGTTGCAGTGACACACATAGTTGCCCAGGCGAGGTGGCTTCATACTTGTTGGGGGTCTTGACCTGCAGTATTTATTCTCCCTAGAAATACAGTTTGGTGAGGCAGGGATCCTTAGCCATGGAGCGGATAGAACTTGTTTCCTAGAATATCAATTTTGCTCAAAGCTTTTGGAGGAAAGGTGTTATGTTTTCTATAAAAACAAATACACAGGGAAGAGAAAGCACATGAGGTTTTAAGAGACAGCATGAGACATCAAATACCATTTACTGGCCACAGGATCTTTCCAGCTTGGGGGGGGGGGTGTTAGGCTTAGATCTCCTCTGCCCTTAGTTAGTGGTACCTATGGGGGTATTTTGAAGAGGAATGAAGTATTACTTCTCCCAAAGGTAGTTTCTGTTTTTCTGTAATGTTCTGAAGTTTGCTAATGCAACCTTTCTATCTTTGCCAAGTTAGTAACATGGCCAATAAAGGATTCATAAAAACATTCCAGAATAAGTTTTTTTAAAATGTCTGTGATGATCATCTTGTGGCCAGAACATCCTTTATCTTTTGAGCTAAAAGTATTAAAGAAATAGTTTATTTGTTTCCTCATGGACATGGACACCAATGTGGTGACTGTGGGGCAAGGGGGTGGGTGGAGGTGGGAGAGGGTATATTGGGGGGTAAATGGTGATGAAGGAAAAAAATAGAAAGCAAGACTTGTGCAGGCGGGAATATGACTCACTAAACAGGGAGAACACAGTGAACATGTGTGGGGCATTCCCATGTGTCAACCTCTGTGAGAGGGGCTGAATGATTGTCCAATCCCCACCGCATCCCTGAGGGCTATTTCCATCCTGGCACTATAGGCGACGGTACTGGGAGTCAAAGACCTATAATACTGAGATAAGACATACAATACTTGAGTGACAACCTATGAGTCAGGAGATCTGGGTTCAGTTCCTGGTCAGGGCACATGCCTGGGTTTCAGGCTCATCCCCAGTGTGGGGCGTGCAGGAGGCAGCCAACCATAGAGCGAGAGAAGCACAGGGCCTGCTGTCAAGTTCAGATGTCTAAGTCTGTGGTCTGTGCGCTGGTCCTAATCACTGCTGAGAGAGAGCAGAGCTCAGAGATACCATTTATGCACATGAGTCAAGACAAGGCTCCTTAAAACACCTCTCAGCAAAATATGTCTATAACTTTTGCCATGTGCATTCATTGGTATGGGAAAGAGTCTTAGCCCAAGAAAACATCCCTGAGTTCTGAGGCGGGGGTGGTGGTGTGGTGATGATAACACTCTTTCCCAGCTCATCTGTGAACTGTGCATATTTATCTCAACAAGTTCTTCTGTCTTGTAGGTGATTTTGTCAAAAAAGAGGAAAAGAGCCCATCCAGTGTGGCTCAGTGGTTGAGCATCAACCTATGAACCAGTAGGTTTGATTCCTGGTCAGAGCACATGCCTGGGCTGCAGGCTCTGACCCCAGTGTGGGGCTTGCTGGAGGCATCCAACCAATGATTCTAAGATTCTTTCTTATAGCTGATGTTTTTGTTTCTCTTTCCCTCTCTCTGAAGTCAAAAGATAAAAGTGGCGGAGCAAGAAAAGAGGAAGAAAAGGGCTAGGGTAAAATATAGAAAAGTAGAAAGGATAATAGAGCCATACCCAAGGATTTTCAGCAAAACAGCAAGTCCTACTAATAATATTGTTGCCTCTCCTGCACCAGTGATGCTCGTCCAATGTCCCCAATGCCAATCCCTTTAGAAGATCTTAGTCATCCTAAGAGATGAGCATAGCTGTGTGCTTCGCCACCTCTGAAATGGATTCCCTTCTTTAATGAAGCACTAGGTGAGGTGCTGGTTTGTTTTAGGTGCCATGCACTGGGGAAAGGATGCAGCTTTGAAAACTCACTCTGGGTAAGATGAGCTGCATCTGATCTGAGGGTGCCTACTAGCTGAGAACCCCGGAGGAAAAAGCAGACCCATATCTCCTGTTTGGGGCTCACTCTTCAGCCTCTATGCATGGTCTGGAAGGCGATGGAATTGCTATCAGTGTTCACACTTGTTTCTCTTTCTTTTGTTTCCTTATCCTTCTATGTTTCGGTTGATTGCATAGAACTTGGTAGGATTACAATGTGACTACTTAGAATTGGAACTTTGAGCTGCCTGCAGAAGAAATCAGCCGGCCTCTGAAATGCCTTCATGTCCCATTGGCTCACTGAGAGTTAGGGATCCTCCAATGTCAATCAAGACCTATAGAGCAACAGCTGGGAACCTCATAATCCTATATTGCACCTCACATGGACTAGGCTGTTGGTGGATGAATGGCTTCCATCTTACTCATGAAAAAGGGTCTGTGATAACAACTGAGATGAAATTCTAGGCAGCAAAGTGACCCCATGAAAGCTGTGTTTCCTGCTCAGACTTGGGACACTGGCAGCCTTGCTCTTAGGAACAGTTCTTTAAGCATCTACTTGGTGCCTGGCACACACACCTTTGGTTAGTGGATACTTTGGTAATAAGATAGTTTATCTTATTACCATTCATTTTAAATAGCCATATGTAGACAGTTGCTTAAATTGCATTTCTGATGGGCTAGTGCTAGCTATGCTTCATGAAAGAGCATGAGCCATAGGAAAGTGGTTTATTCAACTGAGCATTGGGATATTTTGCTTTTCTGCAAAGTATAGGGACCTGAGAACTTTTTTGCAGGCTGGCCATGTCCTGTGCAATCCCAACTGTGTCTAGGGATTTAGCAAGGGTGGAGAGTGTGGTCGGGACTTCAAGGGTCGTCTGCTTTCATAAGAAGCATTGGGGGAAGAGAAAGAATACCGAGCTAAGGAAGAAAACTTTCAATGGCCAGGACAATAACTTCTCCCATCTCTGTCTTTCTCCGGGGCCAAGCAGACTCTTGTTTCTGCTTATCTGTCTGCCCCTACTTCCCAGTTCATTTGAGAGATAGCCGCACTCCTTCTTTGCTCTTCTATGGACTGTGACTCCTGCCTACTCATCAGATTCTTCCATGAAGTCTTCCTGATCTAACAAATGCAACTGTCAAAGCTCCTTCCTCCATCTCTTTTCAAAAGACCTTTTAGGAGAGACTCTAATTTGACCATCGAGGGGTATATGGACAATCGACTGGTTGAGGTCTGGCAGGAAATTGGTTGAGGTGAGGCTGGTGGAGGAGTGGTTTCTTTAAGATGTAGAGGGGAAAGAAAGGGACCAACAATCACCATCTGTATAGTCGCCATGGAGGCGATGTAGCATCAGAAGCCTCCTAGGCCCTCAAGAAAGGGACACCCTCCAGTGTGTGAGATTTTATCTTCCTTATGTCCTAGTCACAGACCATATCAAGGCATTGGAATTGGGTGTTGTGCTGCATCACTCCTATGGGGTGACAGACCGCTTCCACCTGCAGAATGAGGGGATTTGGGAAATAGAGTGATCAGTTGTGTCTTTTATGTCTATTTTGGTCTCCAAACTGTTTATCCAATTTCCTATTTAGGCAATTCAAGGGAAAGTTGTCCTGATGAAGATAGAATGGCCATTTATTTAGGGATATATCCAAGCAAACCTCTTCCATCTTTTCAATGTCTATGCTGGCCTAGCACATACACAAATACCAGTAATAATGTACATATCTCCCACCAATGAAGGGGAGGAAACATCTTGTCCTCCACTCACCTTAGGTTCTCCACCTGGGCCCTGTGCATTGGACTGAAAAAGACAGGTTAACAAGACAAGAAGATATGCATTTAGTTAATGTAAGTTGTTGTGACATGGAAGCCTTCATTAGGGAATGAACCCAAAGGGGCAGTTAAGCCTGAGCACTGAATACTGGGTTGGATAAAAAGGGGGAAGTCATATAGAAATGTGATAGAACAAAGAGATATGATCTAAGAGAGGTTTATTTGGATTCTTGCCGTGTCCCTCCATCTCTGGAGAAAAGGATGCCCTTTTCCTCTACTTTCCTATATGGAGAGCCCCTCTCATGTGAGTTCCCATGACTTGTGTTAGGGAGAAAGGCAGGTCAGAGAGCTCTCCTGTACCTGCTCTTTCTCAAATCCTTCCAGCTTAACACACACAATAAGCCAAGGTGATGTATTTTGGGGTAGCATTGGCCTGAACCACTCTCCACCCAGGCTTCTGCTCTGGGACCCCAGGACACCTTGTAATATCTGGGAGTAAACTTCCCCTCTGGTTTCTTAGCTCTCAGTGCTCTTAGCCTGAACCTCATTTCTGGCCCCACCTTCTTGTCTACTTTGTGTTCTGCTTACTAGTGACCATGTATCACTCTCTGAGGCTCTTTGCGGGCAGAATACATCTGCCTTATTTTTATAGCTCCACAGTGCACATCAGGTGGCATGTGCTCCATAATATGTGAATGAATCAAAGGCAGGAAGCTGCACTGTGTAATGATACATCCTAACCACCCAGCAATCTTATCTATGGCACTGATCCTCCTTCCCCCATCTCATGGCAAAGTTCATTTACTGCATAGCAGCTAAGAAAGTCTGTCATCCGGCACCTGTCTGTTTTCCCCACTGGAAGGAAAGCTCCATGAGGGCTGGGCTTTGTCTGTCTCATTTACCTAATGGGGTATCGAAAACAACTGTTAGAGAAATAAGCAAAGGCCAGCTAAAGGAGAGCAAGCAAAGGCTACTTGGTGAGAGCTCACTATCGCTGGGACATCAGCCACCATCACTTGTGTTTTGGCAGAGGCTCCAAGTTGGGCAGAGGAGTGGAAAGCTTCCTAGGAGGAGAAAGAGAGGTTTCAGAGATGCCCTGATTACAGGCTTTGGGCCTGGGGCAGCCGCAGGGGCACTGAGTGGGGGCAGGATCTTCTACGGGATTGGTCATGGGGCATATTTTGCTTTCTGTCCTTAGTTCTTAAGATGGAAGTAGGGACATACATTAGAAAAGCTGTCCTTTACTAATCAAGTCGTGGCTGGTTTAGAGCCAAACCTTACTGGGGTTTCTGTGTGGCTTCCTGAACTGATTGAGAGAGAATGAAGTCAGAGGTGGTCTGACTTCCTGAAAATCTGATCTGCGGATGGCATGCTGCTTTTCTGGGCTGGTTTTTGGGGATCCTGGGCCAGAGTTCCATTTTTCCATATGGTCTGGTTGTTTTCCATTTGTATAGCCATCTTCTCATTGCTGATAGGAGAGAAGGAAGAAGAGGGAGGAAAGGAAGGAGAGAGGAAGGGAAGAGGGAAGGAAAGAAATAAGAAAAGGAAGGAAGGAAGGAAGGAAGGGAGGGAGGGAGGGAGGGAGGGAGGGAGGAAGGAAGGGAGGGAGGAGAGAGGAAGGGAGGAGGGAAGGAAGGAAGGAAGAAAAGCTGTTGTCCAACTTCCATGATGTAGATTGCGATTTGAACAATACATGTCAAGGAGCAATGCCTCTGAGGCAACGTGGTGGCTGTTGTCAGTTGTGCCCACCCTTGAACCGGATTCCATAATCCAAAGCTGGAGCACCGTGAAGAAGAACCGTCAATGGGCCAGATAAGAGCCAAAGGCTTTTGAGGAGGCACTTAAAGAATTTTCAGTTTGCAATTGTGCAGAAGCTGTTGTTCAGGTAATTTAACATTGATTTTGGTTTAAGAGGCAATTAAGACAAAATGGACAGCCACTCGCCACTTAGGTTAAATAAGCTTAGATTTAAATTGCTCCCCATTACCACCTTTGTTTTCTGTCTTTGAGCTCTTTCATGTTAATTTTGCCTGCAATTGGGTGGAGGCCCAATTGGAGCAGGTGGATGGAGAGGTATGGCAGCCAGGAGATGGTTATTGAGAGAGGAAGTAGTTGGCCCCAAATTGTTCCCAGGGTGAGATGGCTTCTCTTTTAGCCCACTCTTGGGGATGTAGGTTACTATACCTTTCCAGTATTCTGGTTCCTTATATCTAAAGCCCTAAAAACAGTGCCCACATTTTGACTCATCAGTTTCATTTTCAGATATTTACCTTGAGATATACACTGAGTGGCCAGATTATTAGGATCTCTGAACGCATAATAATCTGGCCACTCAGTGTATATCCTATGTAATAAAAAGCTAATATGCAAATTGTCCCTTTGACCAGGAGTTCAACCAGTGGGCAGGCAGGCCAACTGCCCATGTCCCCTCCCATCCCCCTGGCCAGGCTGGCTGGACCGCCCCCCCCATGCACGAATTCATGCACCAGGCCTGCCTCTAAAGTGTGTGTGTGTGTGTGTGTGTGTGTGTGTGTGTGTGTGTGTATTGAGTGAGCAGATTATTATGCATTCAGAGATCATAATAATTTGGCCACTCAGTGTAGAACAGAGACAGGCTCATGACATTACGGGCAAAGGCAAAGATGTTCATTTCAGTGTTATTTAACATGGAATGAAATGAACCTGTGCATCCTAGTGGCATACTAAAATTAATGCCATCTCTTTTATTAGGCAGACACTCTTGATACATTGCAAAGTGCAACATAGTATAAGGCTTTTTACGTACTGAAATGTCTGTTGTGGTTATGACTTTTTAGTTATCTACCCAATGAAAAGCATCTGAGTGGACCTACTTGTGATAAAATATTGCACACAGGTATCTTTGGAAGGTAAATTAGGGGGTGATTTTCTTTCCCTGTGTTTTTCCAAATTTTTTAAACTTTCCAAGGTCAACCCACATTGTTCTTATATTGATTTTAAAAAGCATTGAAAAACAATCCTTGCTTTTTCCATGCTATTTAATAAAAAATAATAATTCCTCTCAGTGGTGTGCTTGCTACTCATCACCTCAAGGAAAGGTTATGCGGGCATGCTAAATTATGAAGAGGAGGAATGGATGTTCAATTGCAATAATTCTGTTCCTTGCTTGGAAAAAGTCTGCTATGCCTCATTAAAGAATGTGGCCCACCTGGCCTTACTTTAAAGTTGTAAGGTGAACCATTTTGTAGAGCGCGCTTCTAAAATATGCCCAGGTAATTCATGCATTTGCCTGTTAGGAAATGTGGTCATTTGCTAGCCACCAATGTTGAGCTAATGGGATCCATTTCGGAATAGAAGCACAATAACTCCAACATAAATCGCGTGCTCTCCCATCTCAGTTTGCTTCATTAAGCTCACCTTTCCTGATGCAACCGGATTAGTGGATGTCAGGACAAAGAAAGTCATTAGGTCCCACTGTTCTAATCCGACAAGCGCCAGCGTGGTTGCTATGTAATTTTATTTTATTTTTTTCAGCTAGAACCTGCTTTGTGCTTTTCTATGAGGAAATATTTTCAAACTGGTAAAGAAGCAATATTGCTGTATTGTGAGGCAGATCTCAGTCGGTCATTACCATAACTTCTAGCAGAAAGGATAATCTATGGTGCCTTTTACTTCAAGGATAAGATTGATTTTTATAAAAATCTTTAGTGCACTGAGGCTTAGCCATTTTTTTTTCCTATGAAGAAGCAATTAGATACTGGGGTTTTCCAGAAATGTTAGGTGAGTGTAAGCCAAACCTTGATGTTTTTTTGAAGGTCTTATCATTCAGGATTTGAAGAGAAAAGGCAGAGCCTGGTGAGAAAAATGCTATTGCACAATGGTGGTTTGCACCACTCACATGGCCGGGGGAAGGGGTATCATTTCCTTCTATTTACATGTACTTGGAAAATTGACAAATACCTGAATTAACAAGAAAGAAGTAATAAGCATCTATATTTTTACCACCAAGAACTACCTATTTTGCATTTATTTTTTCCAAGTATGTGTATCTACATAGACACACACATATATTTTAAAAATGATATGCATCTTTGCATTAAAGTCAAAACAAGCCATGTGTGTGTATAGTGTTCATTGGCATGTATGAATATATCATATACATGTTTTAAAAGGTTTTATGTACATACAAACTTCATTTTGTAAGTTATACATCTGTGTTTATGGGTCCACATATGTATGCATATTTAAAGGGTGGAAGTATATAAAACATACACATTACCTTTATTAAATTATGAAACCAATAAATAAATTCTCTGCAAAGGGGACATTGCGGTGGAGTTACTGTGCTTATATTCTAGAGCTCTCTCTCCCTCCCCATCAGCCTCAGTCTCCTCCCATGTCCCAGAGAGGACACTGTTATGAATGTGGGGCCCATTCTTCCAGACCAGAGATTTGGGAGTTTTTCCTCTAACGGGCCAGACAGTAAACCTTTTGGGTTTTGTGGGCCATTTGGTTCTGTCATCACCACTCAGCTGTGCCACTGAGCAAAAGCAGTCACAGGCAATGTGTAAGCAAATGGGACATAACTGAATTCCAATAAGACTGCATTTGTGGACAGTGAAATTTGAATGTTCTAATACCATATATTTTCATATAATAAAATATTCCTTTTCTCGTCATGTTTTTTTTAAATCACTTAGATATAAAAGACATTTTTGGCTAGCAGCTTGTACAGAAAAAGGCAACAGCCAGATTTGGCCAGTCCCCCTTCTGGATTATGTTCACAGATATGTATATATCTAGAGAAAATCTACCCTATTTCATGTGTACATTTTCTTTCATGAATGGTATCATGTTGTATGAATCATTTAAAACTTGCTTTTTTATCTGAGCAAAACTTTTACGAAAAAAAAAAAATATATATATATATATATATATATATATGTATATGTATCTGTAGTTGTACTAGGCAGCATGTATAGATATCTTTTTCTCTATACACACCCACATTTATACAGCTACAGATTATTCAAATGTAGCTTTAATCATCCTTTGTCTCTGTTCTATAGTATTCCACATAGGATATATCGTAATTCTATGGTTACAGGTAGTTTCTTATTTTGTTTTTATTACAAGCTGTTATATCTCTGGACATAGCTTGTGCATATGTTTGCTGGGTGGGCATTACAAGTAGAACTTCTTAATTATAGGGTGAGCATGTTCTCTATTTTAATACCTCTCAGGAAATCGGTTTCCAGAGCGACCATGCCATGTTGCATTCCCCCAGGGGCTCAGGGGCTTCCATCCATGGCTGTTTTCCTCGTAGACGGTGAATGAGGAAACAACCTTAGCTCTGTGTCATCTGGTCTTGTTGCCACAGATGCTAGAGTAGACCTTTAGTTCCCTTTGGGTGAGTACAGACATTGTTTTAACTCTTTGCTGGGGCACTTACACATGAGAATAGCAATTTATATCAATAACCAGGTTTGGCAACATCTGCCAAGGTTGTCTCACTCTGTGATTAAATGGCCATATGTGCCAGGGAACAGGAGGACAAATGGGACTGTAATTAGGGTTTGCTATCTCTCCACCCGCCACCCCCCCATCCCTAACTTAGAATAACCTTGCTTTTCACCCCCACCATCCCATCTTAGAATAACCTTGCTTTTGTGTACTGATTTGTGAACCAAATTATTCCAATGAGAATGCCAACTTCCGCTGGCATAGAAAGTAAAATAATACTTTATATTTGTGGATCTCTATAATTACATAGGGTTACAGTTAAGCCAAAAAGTCTGAAAACCTGTCTTGTTGCATAAAAGTCTGGAACCTGATGCCATTGAAAGCCTCGACCAGAGGACGCATGCTTATGTTAGCCTTCGATTGTTGAAATAATCAGGGAGTATACTGGGTCATCTCTGTGACAGGAAGTCTTACCTAATGTCATCTTGGCATTCCTTAAATGCCACTGCCCCCAGGAAAGGCAGGTGGAGAAAACACACATTAATTTCTATTCACTCCTCAAGGAGCAATGGAAATGCTATTTTAACACTATATTAAAAAAAACACCCTTAATGCATAGAGGGGAGGGAAAAAAAGAAACTTCTCATTTTGTTACTGGTGTGAAGGAGATGGATGAAGGAGAAGGACTTGGCATGTTCCCAAAAAAACCTCAAAATATTGCCTCTGCATGTGAAGCTGTAATGAATGTGCAAGTAAATATCTGAAAGATTTATTAGCATTTTAAAATGTGCTTACTGATATATAAAATTCTAATCAGTTGTACACAAGGCCTTTAACAAAAAGAAAAAGTATCTGAGAAATGGCAAGGAAGCCAATGAACATTTCACTGTTAATCAAATATGGTCTATTTACCCACATGCAAAATTTTCTTCGGCATTTAGATCCCTCCCGTCCCATTGATAAGTACTTTCATGCAGCTTTCAGTTCTGACTGTAAAGAAAAAGAAAAAAAAGTAATTTGTCTATATCCAAAAGATTCACTTCCCCACTCAACCAATTGCTTGGTCTTTAATGAAATCAGCACTTAGATAGCGAGTAGCTAGGACTCAATAACAACAAAAAAAAAAGTGGGAAATTTACATTGATGTTATCATTCTTCAAGGTAAATACACATTCTTTTTAAAAATATATATATTTTAAATTTATTTCAGAGAGGAAGAGGGCAGGGGAGATATAGAAACATCAATGATGAAAAAGAATCATTGATCTGCTGCCTCCTGCACGCCCCCTACTGGAGATGGAGGTGGCAAAGAGGCATGTACCTTCACTGGAAATCCAACTGTGGCCTGGTTCCTTGGTCCAGGCACAACCACTGGGCCACACCTCCTGGCCAAGGTAAATCCACTTCCAAAGGTGATCTCTGAAGTTCAACAGGACACAGAGATTTTCCTCCCCTAACTTTTCAGCGTTGTCATTCAGTACATCACGTGTAGGAAGACCTGAGATTATCAGACTAGAAAAAATGCAACTGCTTGTAGGAGAAAACACTGAGGAAGTGGTGTGAGCAGCTTTGGGGGAAGAGCTGATGGGATTTGCATCTTGTGCTGTATTTATATGTGAAGTAGTAGCATATTGCAAGTCGTAAATACTGTCCCATGGACATTTTGAATAATGCAGGAGTGGTGTAAGTAATTGGGAGTGCTTATATCCTGCCTTTAGACATCTCACTGCTGGTGAGTTAAAATTGGTTGTCAAGTGTGGACTGGGAGGACCTTGCAAGGTGCCCTATTCTGTCATGTGGTACATATTTAATGCTTGAAAGAACAAGGAAAGGGACACGTGCAGGGAGGGGGGAGAGGAGAGGAGAGAGAGAGAGAGAGAGAGAGAGAGAGAGAGAGAGAGAGAGAGAGAGAATAGCGCTGCCAGCTCCTAGAGGTTTGCAAGCCTTTGGAGAAGCTTGGAGGCGGGACCCACTCCTCCTCCGCCTCCAGGGGCTGCAAGACTTTGCAAAAACATTGGGCATCCAATTTGGCCAGCGTTTTTGGCGCGCGGAGGCCCAGGCTACCAGGGAAGCTGGGCTGGGGCGCTACAGCGTCCCTGGCACCTCGGTGGCCTCCCTTTGTGTATGTCTCCGAGTTGATTGCCACCTCGCTCCAGCTGCTCGCTCGCTCTTTCCCCGCACGTTCCGCACCTGCTGGCAGCGGGTAGGGCTGCCAGGCAGCCAGGGCCAGCGCGGCGGGGCGCTCGCTCCGAGGACCAGAGTCATTTACATTGCTAGCACGTGGGGGCCGCGCGCCGCTGCCTCGGACTTCTCCCGTGTTCTCCGGGGAGGGAACGGGCGGCACTTTGCAGCCCAGGATGAAATCTTGGCATCTAATTGCAGTCGTGGGAGATGCCCTTCAGGTAAGGCGAGGGAAGGCTGCGAGCGCTGTCAGGGATAGAGAGACAAGGGAGAGGAAGAGTGGCGAGCAGGCGGCTGACTGCTGCAGCGCGTCCTGAAGCCCACTGACTCACGGGAGGGGGTGGGAGCGGGACAGGGACGGGGGCGGGCGGCAGAGGGAGGAGTGTGCAAATTGACATTTTGGGCTGCCTGTGGCAAGAGGAGCCGCCGTCAGCCGCGTCCAACGTGCAGGCAGAGGGTGGCGGCGTGTGCGCCTCCCGGGCTGCTGATTAGAATAGGGACCTGGCGGCGGGTGCAATCCGGGAAAAGCGGAGCCGCGATGGAAGCTGCGGCTGAGTCCAGGGCGCGTGAATGAGCCAAGGTAGGTAAAGCCGGCTGGGCTTCAGGGGACCGTGCAGGCTGGGCGCCCATAGAGACCCTGACCACCAGGGAGGGAGGGCGAGGAGCGAGGGGAGCTCTGGGGGTGTGGGGTGTGAATTGATTTTCTTTACTGGCTAGAAGTTCCTGGGGAACTTCCTTGCCCATGCTCATGGACTCCCTTTAACTTTATTTCTAGAGATGAATAAATGTTTATAAGAAAAGGCATGAAAGTCCCAGTAGGCTGGCAAGGGCTTTGCAAAGCTGCGTGGCCCTTGAAATGAGAGGTTGGTGAAACCCCTCGCCAGATGGGCCGGGCATTTGGAAAGTTGGCAGCTCACGTCCGGTGGGCAGGCGTGTGCGTGCGGGAATAGGCACGGATGTTTGTGTAAACATGTCTCCCGAGCTAGCTGCGCGCTGTACTCTCCCCGCTGCCTTCGTGGTTCCCAGGGAAGAGCCATGGAAAGGACAATGTTGAAAATGCTTTGACTTGAGAAATAGACTCTGGGCCGTTTTATTAAATGAAACAAGAGTTGCCCTTTTTGTGAGATGCAATGGGGTGGGGTGTGCTTTGCCTTCCAAAGTGATGGAGTTTCCTGGCAAGCATTTTAAAAATATGCCAAGTGTTGAATACGACATTTATCAGCCTCGAAGGATCACCTCATAGACTCAATCTCAGTCTGTCCCTGTAGCCATTATTTTCAGATGACAGTGAAATGGGTGGTTTTTACTTATTTCTGTTGACAAAAGAGCTGCACCCCCCCTCCCCGCCAACTCTCTCTCTCTCTCTCTCTCTCTCTCTCTCTCTCTCTCTCTCTCTCTCTCTTTCAATAGGGACACAAGGGGAATTCTGAATCCAAAAGTTTTGTTGGCACAGTCATCTTATTAAATTGTTCATGAAATCACTTGCTACAACAGAACCACTTTCTGAATATCTATAGATATCTCTTAATTTACTCGTCATTTATATGGTTTAATTTTGTGCACACAGAAATGAATGCAGTTTATAATGGAGGCGGTCAGAAAATGGTTGTGTAATCCTCTCTACCTGGGGAGCTGGGTAGTAAATTGTTTGGTTTCAGGTCAATCCGTATCTGCATCTTCGGGAACCCAAGGGCAGGAGTATGAACGCGTTTGTGGAATGGAGTAACAGGCCTTTATGGTTTGCTGTGATTAAGTTTGAAGAGGGTTGTTGGTTGGGTAACTAAACTAAAGTCAAGCAGTGACAGCTGCTTACCTCTGGCGTTTATAGGGAATGCGGGCAGCATTCATGATTCTCCTGCAAGAAGCAGGGATTTTTCAACTCTTATCTGCCCACTCACACTCCCCACACTTGCCGAGGTTTCCTGTCTATTAGAATGCTCATGGATTAGGAAGAGAAAATTGCTTCACTACAGAGTGGAGGAAGTATTACCTATGGGGGAGGTTTACTCTCGCCTCCCCTCACATCTCCTGTTGTGTTTTCTTTCTTTTCTCTCCCCTTTCCCTCCCTGCCTTTCTCTCTCATTCACTTATATTTCCCTCCTTCTGTCTTTATTATTGCACTCGGAAAACAAAGATTTTTCCAAAACCTTCTACCACCTTTTTATTTTAGCAAATGCTTTGCACGCTGAAGGATAATTGGAATGTGATTTTCTTCTTTCTCTTTGATATTCTCTGCTCATGTACGAGAGTTAATTAATAGCACTTATTGTTAAAGTGAATCAACTTCTCATTTCTTTTTGACCAAGCAAATAGACTCTTGGAAAATGCCTTCATTGCCCAAAAAGAGCTGGCTCTTTTTTTTTCTGTTATCACCAATGATGGGCTTTTACAGCAGTGCACTTGGCCCGTCACAACTTTATTGGGAGAAGCATATTTTTACACTCATCTATTATAGCCTGTGCTTCACACTTCTGTTTTCCCTATTACCTTCCGTAGTTTTAGACTCTGAATCCATTTTAATCTGTATTTACTTGGACTTGATAGAAATAATCATCAACTTTGACTTATAGTACAGATTATTTAAGTATCACAAAAATAATTTATTCCTTATTTTCCCCCATTTTTTTCTCTCCCCATGAATATGGCACAAAAATTGAAGTGGATTTCAATTCAATGGCTTTTAGCAACAATTGCTTCCTCTAAATTATAGTTGTGAGATTTTGAGAATATATGGTCATATTTTGAGGCTATTACATGAGAATCAGAAAACATGTCCCCAACCGTTTTCTGTTTAATTACAGAAAACCCTATTGGATGGGTCAGTCTTGCACTATAAAAACCATTAAAATGTCCAGTGAAATGGAATTTTGCTCCTGTTTTCTGTCTACATTAATAATTTTTATATTAGGTTTCAGGCAGAGTTGCAATACCATAGAAATGGAATGTTGTCCAAAATAAGTACATTTGTGAAATAATAATAAAACTTTACTAATGAAACTTTTATGTTTAATTTTAAGCTACTTTGAAAAGCTATGTGTATTAGTCTCAGCGATATCATGGAGAAGGCTGGAGTAAGTGCTTTCAAAGACATCCTAAGGCATGAAAACAAAATGTCATTGAAGAAACTTGGATCCCCATCTTGTGTTGATTTTTCTGACGAATGTAAAAATAGATGGGGAAAAGGCATGGACCCTTACTGTTTTTTGCACTGTAGGCTTTTTCTGATATTGGTCTGGAAACTTCAGGGTGTGGTGATACATGAGATCTTTGTACATATTCACGGCTGCACACCTTGTCCTTCAGTCTCTTTGCCTTCGCTTCCATGCAGAGGTGAGCATTTGCATGTCTTATGGGCAATAGGAAATGGGCAAATCAGAGCATGGAGAACTTTTAAATTATGCATTTTAATGTATTTGAATTAAATCACCTATAACAAAATAGCAGTCCTGGGATCTGGTGGTCATGCTGCCCCCTCTGTCTGCACAGCACTGAGGGAAATAAATAAATCTTACAAAGTCAGCTTTTAGCTTGCAAGAGGAGACCTGGAAACTTCTAGATTTAATTATTCAACAATGTCTCAAATTGAGGAGTGCTTTTTATTGATAGAGATACATTGTATATGAAAAGTGGTGGTGGTGGTGGTGGTGGTGGTGGTGGTGGTGGTGGTATGTATGTGCCCCCAAAGCGGAAAAAGCTTGTGTCAGCTGTAGCAACTCGTTTCTGATTTAACAAAACTAGGTTATGAATTCAAGCAATTAAAAATGACAAAAAGCCCAATTTCACTGCGAAGATTAAGACACTCCCCATTTTTGCTGCTCCATAAAAATTTCAAAGTGCTCTTTCTGGTTAGGTGTGTGCATAACTTACAGGTTATTGGAAAGCCCCCTCTCACAGGGGCTTAGGAAGTCTGAGGACTTTGATGCTGGGAAGGTAAATAGGATCCATTAGACATTCTTAACACAGTTTTGTATTTGTAGGTTCTGGTGAAATTTTTTTTCAGTTGAGTTTAAAGGAAGAGCAAGAAGAGCTGGTGCTGGTTCCCTCACATTAATTGGTGGCGAGTAGTAGTCATTCAGCTAGTCCCAATATCAGGGGGGTCAGAGAAGACGTTTTAAGAAATTACATAGTTGTAGCTGACACAGTGTATCCATAGTTCCAAAATGGCATGATTTATTTTCTTTTCTTAAGCAATGGTGGGCATATTTCTTACGTTTCCTCAACATCTATAGATGTGAAGTCTCAAATTCTGGATTCCTGGTCATCTAATTAGCCAAAGATCACTGAGCTTTAACCTGAGCCATGTTACTTCTAGCTGCTCTGAGCTCCCTGCAGTGGCTGGTCAGTTGGTTAAATTTTCTAGACTGGGTGGATGTACCGTGACCACACAACAGACGTAGGAAGCCTGGTCCTCAGTGTCGCCTCCCTCACACTTTCCATCCTTTGCAGAAAGCCAGCCACAACTACGTGAGTCCAGGTGGCCACTCTGCCTGCTGTTTGCTTAGAATACAGGGCCCCTTAAGGATAAGGTGAGAAGGCATCCCGCCAAAAGCGGGACGTCTGGTCACCTTACTTAAGGAGCATGTATTAGGAAAACTGCTGCTAGCTTTTCCTTTCTCATCATGGTAATTCTGCATGTGCATTTGCCATGGGACAGTGGATATATTCCTTGTTGTTTAATTGAAATCTTTACTCATGAGGAAATCAGTTGCTTGTCTGCTAACGACATGGATGTGGCAGGTGTATCTATCACGGTTATTTGCATGTAGAGATAGAAGCCGTCTGTGTTTATTATCACGTGAGGATGATGAAGGTAATGCTGTGATCACACCTGAACACTCACAGGAATCACAGGACGATGCCTGGGCCCTTGCTGCCTCTGTATGTCCAGCATCGGACTGGGACCTCCACCATATCTTCTCTGGTCCTTACCATGACTCTGCAAGGTAGGTATTGCTCTGCATAATTTAGAGCCATGGAAGCAATCTTCAGGACTTTTTATAGTTAGAATAAGTAATTAGACTCCAGATTTTTCTGACTCCAGTAAACCAAGATACCACTGCAATGTACTCTAAATTTAGAAAGACATACAAATTTGAGATTCAACAGATGCCTTAAGCCAGTGGCTGCCAACCAGGAGCAATTTTCTCACTCCCCTCTTCTCTAGGGACAACCTTTCACAATATATTGGAGATGTTTTTGGGTGTCACATTGGGGCAGGGTGTGTTACTGGCATCTATTGGGTGGAGACCAGAGATGTCATTAAATGTCCTCAGATGCACAGACAGCCTTCTCCTCCAAAACAACAAAGAAGTACTCAGTCTGTAATGCTAGAAGTGCTGAGGTGGAAAAATTCTGCCCTAAATGATATCGGTGGCCCTGTGACTAATATATATATATATATATATATATATACTGATTTTCCAAGAGAATGGATAAGCTATCTGGATTTCAATCATTCATTTTTAAAACCTCTGAATAGATACTGTGAAGAGGCTCATGATGCAAAATCAGAAAATCCCTATTTTCTTACTATTTGACTTCAAAAATTTACACCTGCCTACTCTGGCATCTTTCCTTATAAATAGGACATGGTTTATTGTGGTTTAAATGCCACTTTTCTTTGATTTACTCAGTGTTACCTCTGGCAAGTTCTGGAAAACAAAATGTCTTTCTATGGTAGGGATGTCAGTAGAAAAGAAAAGTAACATCCCGAAATGAGTCATGGAACAGTTATTCTAAGAACGTTTTTCTTCGTATTCAAACACCATCATTTTCTCTTTGCTTTTAAAGGTTTGACACATAGGTTTATTTGCTTATGTGTTTAATAAACAGTTCAATAGTGTTTTATGTTGTTGTAAATGCTTTAGCATATCAATTCACTTAATCCTTAAATCAAGCCTTGGGTTTGATATTATTATTATCTACTCTTTACAGAGGAAAGAATCAAGGCCCAGAGAAGTTGAGTAATTTGCCTAAGGCCACACAGCTTCCAAGTGGCAGAGCTGGGATTTAACCTCCAGGCTGTGTGCTCCTGACCACTTTCCCATGCTCTGTAATAATTTGACTTTTTAAGTGCACAGAAGCATGATCCTTTAGACCAATGGTTAGCAAACTATGGCTGGAGAGCCACATGCGGCTCGTGAGCCACCATGGTTTGCCTCTCTGTTGACTAATGAGTTTGCCAACTGCTAGTTTAGGCAACTTCTTCATTTGAGCTTTGTGACAAAAGACGTTGGTAGTTTCATTTTGGGCTGCTTGATCAAGAATACCATTCTAGCCATTTTTGAATGGGAGTGAATGATAATGCCCACAGCTTTATTTCCCGCTATTTAACTCTTTCTCACTGTGCACTGAACCAGGGTCAGAAGGGCTTTCGAATTCTCTTTACATGATCCCCTCTAACAACAAAAACCACCAAAGGGAAACGATAGTATTTAGAAGGGCATAATCACAGGATGGATACTCTCTATTTAATCCTCTCCTGAACTGTGGTACAGAACCAGAGAGAAATTATTCAGCTGGACTTCCTGAGGGGTCATCCAGAAACTGAATTATTTGGCTTCCTGGCACTTTTAGAATTTTCTAGGAAGCCCAGAGTGGTTCATACCAAGTGGTGGATGAGGATATATCAATGGCCAAGTTGACCTTGCTAGTGACAATCTATTTAACTTCCCTCATTTCCCTCATGGGGATGACCTAGGCCAGTGGTCGGCAAACTCATTAGTCAACAGAGTCAAATACCAACATTACAATGATTGAAATTTCTTTTGAGACCCAAATTTTTTAAAAAATTAAACTATATAGGTAGGAACATCATTATTAACTTAATTAGGGTACTCCTAAGCTGGCCTTTGCTAAAAACTCAAGGGGCCACAGAGCTGCATGTGGCTCGTGAGCCACAGTTTGCCGACCTCTGGCCTAGCCTATCTCATTCTCTGTTGGATTTTTCAGTACGCATAGATTTTTGTGTAGAAGTGCCAGTTTGACTTTATTTTTCATTAGAAGAAGAAAATATCTTTCAAGTCTGCTATGAAACATGTATAGATGATTGTTCAAACAAACAAATAAAAACAACCACCACAAAAAAACCAAGATGGGAGTAGAGCACCTCCATACATTTCAGTTGAATGAATGAATAAATGGATGGAAGAGTTAGTATTCAAAGTTTTCTTATTTAAGGATATGCAGGGTTTATACTGTAAAAGGAAACATCTTGTATCCTGAATACGAAATAGTGGAGGAAGAGGAGGCTGTGGCAGTAGGGAGCCACCAATGGGACAGATGCCAATCCCAGGCCAACTGCTTCCACAGCCTTCCAACCCAACTGTGTATAACATAACATTTGTACAAGGTTCCCTGTACATTGACCCACAAACAACATGAAGGTTCAGAACCACAGAGTGGACTGACCAGGCACAGATTCCTTTCCTACCAGAGGGGAAGGAAGGAGCATTACTGCCCTATGGAACAGCTGGTCTGGCCAACCAGCAATGTCAAAGGCATAAAAGGAGGCTCTGAGCCAACCTCTCCCAACTGGAATAGTCCAGCAACTGAGCTGGAAGTAGAGATCATTACCACTCTTCCTGTTTATTTCAGGCACAATGAACTCACATTTACACAAAGAAAGCAAGGAGTGAATCCCATTTCAGAACTGTCAAAGGACTGATGTTGGATCCATTATCGTGATTTTTTTTTCTTAATACAGTTCATCAAATTGGCTTTTGTGGAATACCTATTCCATCTAAGTGTTGGTTCAGGAAATGGTTTAAAATTAAGCCAAAATATGTTGCTCAATGGTGAATAAATGGGAGTAAACTCCTGCAGCTAAGACTATACCTGATAAGTTTTCTAAGTGTTGTCTATTAGTCTATAGTGCTAAAATACATATATCTGGCTTAATTGACTAAAAGGAAAAAAAAAGAATACGAAATAGGATTTAAAATGGTCATTTAAATTCCATATCCAGTGGGATTGGTTTCTAACTTATTTCCACATTTAATGTGAATCTGCGTTTTAAAATAAAAGGCAAGCAGTGATAAAATGTGGGTGCCATTAAAAAGAGTGCATCGAACAAGGGGGGAATGGACTTTTTCTGAGTTCATTTGCCTAGGGAGTTAAAAATGTAGAGGCTACATCAATGTTTTAAGTGGTCCAGGCTTCACTTTCTGCTGCTGATAGAAAAAAGAAAACCGGTTTTGTTTTAATGCACTATCTGATTGCTAAATATATAGAATTATCCTCTCTTATTATTACAGCTGATACTATCTCTTAAGCTAGCAATGAGTCATACATTGTGCTAACATCTGGATATAAATTATTAAATTGAAGACTCCCAGCAGCCTTAGATGTAGATGTTCCTATTACGCCAATTTTTCATAGAGGAAGACTGAGACTTGAGGTGACTTTTCTAGGGTTATCAATATCTAGGGATTAGAGGTTGGTGACCAAATTTGAAACATTATGACTTCCTTTTACCCTCTTGACTCAAAACCATAATAATCTTTGTTCTAACATAGATCAAGTTTGTTTAGTCCTAGGTAGTCCCTGTGGTCCTCTTTTTTGTTCATTTATTTTTTGTGGGTGTTTTTTTTTTGGTATTTATTTATTTATTTATTTGAGAAGGCAAGGAAGAGGGAGAGAGAGATAGAAACATCAATGATGAGAGATAATCATCAATGGTTATGGGGACTGCTCCTGTAAGTCCCTATTGGGAATCAAACTTGAAACCTGGTCATGTGCCTAACTGGGTATCAAACTGTGACCTCCTGGTTCATAGGTTGACACTCAACCACTGAGCCACTCCAGCTGGGCTGTGGTCCCCTTATTAATTCTAACATTATTATACTCTTGGCATAATATATGGATGGTTGGATGGACAGATAGACTGACCATTGATGCAGAAGGAAAACTGGCAAAGAGCATGTGTATAGTTTTCAGAAAAACAAATGTAAATACCAGAGAGTGTATGAAAATATGGCCACATCTACAAATATATGTGTGCACATCTGTATATATATTGAAAATTTCATCTGTTTATATAAATGTTTCATATATCACATTGGAAAACAATATGTTTGATGGGACAGACATTTTTTACACTGGTGTTGAGAAAGTGTGGAATGGTGCATTCTTTTGTGGAAGACAGTTTGGAAATTTTAATTTTGAAAAAAGTTGCATATCCTTTGACCCTGCGTTTGCCGCTTTAGGATTTATGTACTTGCTCAAGGTTGCACAAATGCAAACTGTTAACTGCAGACTCGTGTACAGTGGGAGGAAACATTGGGGCAAACTAAATGCTTAACAAATGGGATTAGATGCCAACAAGCATTCAAGGAAGGAGGTGGGCCTGCATCAACCTAAAATGATGCCAGAGGTGGTATAAGTGATCAAGAGTCCAAATGTCAGGCAGGCATTCTGGATACTTTGTTAGAGAACAAACATTCCCCTGCACATATTTTATATATACAGTGAAGTTGCAAAGATGACAAAGGGAGAGTTACCTTTGTGGTTAGTGAGGAGTGTGACTGGGAGGGGAGCAGGAGTGAATGAAGTTTTGCTTTTAAGATTATGCAGGATGGACAAGCTGTAGACATCTGCTATACAATGTAGTCCCTATAGCTGACAGCATGGTGATGTGCACCTGAAAAATTGTTAAACCCTAGCCAGTTCTGCTCAGTGGATAGAGCATCAACCTGTGGAATGAAGGATTCCAGGTTCGATTTCTGTCAAGGGCAGGTACCTGGTTTGCAGGCTTGATCCCTGGCCCTAGGGAGGGTGCTTGCAGAAGCAACCAATCAGTGTATCTCTCTCACATCGATGTTTCTCCTTCTCTTCCACTATCTCTAAAAGTTAATGGGAAAATATCCTCATGCGAGGATTAAAAACAATTTTGTTAAGAGGGTGGATCTTACATTGTGTTCTTAACATACATACATACACACACACACACACACACACACACACGGCACAAGGACACTTTTTTGGAGGTGACGGCCCTGCTTATTACCTTGATCCTGGTGATGGCATCATGGGTGGATGCATATGTCCAAACTCATCAAATTGTACATATTAAACATGCACAGTTCTGTTGTATATCAACTACACCTCAGTGAAGCTGTTCATAAAATAGTATGCCTCTGTCCCTTTGTATTTTCAACACACTTTCTACTTAGATAATAAAAGAATACTTTGTTAAAAAAAAAAAAGAGCTTCCATTTTTTCATAGGACCCCTGATCAGCCCCTCACCCCAAGCTGACATAAATCAGCTTAGATAGCAACATAGATCTTGTGTGTGAGATACAGGCAACCCAAATTGCTTTGAAAATGTGCTCCAGAGGCCCTTAAAAAGAGGTAGAGAAAGATCCCTACAAGTTGTTTGATTTGCAATGATGTTCTGGCTAAGATCTGGGGGTCGGCGTGCACTTTGCAATGGCGTGGTAGGCTTCTGTCAATTTCTGAAAATGATAAAGCCATGTGTTAACTGTAATGGTTTGGCCACAGAGGAACCCGAAATTCCCTGGATGCTGAAGACACTTGTCATTCACTGGAGGCACTGCAAATCATGGTCCTTATCCTCCCAGCTGTGCGCCTGTCAGGGACTATGGGCTGCTAAAAGTTGTATATTATTATTTTTTTATTCATCTCTGGGTCATTTCATCTTCCCATGCAAGCCACATGAATGGCTGTGTAGGAAAATTGTATTTGGGGCTGCATTTCCCACTGTGAAGGATGTTTACTATATATTTATGAAAACACTGCAATAACAAAACCCTTTATATAGCCTTTCAATTTGCTGTAAGAGCAGATAAAATATTTTTATCGCAAACTGAACTCCATACCTTGGGAGATTCAGCGGGTCCAGCTCAGAATAATAAAACACTTCAGGGAAAGGCGGGCGCTGCTCAGATCGGCTCAGAAACCTGTGCCCTTCCTTGGGCGGATCTCAGCTCCTGGAAATGTAGCAACCAAACATGCCTTACCTCGAACTAATCAGCGCAACTTGGGCATCATTTCGTTGCAGCAAAAATGTCTGTGCTCCTAAAATAGCTCCACGTGTCTAGAGATTTAGGGTGGTTCTTAACAAGCAGGGTGCAGGTTGGCCATCACTCAATGGTTTGCAAACACTGATTTCTCCCCTTTATCTAGGCTTCGTCAATGTTTATTACAGAAACTTTTGTTGAGGTGACTGTAGATCCGCATGAAGTCATAATAAATAATACAGAGATATTCCTTATACACTTTACTCAGTTCCCCAGAACAATAATATTTTGCAAAACCAGGGTGTCACATAACATCCAGGGTATTGCCATTGCTACAACCCACTCATCTTATTCAGACTTCTCCAGGTAGGTTAGCATACATTTAGTCCTTAACAACTTCATCACATGTGTAGGTTCATGAATTGAACACCACAGATAAGTAACTGAACACTTCCATCACAGGGACCCTCTTACAGGCACATCTGCCTCCTCTGGACATTCCCCACCCCCATCCCTGAACTCTCTCAGCCTCCATTTCTAAAACTCTGTTCTTTCAGAAAATGTTGGATAAGTGGAATCAAGCAGTACTTAATTTTTGTGAATGGTTTCTTTACCTGGAGTTTTACCTGATTGGTATGAGCTATTTATTACACATACCGATCATTTTGTCCTTTTCTAATACTCAGTAATGTTCCCTGGCATGTGGTATGTACCCCAGTTTGTTTAGTCATTCACCTGCTGCAGGACCTTGGGGCTGGTTTTGGCTGTCTCAAGCGAGGCAGCTGTGAACATTGTGTAAAGGTTTCTGCGTGAGCAGGCATTCCCTGGTCTGGGATAAATGCCCAGGAGTGGGCTTTGGCGATTTTTGACTCATGCACGTTTTGTAAAACATTAATTTGTTGTGCCCATTGGATGTCGATGAGGGTTATACATGAACCAATAAAAGGAAAAAATAGAAAATCTTACCCTCAACTTAATGTTTATTTCTACATAAACATGGTGTTACATATAGAGACCAGCCAGCATTTATGTGGCTCCCAGCATATGTCAGTCTGTATTGCAAGCCTGTTGTGTCTGCTCACTCATTTGTCCTTCCAACAGCCTTCCGGTGTATGTACTCCTATCCTCCCCACTTACAGGCAAGGAGTCAGACACAAAGTACACAGGGAACTTGGCAAGTTGGCTGGGCAGTCTGGCTTGAGAAGCCCTCATTTTAACCACCATCCGATGACCTGACCCTCATTCACAGATCTGTCCAGCAGGCCTTCTGGATTCCTTGGGATGGCAACACTCATTGGTTGGGTAAACATCTATCAATATGGCTGTGGAGGGTAGTCATCAATGGGGTCAGGTATATAGAGCCATGAGCTAGTTGCCTGTGTGTCCCTCAACTCACGGCTGTGTCTTTAAGCTTACTTTATGTGACCGTCGCAGACAGATGGAGGCTTCTTCTGGCTTTTAGATCTCCAAGAAGTGGATTTCACAACCCCCCTTGGTTACGCCAGGCCGTTATTCACAGCTCTCAGCCGCAGTCTGTTCTGCCTTTTGGCTTGGCCCAGATCTGTCTGTGGCATGTCGAGCCCCTCCTCATTCATCTCCCTGCAGAGAAGGTGAGGAATTGATGGTGACCACTTCCACGCAGCAGCATGGTTTAAAGGTCCCTGCCTCTCACAGAATCCCATGTGGCTGTGGTGCATTCCTGCTGGAGCCACTCAGCCCTCCAAAGGCCCTTCCTTTTCCACAGGCTTATACAGTATTTAATGTTTTCATATGCTCCAGCGTAAAGCCATCTGTTGCGGTGACAGGACAAAATGGTGATGACAAGAACAAGCGTATGTTTATGGAAAGATTCCATGAGAAGTTAACCAGAAGGATGCGTGCTACGCAGTGGTGTCTGGTAGCAAATGACCAGGGGAATTCAGCAGGCCTGGCCTCCCGGCATATATGCTTCTGAATTGGCACTTAGACACCGCACGTGCTCTTTTCATTCTGTCCAGTAAATGTAGACCAGATTGTCAATGTACGTGGTGGCAGAGGCCTTTGGGTATATAGAGCCATCAGCTAGCTAACTGCTTGTCCCTCAATGCACGACTGTGTCTTTAAGCTTAATTTATGTGACCGTCTCAGACAGATAGAAGGAGACATTAGCCTTATCTAATTTCTGGAACTTTATTTCATCTGTTGTTCTCCCTGTGTTCCGTGTGATTTAAAAAATAAATTATTGATTTTTTACAGAGAGGAGGAGAGAGGGAGAGAGAGTTAGAGACATCAATGAGAGAGAAATGTGGATCAGCTACCTCCTGCACACCCCCTACTGGGTATGTGCCCACAACCAAGGTATATGCCCTTGACTGGATTCAAACCTGGGACCTTTCAGTCCACAGACCGAAGCTCTATCCAATGGGCCAAACCGTTTTGGCCCATGTGACTTTCTGCTGCGCAACGAAGTGAGTGACCTGGGAGCTGCTTCATGTGCTGGGCATGTGTGTGAGTGGGGAGCCAGACTGTGTTTAACTGCGAGCACTGCTTCTCAGTGCCGATTGCTTCATAGCCATGCTGGAGACTTGCTAACAGAGAAACAAATCAGATGGGAATCAATGCTGGCTGCCCACTTGAACATATCAGTTGAGGCACTGTTATCTCAAACTATCACTGCACCGCCTTGCCCCTTGCTGAACTGAGCTCAGAAAATCACACCAAATGCCTCTCAGCTAATGCCCTGGTGCTTTGGGGGGGGGGGTGTCATCACAGCAAAAATGCACTGAGTGGAGTACCTGCCAGGCATTACAGGAGGCACAGGGCATGGGAGTCTTTAACCCTCCCACATGCCTTTTGTGGCAGGAAGTCTTCATTTTACAGACCGGGGGGCGGGGGGGTGGGTCAGACTGCAATTTGCCCAGGATCCTATAGCTGATACTTAGTAGACCCTGGGCCTGAGCATGAGCAGTCTGTCTGTAAACAGTACAGACTTAGCTTGGCTATTATGTTTGTCACTGATCCTAGGAAAAGAGAAGCTTGTCCAGTGCCTTCCAGACCTGCCCTTCTTGTGGTGACATGAGCTGGGGCTGGGACAGACTGCTGAAATGAAGTCCTCTACAAACTTGCACTCAAAGCTCTCCAGTTCTCAGCGACATTTTTAGCTTGTAAATGAAGTTGTCAAAGATTTCTCCAAGCCCAGAAGGAGGCTTGCAAAAATGAGCTAGTGTGAAGACAACAGCAGCTCCCTGGAACAAGTCATGCGGGGTAACCCCTAGTCATCTCCCCCCTCCCTTCATAGCAATGTTTGATCTGTTTTCTACCAATGAGTGTGATAACATGCCTTAAATCAACGAGCTGCTTTCAATGTTATTAATAAATGGTTTTGAGATATATGGAAGAACCTACCGTAGGTCTCAACTACAGCCATGATAAAAGATGACAATTTCCCACTAGCTATTCTGAAGTTGAAAACATTCATGAAATAGTAGAATTTAGGGAGATTTATAAGCAGGCATATTTTCAGGAGGAGCAAAACATCAACAGATCAAGGTAGTAGAGGAAAAACAATCAGGATATGCGTGGGAACAGAAAGCTCCTGAGTGCCATTCATTTATTTCTTCCAAGCTCATCAGAAGGATGCAAGGGTTGGTTCCGTAATCAGGCCCTTTCCATCTCATAGGTTTTACCTGCAGTTGTTCATCTCAACAATTGCATTAGGATGACAGGTTATAGATTCATGAAGTGAGAGAACAAGTTAACAATATGTAATTAATGCCTAGCACAATGCCTGGTCCATATTAGGACCTCAATAAGTGTTTCCAAAGAATGGATGCTCATAATGGATTATGAGAGATATTTATTATGTTTAAACCCTGGTAGACTGAAATAATAATTACATTTATAACCACTAGGTAATATTTTCAGAGTGAGGAATGATAGTGGTTTCCCTATCTACTAGTTCCCCCTCTCCTAAAACACAGATATTCAGATATTTACTTTCTGAATTAGGGCTAGAGCAACATGCATAGCACAAGCAGTAGCACAGGTTACATCTGATCTCCCAACTAAACTACGGACACAACCCTTTCCTGGGTATATGGAAGGCAGCATGTTCTAGTGGCCTTTCCCCCAGCACATCCCATTGGCAAAAAGCAACTTATATTTAATGCAACAGAGAAAATAAATTATTACCGTTCTCCGATTGTGTGACAGGTTAGTAATTAACTTGTGTCACCAGTTGGCCTCCCACAACTGTGTTTATTCAGCTCCATGGAGCACTTTTCAGGGAGAAGGGAGAGCTCAACTAGGCGTTCTTTGTTGACTGTGGATGCTGGGTGCTGGCGGAATACGTCTTTTCCTATTGACGAGGAAATAAGTTGGTTGTTAGGACGTGATTTTCCATTCTTCAAAATGATATGGTGATGCAGGGAACTTGAAAGCTACCCTGGAATTAGAAAAGCATAAGGAAATTGCCCTTTCTGTGCTAATCGAGCCATTGTGCCTGTTTTCTTTGGGGTACTTTCTACTGTATAGACACGGCAAAAAGCTACGTGTAAGGAAAAATAGGAACAATTTTAATTAAAAGGGAAAAAATGTGTTTCTTTTCCCTCCGTTGTAGGTTAAGTGTCTATCACGCAGCCCAGGGACACTGATATTAGATTTGTAATAAGTACAAGTAAAGCTTTTCATTTTGATTGGATTGGGTATATTTTTCATCAGCATCTCCCGTGTGAGCCATGATTCTAAGACACAGTCTTGTAATCTTCTGCAGTGGGAATGATTCAGCTTAAAAATCAATAGGGCATGAGGTATTTCAAGTTCTCATTATTGTAATGTGTCAACATCACTTCAGTGACCCCCGAGTCCTATGTTGACTGGTTTTTCTCCTGATTTATTGTGCAATCTCACAGGGCAAACTATAATTTCACTTGGAATCAGAAAGTCTCCATTTATGGTTTGTGTCCCAGTCTCCAGTCATTAGGGCATTCGCAGGGAATCGATCCCTCCTCTTGTTGCTAACAACTGAATGAAGTTGTCACCTGCTTAGATTACAAAGGAGGCCGGTAACACGATGCGGTAGGGGTGAGTGCACTGGACCAGGTCTGTTGTGAGAAGAGCTTTCTCTGATGTTCATCTGCTGAAGCTTGGAGGGGCTTTAGCATTCTCAGAGCGTCTATTGTAGAACCCCCGCCCCCTACCCAACTGGCACAACGTCTCATCCCTTCTTTTGTGAAACATTTGTGGGTGATGTAATTCCATTGGCTTGTACAAGGTAAGAGGGCCTTTCCTGACAGTTTGTGCCTTGGCAACTTTTCTAGAACCTGTTGAATCATGCCAACTCCTCTTTAAACACCTAATCATCCTGCTGAGACTTAAAGAAAGGGTTTTCCATCCTTTTCATAATTAGAAACATACCTGAGAACTGAATGGAACTTCTAGCGAGGAGATGAGCATCTGCATGCCATTGGTCAGTGTGTATGCATTCTACTCTGCTGTGCACAGGCTCACATGTGCATGTAACGGTGATGTCAAGTCATTGATAGGAAGTCCAAATTGCATGTCTAATACTCAGTACTTAGCAATGGGCAAGAACGCCTGTATAGGTCAGCCTCATCAGCAATGTAATTCAATTCCTACCACTGTGTTCTAGGTGCTTATGAATGCAATAGAATTCATTCCCCCAAGGAGTCTAATCACGGAAAAGACCAAGGTGAGAAGCAGTGCCCATGCAGCGGATGTGAATGCGAACGAGACAATAGGGCATGAAGAGGAGCATTAGAGAGGAGGCACTGGATACAGAACTATAAGGGTCTTGGGCGATGTCAAGACTGACATTAATATTTGGTCACATCTTGCCCACATGTGGAGATGTTATTCTCCTCCACTCTAAAGTTTATGAAACCAACTTTTCTAGGTATACAGCAGTTGTATTACCATCTTTTAAAAGTTGCTTTAGTCTGGTAAAATCAGGCTCTTTTAGCCCTTGGGAAGTGATTTCATTCACCCAGGGGTCTCCTAGACACTGTCCCTGTTTAGCGTTGGTGGAGCTGCCCCAACCATGTCCCTGTCTTTTCTGTCTACCTTCCTGGTAGAGCCCCTTCCTATCAGAGCTGCTCTAACACCAGGGATGCAGCCTACCAGCCTACCAGCCTCACAGTGGCATTTGGTTTTAGTCTCTGGTCTTTAGTCTTACCCTGAAACCTTGATTTTCATACCCTTATTAGGACTTCGCTTCTGTTATGGATTTACTCACTCATTGTTTTAGTAAGTACTATAGGGGGATCCTGGTAGGTGCTGAAGAGAGTGGTGAACAAGATAGGTGGGGTTCTTGCTCTCACAAGGATTACAGTCTGGCTGAGGGAAAGTAGCTCCTTGACTTTGAGGGCCTGATTGGGGACTCTCTGTCTTCCGAGTTTCATGGAAGTAGATTGGGATATTCCTTCCTTAACAGAATCTATATATAAAAGCCTGAGACCAAACAACTGAATGACTGGTTGATTGCTAGCTATGATGCACCCTGACCACCAGGGGGCAGATGCTCAATGCCAGAGCTGCCCCCTGGTGGTTAGTGTGCTCCCACAGCAGGAGCTTGGTTTAGCCAGAAGCCAGGCTCATTGCTGGTGAGTGCAGCTGCTGCAATGTGAGCCTCTCCCACCTCTGAGGCAGAGCTACTGAGCAGCTACAGTGGCAGGCACAGTAGGGCTGGGGTGAGCTAGTGGCGCCTGACCTAGGCTCAGGCTCCTCCCTGGCTACCTGTTGCTTCCTGCACTACTACATCCCTCAGGGGGTGTTAGACTGCCAGTTTCCGATCCCTGCATGCCAGGTCTACGGGGATCATGTGGAAGGGGTCTCAGATTTCAAGCGGGTGCAGGCCAGGCCGAGGGACACCACCAGTGCATGAATCCATGCACCTGGCCTCTAGTATTATATAATTGGAGGTTCAAAATTACTTCAGTTGCCCTTCAGACATTGGCCTGAGGCAGTGGTAGGATATACAAAGATAAATGATCCATAGGGACACATATCAGTTGTTGTCATCAAAATTCCTGTCCCACCTGCCATGCCTCCTTCAAGCCTTATGTTTTCAGCCCTGTGAATGTCTAGGAGAAGCCTAAGAAGAGGTCCCTGAAGCAGTCATTTAATTAGAAGCTCAGGTCTTGGCTCCTCCACTTAAGGCCTTGAGCAAGTTATTTAATCTGAGTAAGTCTCAGTCATCTCATCTATAAAATGGGTTGACAATAGAACCCATCTTAGAAGAGCATTCCAAGGATTACATGAGATTGTGCATCTAAGAACCTAGCATATAGAACATGCTTAATAAACATTAAATATTATGAGAGAAGATAAGAAAAGGAGACAGATAGTGCATTAATAGTGGATGAATTGTACTGGCAAGCCTGTGTATGTGGCATTACTATTTTATACTAACTATCTCACCTCTTTGAATTTTTTGTCATATTGCCTGATCCACTCATGGAGCTCACCTCCTCTAGGGTGACAAGTGCTCCTGAGGGACCACTTGTATCAGCTTCCTTCCTAAGTATGGACTAGGGACTCTTCTTTTTTGGTATTTTATTCAGTCCTTGCTGGTTCTAAATTGAATCCAAGTATTATCTGGGGTCATGTCTATTTTATAATAATCCCATGTTACAATTTATACTCAGTTATATTATACAGCCACTTAAAGGAGGATTCTAAAAGTCTTTGAATTAAAGTCTTAATGTGTTTCTATGGGAAGATGATAAGTATGGACTCAATGTAGGTGTTTTAGGTGTTGATAAGTGAAACAATAGAAAGATACAGAGCAGTATATGTAGTATGATCCTGTTTGTGTATGAAGACTTATACACAGGGATGCCTGAATATACTCCGGAAAGGCAGATGAGGAACAGATAATAGCAATTGTTTAGGAGATTAACAATCCATGGTGTACCATTTTGTACTCAAGGTCTTTTTCTGCCATGCATTACTTTTCCAATAAAATGATTATCCAAAATGAATATTAAGCACAGCCCCCAAATCTCTAGAGCTATTTATGAATAGTATTTCTTCATATTTTTTCAACTTCTCTAGACTAAATTTTATAAAAGATATTATAGCATCCCAGGGGTTGACAACATTTACACCCTTATAACAGTTAGCTTTTGCTGTGTAACAAACAACTCCAACATCTCATTTCTGGAAAAAAAATAATTAGCTCATATTTCTCTGTGACAGCAGCATGCGACAGTAACTCATCTGGGCTTACTCATGCCACTGGGAGTGAATTGCCTAGAATGTCTTTACTCACCTGGCTGTTGACTTTTTAAACAGCACTTTATTTTTGTTCTGTGTGGCCTTCTCAGCAAGCTAGCTCAGACTTAGTAGAAAAGCATGAGTCACAGAGTTTCCAGTGCAGTGAGGTTAATCCCTAACTCATAAGCACGTTGCAACCTGTGCTTGTATTATATTTGCTAATAATCTAGTTTGCCAAAGCAAGTCACTCAGCTAATCCCAATGTCAGGGGTAGAGTGGTAGAATGAAAGAAACAGCAGGTTGAACTTGACAAAATATATGTGCAAACAGGGATGGGATAAGTTTGTAGCCAATATTTGCCACCCACACACCCCTCTGTAAGGCAAATTGTACATTGAACGGAAGGCTACCCTATGAGAAGGATTATTCTTAAGTTAGAGCTTTCTCCTCAATTACTCTCAACAGAAAACTCCAAGAATGTCATCTCTTATTTCATAAGAGCATCCTTCTATTTGCTTATGCCTAAATGTCCTCCTTCTCTTTCAGAGTTTAAGCAATTATGCTAACAATTTTTTCTTCCTTCATTGAAATGTCAGCCCAGACGTAAGGTAGTCATATGCCTCTAGTGACAAAGATCATCTCCAAGATAAAGGCCCACATGTCTCCAGTGAGTTCTACATATCTGCTTTATAGAGCCAGCACCAGTGGGGTTCTCACAAGTGTGTCTGATTTCAAGCACCCTCACAGCCCTCCTGTTGGGAATCTATTTGCTTTGGATCAAAGATGATGGTGCATCGAGCTTCCACATCACATTGCCCTGTCCTTAAACAGCAGATAGTTGGTGTTTTTTATTTGTTTGTTTGTTTGTTTGTTTGTTTTTTCTTCAGACATCATTTGAGAAGCTAATATATTTGCTTTTCTGATTCTGCTGGCATGAGTTGATGCTTCCATTGGTTTATGGATACACAGATTATGGGAGTCTGATAAAATGAGAAATGCTGTGTGGTAACCTTTAAATGAATGAGAAACTAAATTATACTCAATTAAAAGTGCCAATGATACACGGTAACAGGCAGGTAGAACTACCCCTGAGATCTGCCTATCTACTTTTCAAATACACCTAGTTTTGACAGCCCAGAATGGTAGATAGAGGGTTAACTGTGAGAGCTCACAAAGATGAATTCTCCCATCGCCATGTTGGTTTTCTGAAAACTCCATGTACGTGCACTTATTTGTATACTTGCAAACCTTATTCTATAAGAGCAGAATAAACTGTGTTCATTTGGCACTTCTATTTAAAAACAAAGTCCACTCAAATTGGTTTTCTCTTTGCCAGACATGGGGATTCTGCCTGCTTATGCAATTTCTTGCTCAGTGGATGATGTGCAGTATTCTTTTAAGCCAGCAATTTATTTTTATCTCATGGCACACATAAACTAATTATTGAAATTATTTAGCATATATATATATATATATATATATATATATATATATGGCCTATCTGACAAAATTGCTATAATTTTATTTATTCCCACGGGACAGCTACTGTTGTGTTGGCTGTTATAATTTTTGTATTTGATAATCTGAGGGAAAAGAGGTCAATGCCCATGACTAAATGGTCGGGTACTGCATGTTTTAAAAAATTCTTGTGGCACACAGTTGAAAAATCACTGCTTTAAGCTGTTGATTGTCAATCACTTTTATATAGTTGTCACTTTCACTATGTCACAGTCAGTGGCAAAATGTAAAGCTTATAGACACGTATGCTCACTCTGACATTCATGACTCAATTGAGCTGTTTATTAAAAGAATCTAAAAATACACAAATTACTGATTGGGAAAAATGGCTTTCTGAAGGTTCTTTTATTTGACACAAACATTTGGACACAAAATACCCCCATTGCATCCAGAAGAACTGTAAATTTAAAAAACCTCACAGAATGGAAAAGCAGATTAGATACACCCAGTGTAGTTGCCAGGTACATGCTCACTCTGCACCTGCTCAGGGCCTGCACAGCTGGCGGAGAGTAAGGTGTATGGGCCTATGTGTGGGAAGAGGAGTAAGAGGAAGGTGAACGAGGCAAAATCAATATGGCATTGGTTCAGTCCTCAATAATTATACCCAGTTAAATAAACAGAACAGACCTTACTGAAACACTCAGAGAAAAAGTATATTACTCTGTAGTACAGACTAGAAACTCAACAATAGTTTAGTGAAGGGGCAATCACAAAGAAGGAGCATTTCTTGGACGTGATAGCTCTAAAAGCTCACTTATTCATTCATTTAACATATGGCAAGGTCCTACTAAGTGTTGGGTCCTACTAAGTGTTGGTGCTGGTACTAAACGATGAGCCAAAACTGACAGGGAATCTGTTACCTGGAAACATACATTTGAGTGGGGTTGGAGGGGTCAGATAGTCACAAAAGATCACCTATAATTATCTGAGATAAGTGTCCCCAAGAATAGGTACATGGCGCTAAGGAAGCGAGGGGCAAAGGGACTGATTACAGTTGAATAGTTCAAGACATACTACTGAAAATCAATAGTTGAGCTGACAGTGGAAAGGGCAATGAAAAGCTAATTCAAGGATAATGTGGGACAGTGATGGCACTGGTGTTGGTACCTCCAGACAACAGGATAGATGCAGCATATGCAAATATTTTGAGGTGGGTGATGGAAGGAAAAGCCACGTGAGAGAGGGCAGAGAATGGAGGAGGAGCTGGAAGGAAGAGTCAGGTCTTCACATCTAAATAACTGCAGGAAAGACATTGAAGGTATAAGAAGGCAGAAGAAGGAGGTACCACTATGGATATGGAATAGTTAGAGAAACTCAAGGAGAGGGTCCCATTGTTGGAAGTAATTGGAAAGAAGACTGAGGGAATGGATCAAAATTTTAGCCTTATTAACAAAATGGATTAGACCCAAGTGGAAACTGTCTATAATCTGGAGTCATTATGGGCTATAATGCAGTTTAGCCTTGCCTCTTGTGTTGTATTTGCCAGCCTATAGATTAATAAATGACAATTAGGATTAGGGTAACAATAATGAGAATAGCTCATCTTTATTGAAGGATTACAGTATGCCAGGCAATGAGCTTTTTTTTGTTAAAAAAATATTTCATTGATTTTTTACAGAGAGGAAGGGAGAGAGATAGAGAGTTAGAAACTTTGATGAGAGAGAGTCATCGATCAGCTGCCTCCTGCACGTCCCCCACTGGGGATGTGCCCATAACCAAGGCACATGCCCTTTACCAGAATCAAACCTGGGTCCCCTCAGTCTGCAGGCCAACACTCTATCCACTGAGCCAAACCGGTTTCAGCAGCAATGAGCTTATTGTTTGTAGGCCTCACAGTTGCATTCTTCTCTTTTTTTCATCTGCCCCTTATAGTTGTCAACATGTCATTCAGACCCTGCCTCTGAGGTATATCCTCCATCTTTCCACTTCTCAGTGTTCTCGCTGCTGTGCCTCAATCCACTGTCACCCACCTTCACTACTGCCACATTCTCCTTCCCGGACTCCCAGGATCCCAGTTAGCTCCCCTCCAACCAATTAGCCACATAGTAGCCAAAATTATATAAAGTTTAAGTTCCTTACACACCCAAGTTTCACAGCAGCCCAGAGGTGGATGCAACTAAGGTGCTTTCACTGGATGGATAAACAAAATGTGACATATACAACATAATGAATATTACTCAACCTTAAAAAAAGGTGGGAATCCCATTACATGCTAGAGCATAGACGAACCTTGAGAACATGGTGCAAAGTAAAATAAGCCAGTCATGAAAAGACAAATGCTGTCTGAATCCATGTATCTGAGCAATCAGGAATAATCAGATTCATACAAACAGAATATAGAATGGTTTCTACCTGAGACTGGGAAAGCAGGAAATGTCCATTATATACATATGGAGCTTTACTTTTCCAGGATGAAAAAGTTCTGGAGATTTGTTTCACAAAAAATGTAAATATACTTAACACTCAAAAATGATTAAGATTGTATGTTTTATATATATACTTTTTACCACATTAAGAAAAATCTTCATATAAACCTATGAATCAATTGAGTTAATTCCCTACTTAAAATTCCCTGACTGGTGTGGCTCAGTATGTTGGGTGTGGTCCCCAGGACCAAAAGATTTATGGTCCGTTTCCTGTGTCAAGGCATATGTTCAGGTTGCAGACTTGATCCTAGGGAGTGGGATGACATGCAGTAGGCAGTAAATGATACCTTGCTCTCACAATGATGTTTCTCCAATCCATCCCTTCCTTTCTTTCTAAAATCCCCCCCACACAAATATATATATATGAAAAATTTTCTAATGCTGTCCCATTGTGCTTAGGAGAAAAATAGACCACAGTCCATGAAGGTCCATAACATCTGGTTGCTGCCTATCTCAAATCCTCATGTTCACTGCAGTTTGCTTCTTCTTTACTCTGTTCAAGCCTTTCTCTCTTATTCATTCTAAAACACACAAAGTCCATTTTAACCCCTTGCATTTGCACTTCCTTCATATCACAACACTCTACCCTGGCTTCATGGAATGAACTGTTAGCTTTAGCCTGTCAATTAGATTTAAAAAATACATTTATCATCTTATATAATCGAAGGCTAATATGCAAATCAACCAAATGGCAGAATGAACAGTCCCTATGTGTGCACTGGCCTCCAGAGGGCAGAATCTGCCCCCCTGGTGGTCAGTGTGCTTCCACAGGGGGAGTGACACTCAGCCAGAAGCTAGGCTCACAGCTGGCTAGTACAACAGTGATGGAAGGAGCCTCTCCTACCTCCAAAGCAGTGCTAAGGATCCCTCAGGGGATATCTGACTTCCTGCCTTAAACTGCCAACTTAGGACTGCTCCCAGGAGTTGCCTAAGCAGGCAGTTGGACATCCCCCAAGGGGTCCAAGACTTCGAGAAGGTATAGGCCCAGCTGAGGTACACCCCCAGTGCACAAATGTTGTGCACCGGGCCTTTAGTGAGTGTGTGTGTGTGTGTGTGTGTGTGTGTGTGTGTAGTTGACTAGTACGTGCACGATACATATAAAACTCTCACTGGTGCCTCCCACATATGTGTTTTTCATCTGTCATTGTCCATCCTGAATTTGGTCGACACTTCTATTATAACATAAAGGGCAAATAGCAGTATTAAAATATTTCTTTTAATTACTTTTCTTTCAATGTACATGAATACATGCACCAGGGCACTGGTTTGTAATAATAATTGATAATAAGAGAGATGCTAGTTATTATTTTTATCATTGATATTATTAATTTCATTTGCCACAGATCTCAGACCTGTTAGTTCATTACTAAATAACTGCAAAGTTTCTATTTTAAAAGTTGTATTTTAAGGATATACTTAAGATTACTCTTCCAAATGGCAGAATTCTCTTTTATTTAAGAGTCTACCAGAGATGACCTTGAAGAAGGACTGCATTTGTTTCAAGGAAATGTTCTCCAATACCCTTCCCCCCTAATCCTTACCTGAAGATATGTTTGTTTGTTTTTTTATTGATTTTTGAGAGGGAGAAACGTCAATCAGTTACCTCCTGTACAAGTGCTGACTGAACATGGAAGCTGAAGTCTGAGCATGTGCCCTGACAGGGAATTGAACCCGTAACCTTTTGGTGCAGGGGATGACATTCCAACCAACTGAGCTACCTGGCCTGGATAGGTTTTCCAAGATCTTTATACAGAAAGGATCTTTCAATAAAACTACATGGTCTTGGACAATCTTTCTTCAGGGCTGACCAATAGATTTAAAATTGGAAGAAGCCCTACCTGGTGTGGCTCAGTGGATAGAGAGAGCATTAGCCTGAAAACTGAAGTGTCTTGAGTTTGATTCTAAGTCAAGGGCACATGTCTGGGTTGGGATGCAGGCTGAATCCCCAGTAGTGGGCATGCAGGAGGCAGCCAATCAATGATTCTCCCTCATCATTGATGTTTCTATCTCTCTTTCCCTCTCCCTTCCTCTCTGAAATCAATAAAAAATATTTTTAAAAATTGGGAAGAAGCCAGATTTTGAAAAACTATCAACTAACCAGCCAGCCTCACACAATTGGGCACATATGTTTCAGGACCAGTTTGTTCCATGCTTCAGGCATCAGCATGTGTGTAGCTTTCCTGTGACACCCAGGCTTACTGAAAGCTGACTCTCCCTTCCAATCCCAAGCTCCTTAGAAAAGGAGTGGAAATAGATGCATTCTCTTTTTCTCAACAGAAACATTAATTTTTATTGACCCCTTTGTCTCATGTGGCTGGTGCTGAACAACCGTAGCAGAATTGTTTCTGTTTTCTGCAGGCATCTTTGAAAGTTGGCTTTTCAGCAACCTCACATTGAAGTGTTTTTGAGATTTGTGCTGCCTTTGTTCGTGGAAGGTCACATGTGGTGCCAGGGAGGCCGACTCCCAGGATCTCATGCAGGTCTGCTCTGGTTCCTGACTACACACAGAGCTCCTGACCTGGCTAAGCCTCTTCCCGAGAAACCTGCCTTTCGTCTCAGAGGGGACGAGGGGAGGGACAGCATGCACAAAGGACATCACATTGTTAGCATTTACCTGTTCACTGACTCCCTAAGAAATCGGAGTCGTTTGGATTCTTGTGATGGAGAAGTCAGTGGGACGAAAACTTGTGTATTCCTCTGGAGACTCAGCACCAAATGAATTTCAATGGTCACAACCCCTCCCACAAACACAGTTGGATACTCTGTTGGGCAATAAAGTTTAAAGGTTGGAGGAACTCCAAATCTGGGCACAGAGAAATCTTTGCTTCATTGTCCCAGCCTATTAACTAAAAGAGAGACAATTCATTGCCAGCACCTGGCAGGGTGCTGAAGGCTTCTGTCGTTTGTTAAGTAGCACAGCACCGTTAAAAAGCTTAGCGTGGGGTGGGAGGTAAGAGAGACAGAAACAAAATCAAGACACATTTCCTTTATGCTCACTGGTGGCTGACTGGTAATGATATCAGGCATAAAGTCAGGGAATGACCTGAGCCCTTGCATGTGCTGCTTTAAGCTTCCACTATAACATCAAGTGCTGTGATGAGCTGCAGAAGGATGAAGACCTAGGCATATAGAGCACCATGTAGGTTCAAGGCAGCTGGGATCATGGAAGGAGAGTGCATCAGAATGGCCTTTCCGTCCAAGAGCAGGGAGTGAAGAACCTCAGCCCTCTGCCGGTGTGATAGTGGGTGGATGGAAAGGCCCCTGGAAGAGAGATGGAGAGAATGATGAAGGGAGGAGAGGAGAGTGTGGTTTTTGGAGTTGGTGCCAGGTCACAGAGGGGTTCACAAGAAGGAGAGAGTCATGAGCCCATCCGTGTACCTGCCTCCACTTTGGCTTGGCACATGCAGGTTGTGTCAAGTTGCCTTGCACCTTTCAACGTGTCTCTCATGTGGTTGGATTAAGTCCCTCTTGGTAGGCACCGAATCCTATGCCCAAGGAAGACCTGAGCATTTTCCTGCTGTCTTTCTGTGTGCTGAACTGACATGGGGGTTTTAAAACCTGCCCCCTTGGAGTCAAAATTACTTTTCATGCCTACAGAGGCAAGGAGCCGGTGGAAACTACCAATGGACAATGCTAAGAATAACTATTGTCAAATTGAGTCCACAGTGAATAGTCCTCACGGATAATTGCCCTGTTAGAATGAGCACCAAATGAGAGAATTTTAATATTTACTTACTCCCTGGCGAAGCAAGAAACCTTTTGCTTTATTGAAGGTGATGGTGCCAGGGAATTGCAGGTACCATGCATTAGTGATGTGCACTACAGGGTATTGTGACAGTTACGGGGGTTTTGTTTGAGAGTCTCTTGTCCAGGGGAGAGGATTCAGCTTCCACTGGCGCCCTTCTCCTCATAGAAGTGTTTGGACTTGACTTTAGAGTTTTCTTCTATTGAAAATGTCATGATTCTACAGGAAGCGAGAGCTCACTGAACTCTTCATTGAAGAACCTTTATCATGAAATCCATGGGACTAAGTCACAGCTTCACAATGGCCCAGTCTTCTCCAAACATGTTTCATGTCTAGGCTTAGGGAACAAAAGTACTTTTCTATCTGTGTCTTCAACAAAACACATGTTATAATGAAAAAGAATATCTCACAGGCGTTTAAAGTGCCATTGGAGAAGGGAGAGAATACACTGCATTCAGACTTGGGAATTTTTCTTTATAGGTAAGTCATTCAGTTGATAGGTCGGCATGGGAAATGTTCAGAGTCCAGTCAAGGCCAATGGTAGGAGACCTCTGGGCCAAGGCTGGTGTTTTGTAGGTTAGATGAGAGGCTCTCTTTAGCTTTCTGCTCTTGGTTAATATCCATGACTGATGCTGGGAGATGGAAGCCACTCATTTCCAGAGCCATCCTAAAAGGTGGGATGTTTGTGACATCTCTCCTCTTATCCAGTGACCTGAGAGATCTCTCCTCTTGTCCAGTGGCCCTGAGCCACAACGACCCTCATTGTTTGTGTTTTGCCCATCTAGACCTTAGTATGAGAGACTCTGGCGAAAGAGGATGTGAACTCCAAGTTGGCCTTGCTGTTTGTCCATACTTCTATCTTTAATGTTTAGATGTCAGCTTTTTGAATTGGTCTGGAGGTGAGGGTCAGAGGGATTTTGTGAGGAGTCCCTTCCTCTCATCCATGCCCTTTTCCCACTCTGAGAATTCACCTATCCATACAGCACAGTCTGGAGGAATCTGAGCCAGCCAGGTCTAGCCAGGATTCAAATTCTAGCTCCTTACCCTGTGGAATCTTGTGCACAGTGCCAGCCTCTCTGAGCCTCAGGTACCTTATCTACAAACTAATGAGAACAACGGGTTTTAGTTCGGAAGAGGGAAGGTTTAGGTAAGACTAAAAAAGTTGGTGAGTGTAGGACAATTAGTACCTCAGAACATGGCAGCCAGTATTGGGACAAGCTGCTGGCAGTGGCTCTCTCAGCTTCACCCACTTTGGGTTTCAGCCTCCTGATCAGATAGCAACCCTGCTGGCCTCACATCAACACACCACAGTTTTAGGGGAAGTGACTGCACCTTTGTCTCAGCACTCTGGGTAAAAGTTCCTAGACCATGACTCCATCCTTTTCCTTTCCATGGACAAAGGGGAACCCATCATTGAGGGCCAAAGGATGAAATGGTTTCATTGGATTAGCCTAGATCAAATGATTCAACTCTGGCACTGTTGGGGAGTCAAGTTCAAAGAGATCTCTAAATGGACAACAGAGGCTGTTGGGAAAGATGCAAATAGGGCAGAGAGAGGTGTGGGAGCCCAGTAGTAACACCTGCTGTGCTCTGCAAATTGCTGTACACATTCATTTATCTTGGACACACAGACCTGACTGCAGAGCTGGAGTTTTCTTCTTAGAGGGAATTACCTACTCAAGGCACAGACTGTGTCATTCTTTAAGCCTGTAGTTACTGATCTTCTATATGCACCCCACTGGAATCACGTGAGCCCAAAGATAATCAGCCCTCAGTGTCATGTGCCAGCTTGTGCTCTTTCCGATTCTGAGCCACTTAGTGATAGCCACACCCTCCATCCCCTGAGGATGCTGTTTGCCTGAAAAGGTGTTTAGGATGCCATTCATGACACATAACCTGGCTCTCCTTCCACCTCTCTTTGCTATACTCCTCTGAAGTGCAGAGGTTTAGTAGCTTCCCATCTTTCAGAGGCTGGCAGGGCAATCAGTCACCTTTCCTCTACCAGCCTATATTCATCCCACTCTCCTTCAAGCAGCAGGTTTAGTTTCCTACTGAGATCATATTTAGTTCAACTAAATTGTTTTCCATTTAAAAGCATCCATCTAGTTCACAGTCTTTTGTTTTCTGTCCTACTGGTGTTTACAAATGTGCTTTAGCAGCGGGAAGTATAGACACATGGGTCTGGGTATATTCTCAACATACCCTTCACTGTGCCTCCCTATCCCTTTGCCTGTGTCTAGTCTTTTCTAATTTGACACTATAGACTGGCTCTCTCATCCTCTATAGTCCTGTAACTCCCAACAACATCAACAATCATAACTATTGTTATGATTATCATAAGGACTAGGAGACGAAGGAGGAAGGGGAGGAAGAGCAATAGAATAGAAAAAGCAAAGAATTGGTAGTATTAGTATCAGGAGAACAAGTTTGGCCCAGGCATCAATAATTTGGGAAGGAAGGAAGGAAGGAAGGAAGGAAGGAAGGAAGGAAGGAAGGAAGGAAGGGAGGGAGGGAGGAAGGAATGAAGGGAGGGAGGAAAGAAGAGAGGGAGGGAGGAAAGAAGAGAGGGAGGGTGGGAGAGAAGGGAAGAGTGAAGAAGGGAAGGAAGGAAGAAATGAGCATACATCAATGATTTGCTCTGTGACAAGCACCATAGCCCAAAATTTTTATTCTTTTTCTTCTGTCCTCCTCACTAGGATTGTATGAGATTAATCATTTGCTTATCCTCACTTCATAGATAAGGATGCAGAGGCATGGATGGATTAATTTACTTGACTCTTTCTCCCCTGACCGATCTGAGAGCTCTCAGCTCTCTCACTATCTTCTTCAGCAAAGTACAGATGTCACTCTTCAAACCAACTTCAGAAATTCCCAGATGAGGACAACTTCAAAACCAAATGCATGAGGATGAGGTTGATAATCCTCCCATCTTGGTCCTGGGGCTTTCTTTCCTTAGAGTCTAAGACTGAGACTAAGATGATTGTGGACCTCCTTCCATTCATACCCAAGTAACCCCTTAAGACCAGCCATTTATGGACCTCTGCTAAGAAAGGATAATATTCTACCAAAAGAACCTTTTCACTGATAATAATCTCTCATTTTTTTTATCCAGGCCAACATCATTAGAATAATTATTTCTTTCATCTTCCAGCCTTCTCTAATTCCATTTTCATGAGTACACTTCTTTCTCTTCACCCTTCTCCATGTCTCCACCATACTGAGCTACTGTTAGTCTTAAACACACTTGCATCTACTGTTTAATGTTTTCTTCATCTCCAACCACCTAACGGCCCCAATCATCCTAATCTACCTGGGAAAATTCTGCTCTGTTTTTTCATACCTAGCTCAAATGTCAGCTATGCAAAATGTTCCTGGATTTTTCCAGATATTCAGTATTCTTTTCATACTTCTATAGAAATACCTCTAGGGAAATTTCTGAGTCCTGTATTTAAACATCCTGGTTTCAAACTTCAGACTTGCCTAGTACTGAATGTGTGATTTTAGATAAGCTACAATAACCTCAATTTCCTTTTTTTTAAATGCATATTTTATTGATTTTCTACAGAGAGGAAGGGAGAAGAATAGATATTTAGAAACATCCATGAGAGAGAAACATCAATCAGCTACCTCCTGCACACCTCCTACAGGGATGTGCCTGCAACCAAGGTACATGCCCTTGACCAGAATTGAACCTCAGACATTTCACATCCATTTTTGCCTCAGGTTGACACTCTGTCCACTCAGCCAAACCAGTTAGGGCTAACCTCATTTCTTTACCTGTGAAACAGACATGAGCCTCAGACTCACCTCAGGTGGTTGTGAGGATAATTATGGTGATCCTAACACTTAATGGTGCTCAACAAAAGGCAGATATACTATTTTATATGTATATGTATATGTATATGTATATGTATATGTATATGTATATGTACATTTTATACATACAATTATGCTAAAAGTGTCTATAGTTTCAGAATAAGAGCTCGTTAGGTATGAAGCTTTTTCATTTTTATAACCTTAGCATTTTGCACAGTGACTGGTTCATAAATAAAACCCAACACCTTCATGGAATTGAAAGAGACGTGTTTTGTTTGTTTTTTTTGTTTTTCAGTGAAAAAGACACTGGAAGATGATCTGTTTATTGTAAGGATTCTGATAATGCATCACCAATCATTTGGGAGTAAAATAAACTATCTTATTTTGTTTTTATTCTTATCCTGAGGATTTAGATCATTTAGATAAAAATGTGTGTGTGTGTGTGTGTGTGTGTGTGTGTGTGTGTGTGTGTGAACCAATACTTCTTTCAATATGTAGTAGAGAAGTTTACAGCAACTGAGAGCCGCCCAGCCATGGAGGACAGGCAAACAATGGATTAGGATGGAGCCTTTACGCTTGGGAAAGAGCCCACGTGTCTAAATGTTGAGATCTTAGGGGGAAAACTACCCTCTTTGCCCCACAAAACACAGTCTGGGGTCAGAGGCAGAGCAGGAGGCAGGCTCTGCATCTGTGAGCATAATCTGCTGCTGTCACAGATAAAAACGTTATAAATTTCCCTGTTAGCCTCTTTACATAAATAGGGAAATGGGAACATAGCAGGAGTGTTTCCAAACTATGTAACGGAGACTAGGAACCCCTGTGGACCAGTTGTTACAAAGAAGAATCCCCGCAAAAGCGGGTTCCTAATTGAAGTCCTTGGCTAGGCTCTGACAAGCCACTCTGTGGAAGGGCGCGATGATGTATGGCTTTGCAGGGCTCCACGGCATGAGTCTTGACATCGCCCACAATTCTGCATATTCAGTTTGCTCTGATCCAGAAATAACTGTTCTCCCTTCACCTCTAGTATTCAAGGTTGCGTCCTGCTCCCAATACATCTGTGTTTAGGGCAAAACTGGAGGGTCGTCAATTAATCTTCCATGTGACAGTTAATTACTCCCCACAGCCTCATTTTCTCCTTCCCAGCTGGACGGAGACGTGGCGAGTTCTCGTGTCCAATGCCAGCATCTCCCACCGCCCGGCTGCCTGAATTGTGCCAGTATTATGCTTCTGCCTTCACTGCCGAAGGTGGAGGGGATTTGAGGATTTATACGCAAGGAGAATTAGATGTGCTTTGTACAACAGAGAGTGCTTTGCCTGGGCGTTAACACCTGTGACCCTTAAGATTCCCCAGACAGAGCTCTGTTGCTACAATGAAAGGGCCACTTTCTTTTTCCCTCTTTCTTCATTACAAAGCCTGCCTTTGCCCATATAATGGACTCCATTTTAAAATCACCCTCCCCATCTACTCGCACATCCCTTTTTGCCCAGGATTTTGTTTTCAAATAGTAGAATGTTGGCTTTTCTTCACTAGTTCCTGCTTTACTTTTGAATTCTTAAAAGTACACAACCGTGAATTATATGAAACCTACTACTGATTTGGGGACCTACTATTGACCATGCTGTTGATGATAATGGTGATGAGAACCGCTTTGCATGGAGGAGAAATGGGACTCTCTGGGTTGAAATGATGTTCTTGATGCCTCATTGACTGGGAAGTTCATATTTGTTTTTGCTGAACCAGCTCAAGTTGTAGATTTTCTTAGTCTCTTTTCATCCTTCATACCTTCGAGTGTTGCTGTTCCGGCAATGGACAAAAATATGGATTTGTCCATTAGGATGTCTGAGTAAATGGATTGATGGTCTACCATCCAGTTGATACTTAAAAAGTGTCTTGATTAAAGTGTCAGTTGACTGGTTCTGATGTCACGCAGAGTATAAGAAGGAAATGGTAGTGAAGGAAAGACTCTATCTCACTTAGGAGGACAAAACATCCACTGTGGGATAATATGTCTGGGGAAGGGAAGCTCACAGACTCACTGTTAATCTCATGCTCCCAACAGGTGTTAACACGGGAGTTACTGGGCAAGAAAAAGAACTAGTCATGGAGCGGGTGATTGGCATGCTGTTTAAATGAATTTTGTATTTTATAGGTGGGGACACAGAGGCTCCATGATTTCATGCATTTGTCCCAGGGTGGCGGAGATCTGATCCAAGTTCAAAACCATTTTCTATCTGATACTTAGCTGCTTCTCAAAAATGTAAAAGCATTGGGGAGACAGAATTCCGACCACTCTCATTACCTCCAACTCTCCATATTCTTGATGTTTCCCCAGTCTTTTTTGTTGTTAATCCTCACCTGAGGACATGTTTTCTCCATTGATTTTCAGAGAGAGGGAGAGAGGAAGGGAGAAGGAGAGAGAGAGATCAGGTGGTTGCCTCCCACATGAGTCCTGATGGGTTCCAGAATTGAGCCTGCAACCCAGGTACATGCCCTTGATCATAAATGAACCTGTGACGCTTCAGTCTGAGGGTTTACACTCTAACCACCAAACAAAACCAGCCAGGGCATTGCCCCAGTCTTATCTCAAGAGCCCCTGCTCTTTAGAGGTTGTGTGTCCTGCATGTATGTGCATAGTTGTCTGTGTGTACATGTAATTTGTACCTACACAATTGGCAGAAGTAGCAAGAGTGCCCCATTCTTCCCTGAAACCAGCAGAAGCAGGGGTGACCTTTGGCTGGAGTTCGACCTTACACATCTTTTGTCTCCTCGCTTACCACCCAGAAAACAGGGAAATGCAGGGAATCTCTCTTCTCCACGGCCTCCTGAGAACTGGGAGAAGATGGATGCTGTATCTGAACTGAGTGCTCCCTTCTGGGGAGAAGCTGCTGCACACCGTGTGCAGGGGTAAAGCGGAAGCTTGATTTGTCAAACCTGTGGACATTGCTGCCATCAATATGAGGGAGCTGCTGTGTAATTTATTTCTAGGGTGGACTGACAATGCCCACCCTGCCTGCCACCTGGGTTCAATGAAGATCAAATGGCAACTTGTGGTGGCTCTTAGTGCCCTGGAAAGGGTCAATGAGATTAGACTGTGGTATTGTTGCATCTCATTATCATAATACTTATAACTGACTTTCTTTATGAGGAAATTCTGTACATTGGGGTTCATGTAACCCAGCCTTCCATACAATATGCCAGGCTATATATTTATTGATTTCAGAGAGAAAGGGAGAAGGAGAGGAAGAGAGAGAAACAACAATGATGAGAGAGGATCATTGATCGGCTGCCTCCTGCATGCCCCCTACTGGGGATTGAGCCTGCAACCTGGGCATGTGCTCTGACTGGGAATCAAATGTGACCTCCTGGTTCATAAGTTGATGCTCAACGAGTGAGCCACACTGGCCAGGTCCAAATTCTCTTTTCTGATGAGGATTATGCAGAAGCTACCTCCCATTCTGTGACTGACTCTGCATTAGCCACTCAGTACACATGCTCACTGACTCTCTATAGGGGCTTGTGATTAGCATTTTGAAAAGTCTGAGGCATAGACGGATTAAGGGATTTGCCCACATTTAGACAGCTACCGCATGCTCGAGCTGTGGGTTTGAACCTATCCTTTAACGCCCTGCTGCAAGGATGGAGGACTTGCTTTGGGTGCGTAGGAATGATAGTGAGCTCCTGGCTTTGCTTCTCTCCTGTGAGAGGAACAAGACTAAATGCTGAGAACCCATTGGGTGTGTCTGCTGTCCACTCACCTCGGTTTCTGTGATCGATGGCTAGCATGTCCCATGGTGGACTTCATTTGTAGGGGACTCAATGGCTGCCCCTTGCAACTAGAGTGTGTCAACAACTTTCCTAAATTAAAAGCTTCCCAAGTTGTGGGGAGCATGCCCCTTAAAGTGAGGATGCATAAATATTCTAAAGTGACTTTCATCCAAGGGTTTTAATAGTATTATATTGCAGGTTGTTAAACTGCAAATTTAAGTAACTTGTTGTTTTTTAACTACCGAATCCTTGTGAGCTGGGACAAGGAGCTCACATTTGTCCCTAGAGGTTTAGAAAGAGACTGTGTGTTAAGAAACACTTTATAGGATGTCAAGTTCTAATTTAAAAGGAGCTGCTTCATTCTGTCTGGGGTTCATTTGCCACACAGTATAGGCACACGTGATGAAGGTTCTAAAATAAAATTACTCAGCTGTGAGTCAGTGGGGTTATTTGGTTACATGCAAGAAAAGCTGGCTCTGGGTAACGCAAGTGAAAAGGATGTTTGGACCTCAGTGGCCTGAGGAGAAGGACCATTAATTGGTTAGAAAGGGCAAGAACCAGAGCAGGTCCCGGGGCCTCAGGGGCCCTGCTGGATCCTATGGTGACATCATCAGAGGGAAGAGGGACCCCATCAATTGTCAGCCTCTGTGTGCCTAGTTTGGATCCAGTGTCTACCTTTTGATTTGAGAAAACCAAGGCATCTGATTAAGAGCCCCCCCCCCCCCCCCGCTCTCCCAATCCAGGGGCTGGAGGGAATTCCCAGAAAGGAAGTTAGGATGCTATTATCAATAGAAAGTAGACATATATTGCTCAGGGGGGAAAAAAATAACAGTGTACGGGAGAAAGTAATCCCAAAATCACTAGAGAGGTGTAAATTGTTATACATTTTCAAAAGGATAATTTGTCTATTTGTATCAAAACCATAATATAATGTTTACATATTTTAATTTAGTGATTTCACTTCCAGGAATACAAACCTATTTTAAGGCAACAATCAGGCAGGTGGAAGATATAAGTCTATGAGATGTTCAATATGGTGTTTTTCTATAATAGTGAATACATGTGGACAAAAAATAATAACAATGAAGTGTTGGTTAAATTATTGCAGATAGAAATGTGGCAGGGAAACTTAGACTGTGTTAGTGTCACTCACAAGTCAAGAAAAAGGTATATTTTTAAAGACTGGATTTGTTCGTTCTAAAACCCAAGACATCTATCAGATACTCCACTATTAATTGCCTTTCCTTGCTCATTTAATTTTGATTGACCTTTTTCTTGTTTTTTTTCTTCCTTTCTTCTTCCCTCCTCCCTTCATCCTTCTTTCTCTCCTTCCCTTTCTCTCTCTCTTCCTTTATTTCCCTTTTCTTCCATCATTCTTCCTTCCTCCCTTTCTTTTCTTCATTACCCAAAAATCCAGCAGTCATGCATGTTAAGGCCATCTTGAGTTTCAAAGAGGGACTGTGGGCTAACCTATGCCCTTTCTGCTTGATTATAGCTTTGTTTGCGTCCCCACCCACCTTGATTTCTAAGATTTGACTTTAGATATAATGCCTTAAAATTTAATCATCTGTATCTCCTAATAAATTAGGATCCTTAAACTAAAACAGTGAAGGGCCCTCACATTGTCTGAAAATGGGAGCTTTAGGGTCGGAACTAGGAAATGCAATCTTTATCACTATCCCATTTTCATTCTGTGTCTGTGTTTTGAATTAGAGCTGCTGGAAGGGGAATGAATGGCCCTCTCCCAGGACTCTTGGACATCCAGGCTCATTTAGCTCTCACTCTCTCAGCAAAAGAAGCCACCAGCTTCTACAAAACCAAGTGCTTGTTTTCTAATGAAAGCGAAAGGAAAGGAGCTTCAGTAGAGTACAAATGTCCTTACATCTAGAAAAACTGGCATCTTTTTTCTTTGTTTTTTTTTTTAAATCAATTTCTGAATATTATGCAGCCGTTTTAATTGAGCTCTAGGGACGTATAGCATGTGCAGCTGAAAACTGAGGATGCTGGTTTTATGTGTCTCTCAGGCGATGCACCTCTGCCCTGCCCCCCATGAAGGGACCATAAAGCAAAGTGTTAGGGTCCAGCAGGGCTGGGAGGAAATGCCATAATTCCTGAGGTGATATTCATTAAAATATTGGCAGTCTGCCTCCCTCCCATCTTGGATGAATGTTGACACAATTTGGCCATTCACCCAGAGATGCATAATTCCATCTTATTTGGAGGATTGTTTCAAAGGGTTGTTTATAAAAACATCAACTTCGGTCAATGAAGTAAGACAGTTAAAAGACTGCAAAACATGCCTCACTTTTGCCTAAGGAGGGATTCTGGATGAAGCTGTTTCTATTAGTTTAGCTGATGGAAGGCTGTGGGAGTAACATAAAATTACATATTGCTTATTCAGGAACCATAACTTGCATTGGGATTAAACAAGGTGATAGTAATAACCAGGTTAGTACTTAACACATGTGAAATAACTAGGCTGCCTCTAAAGTACTAAAAAAGGTGAACCATAAGAAGGGATATTTTGAAAAAGATCATAGCAACACCTTTTTTTTGCCTTCTGTCTGCCTTTAGAATGTGATTCAAATCCCATCCTTGACATGTAGACTTTGGGGGACCAGGCCCCTTCCTGTTCCTCCTGAACCACCCTGAGTTCATGCCAGTCACAGGGTCTTTGTTTTGCTCTGATATTGTCTGGGGTATTGCCTTCTGGTTCTTTCAAGTGCTGGGTCCTTAGGATCCAGGTGTCAAAGCAGCCCTCCTTGTCCATCCCTAGGAAGGGTCCTCCTCCTCCCTAGCAGTCACCTTCATTCATCCTTATGGATAGCTCTTTAAGGTCATCTAATTTATTTGTTTACTTCAGGGGTGGGGAACCTTTTTTCTGCCAAGGGCCATTTGAATATTTATAACTTCATTCAGGGGCCATAGAAAATTATCTACTTACAAATTAGCCTGCTGTATTTGCTCAAACATTTCATTAACTTGCCCCTAATGCCTTGGTAGAGCCAGACCAAATGATTTTGGGGCCACATATGGCCTGAGGGCTGGACATTCCTCACCCCTGGTTTAATTACTCATTACCTATTTCTGCCAACTAAAACATAAGCACATGAATTACTGTTATTATTCATTTCTTACTCTTCCCAGCCTATAGAAGAGCATCTTTAAGCCCAGACACTGAATAAATATCTAATGAAGGAAGACAAAAAAAGAAGGAAGGAATTAGGGAATTAGGGAGGGAGGGAAGAAGGGAGAGAGGGAGGCAGGGGAAGGAAGGGAGGGAGAGAGGGAGGGAGGGAGGGAGGGAGAGTAAATATTTGTGAAATTAAAATTAGGAATGGTTGAATGCATAACTTGAAAATCAGGTAAAGATGATTTCAAGACCTCTGGTTTTGAGGTTGGAAAACATGGAACTAAACAATTAGAGGAGCCATTTTCATCACTAAAGTAGCCACTGTACATCCCTTGGGAGTGCAATGGAGCAAAAGGGTAAAGTAGGGCAGGCAATTGTACTTGAAATGAAGGTCAGTGAATACCCACTACACCTCAATACACCCCCTCTGCATCTCAGACCACTCACAGCTCTTCCTTTTCTCTCTGTTTAACTCTAGACTCTTTCTTCTTAACTGAAAATTACATGGGACTTTTGCATGGAAATGTAGACCTGAGCTTTCTTTGGACACACTGTTTTTCTCATAGCAACTCGGATAATTCCTACCAAGGACTGCTTAGAAACCTCCTCAAAGAAATAAAGAGAGCTTCAATCAGGATCTAATTTCACAATGATCAATGAATCAATCCCCATGTTTTAAAAAGTATGTGTGTGTGAGGGGGGCTTCCCTGCCATGTTTCTGCCAGCATAGGGTAGAATTTGCTCTGGGTTTCCTATGGTGTCCTTATGAATGGGACATGTGGGCCCATTTATTTTCTGGGTTTCCTATGGTGTGCTTATGAATGGGACATGTGATCCCATTTATTTTCTGCTGCATGGGATGGGCATTAATACCAAAGGCACCCTGATAATGTTGTGAAAAGCAATGTTGAAATTTATCTGAGTTGAATCACCAGCCAAGAGATTCTACCAGTATATGCACCAGACTCCCTACATTATTTTAGAATTAGAGGCCCAGTACATGAATTTGTGCACACGTGATGTCTGGCCAGCTCACCTGGATGGAGATGGGGGGTGGATGAGGATGGGGCCAGCTTGCGGGGAGGAGGGGGGTGTGGCAGTAGGTGGTTGGCTGGCTGGCTCCACCCCCTGGTTGAACTCTGGTGGAACTCATGGTATAGGGGACAATTTTCATATTAGCCTTTTATTATATACGATGTGGTTTCTTGGGCTGCAGTGATACTTATGTTCGAGGTGCGGGCTGGATGCTTTGCACATAGCATCTCATTTAATGACTGAATCTAAGCCCTTATGGGATAGGTGTGACTACTATCCTCATTGCACATAAAATATATCATCTCCAAGAGATTGAATAAATTGTCCAAAGTCACATGCCTATCTACTGGTAGAAGAGCAGTTCAAATCGGGAAAACCACCTCAAATCTGTACTTTTAAATATATATTTTTTATTGATATTTCACAGAGAGGAAGGGAGAGGGATAGAGAGCTAGAAACGTCAATGAGAGAGAAACACCGACCAGCTGCCTCTTGCACACCCCCTACCGGGGATGCACCCGCAATCAAAGTACATGCCCTTGACCGCAATCGAACCAGGGACCTTTCAGTCCGCAGACCGAAGCTCTACCACTGAGCCAAACCGGTTTCGGCAAATCTGTACTTTTAAACATTATTTTACACAGGCTCCCAAAAACAGTTTGGTCGATTTTTCTGTAAGGCTTTTGTACTGGGGACCTTTCTTCTTAAATTAGCTTATTTATTATTGAACACGTAAAAATATTTTTAAATTCAAGAATTGTAAGTTTTATTTAGAGAAAAGGAACATTTTGCACCACATCTTCCATCCCTGGCATCTACTAGTCTTGGTCATTTTCTCTTGGACCTTCCAGAGATACTGCAGGAGATATACAGATATAGATGCGAATCCCCTTCATTTTCCCCACAGGGTGATTATCCATGCTATCCAGGCTGTGTGGTACTTTTCCCTGAATGTACTTTCAGTTATCTTTTATATTGCCAGCCGTTGAAACACATGGGTAAATATTAAGGTGAACATGTAATTTTTGTGATTATGAATTGACACATTTCTGCCTGCCCTCTCTGCCTTGTTTGAGCTACCTGAGAATCCTTTTTGTCTTATTATTTAGGACTCTAAACTATAATGATAGGCACCTGAAATATTGTGGCAATCATATACCTTAAGAGTTGGTCTTGATGTGTTGAAAGCTCTCTAGTTAAAAGGATTGGAGAACGTGAGGACTATCCCCCAATGCCTCAGTCTTGAGTCATTGACTCTTAGCCTCAGAGTCCCTCAAAGGGAAGCTTTTGGGAGCAGTGATGTTTGCTGCTCACAGCTGTTCCCTTAGAGGGAATGCAAACAACATAGGCTCACATCTGTGCCTCTCTATGCAGACATCTTTGGTGCAGAAGAGTGTGCACAACTGTTACTCAAGACCTGCTGTATCCAGCTTACCTCCCTTGGTTATCCATTTCCCCATCCACCACTGAGCTCTATTTCCTTTTCATGTGTCATGCATGGCTTTTGCTATGCTTTGGTCCATATGACTTTCTTTTCCTTGAATGTTCTCCTTAAGTCCTTTGCACCCTCAAAGATTGCCAGAGTCCTGCCATCTTCAGAAACCCTTCCTGTTTCACCCAACTGGAATCACATCTCCTTTTATTACATAGACCTCTCTTCTCACTACAGTGCCTCTCCCCTCCCTAGTCTGTCTCTTAGGCATCTTTGCACACCCCCTTCCCCTAATTGAGGTGCACATTGAGGTTGTTCAATAAACATCTGGCGATTAATCCCATTGAAATACCTGAGATGTGTGCTGCATGCCCTTCACCTGTCAGAGACAACTGGGCTCCTACCTTCCAAATGCATGATGCCTCCCTCATTAGGAGATTGACAAGCAGCCTAACTGTTTGAATGGTCTCCAGCACATTATAAATGTTTGGATAGAACCACCACCAATGCACAGTCATTGCAGAGCCAATAAAAAATGACCTTGTCTTCCCCCTTTTTATTTGCCTGTTTCCTACAGCAGCATCACCAAAGGCAACAAGAGAAAATGGTGAACAGCTGGGAGAGGGAGATGTCCTTCACACATCCTATATTTGGAACTGGTGGAAATAGCCAGTATGATTCTGTGTCAGCTTAACAAGGATTGATGGGATTTCAAAATTGCATCTTGGTTGTGAACCCTTTGAGGGCAGGGACTTATTCATGTTAGCATTGCCTGGGCTAAGCATATTGTAGGAGGAGTTTCTCAAGCACCAGACGAATAATTTTGTTGTTGTTTTTCAGGGAGCTGTCATGTACATTAGAGGATATTTAGTTACATCTGTGCTCTCAAACCACTCGATTACAGTGACACCCCTCACCCCCGGGCTGTGTCAGCTACTAATGCCCCCCTGCATTGCCAAATGTCTCCTGGTGGAAGGAATACACTTGTTGTAGGAGTCCAACAGATGTTGAGTGAGCATGTAAAAATGATCAAAGCTTGAACATTTTCCATTAGCTTCCTTTTTCTCCATGTGAGGAACAATTAATCCACTCAGGCATGTACTTTGGAGGAACACATTTTTATCAATACCTAATTGGTGGGTAAAAATTTGCTACAAGGCACCCCAAAGCCTCTGTATTAAAGTAGTTTCTGAAATGTATCACAGGTACGTTTCCACCTGACAACCAATATATATATATATATATATATATATATATATATATATATATATATATATATATATATATATTGGCATTCTCAAAAACACACACCACCAAACAGGGGTACTTCACACAATAAACTATTTGCTAAGTCAAAGCATATTCAAAGGATGGCACCTGCTACCCTGCATTGCAAACATATTACTGTAAACATGGCATTGAGCCATTTCCCCTTGCAGAAGGGCACTCACACGAAGTGGAATACATATCTATGCATATAAAAACCCAAAAGACTGAATGTCTGAACAACTGGTTGACAGGTTGCTATGATACTGGCTACCAGGGGCAGACACTCAGCACAGGAGCTGCCCCCTGGTGGTCAGTGGGCTCCACAGTGGGAGTGCCACTCAGCCAGAATCCAGGCTCATGGCTGGGAGAGCAGCTGCAATGGCACAGTGGGGCCAGGATGAGCAGGACCTGTGTCAGGCCCCACTCCTCCTCAATCACCTGCCATTTTGTACATTCCAACATTTCCTCCCCTACCCCCCATGGATCTTGGATTTCGAGAGGGTGCAGGCCAGGCTGAGGGACCCCACTGGTGCATAAATACGTGCACTGGGCCTCTAGTATATTATAATAGGAACTGTTGACTAATTATAGCTGAATGACTTCCTAGACTCTGCATTGTTCATGGAAGTACAGGCTTCAAGTTCCAGGAAGGACCCTGTTGCATTAACACTGGAATATCATGGGCGTGGCTTATTAAGATCTCTATATTTGCCATTTTTATTGAATACTTTTCCCAATGTATTGACTCATCTCAGTGCAGTAGGAGATAAACATGAGGTGGTTTTCTCCACTCACTGCCCCTAACTGTGTTGGGTTGTGTATTTCACCCCATTCTTTAATAACATCCTGAACAGATTTTTTCAACTTCCAGGTCCCTTTTGGTTATTAGCATCGTCTCAGTTGGAATTTATGCTTTAGTCATTTTCCTTTTTAAAAGCAGCATAATTCATAGACAGTTTCCTCTCTTACCAGTCAGACTTGCAACTCAGGGTCTGAAAGGAGAAGGGGAGGTGTGGGTTCACCCCCCTCCCTTTAATCTTGGGATGAAGAGGGAGGGCTTTGTGTACTTAGGGCCACTTCCTCCCTCTCCTCTGTAGCCCTCTAGCTCTGATAATCCAGCTTTGGGACAGGAAAGGAGAGGCAAAAGATTGTGGTTCTTAAATTCAAAGGTTCCATTGTCTTCTTCTTACAGCTGATGCAATTTTAGTAGCTTCTGTGTAGCAAAATTCTAGATCCAACTTTCTCATGATGCTGAAGTATCACAGATGCCTTGACAAGGGGCCTCATAGCTCCTGATTTACTCCATGTGGAAAATCTAGCTCCAGCAAAACTTCATTCCATTCATTTTCTGGTGTCTGTTCCAACAATATATCCCCAGGTCATGGTCCCCTCAGATGACGTTCTTGGAATGCACCAAGCTGGCTCGAGTTCAGCTCTCTCTGCTGGAACTGCATGAATGACAATAACCTCACTGGTGCTCACAGTGCTACCTGGCAGGATTGAAAGCCCTTCCACTGTTTCTCCCACTCAAGCTCTGCCCCACATCTGCCCCACATCATTCTAACTTGCCCTGTGCTTAGGGACATCTCTCAGGTACCTAACAAGTTTGCTGTCTCAGCAGACATGCAACTGGGAAAAGAAATTTTAATTCCATTTCTTGCAGGCATTCTTGGTATTTCCAAGGGATTCTCTTAGCGTGAACATGTGGTTTCTCAAGTGAACTTAGGAGCAGATACCAGGATACTCAGGCATCCATCTATTATCTAAAGCCCTGATACTCATTGCTAGCTTTCTTATGAGACCTATACCTCTCTTAAAGCAATTATCTTGGGACAGAATTTGATGAATATGGGAACATGGTGATTTTTACTTTTCATCATTTTTATTTTTCATACCAGCGGTCTTTGGAAAATATGTATATTTGGTGTATCAAAAGAGCTGAGTGGTGTTTCAGTTAAAGTGCCCTGACTTTTCCATATTTCTGTGTAATGAATGATCCATTCTCAGAACATCTGTGGTATAATAGCCGTTGTCTTGCCTTTTTGGGAGGTAGAGATAGTTTCTCATGGACCCAAAGAAGGCTTCTTAATAGAGATTTATAACATCAAACGGGATTACATGAGAACAAAGTAATTATCCTTCATGTAAGAATATCAACCCAATTTACAAAGGAGTGGAATTAAACATTGCAGTTAATTACAGGGACAGTCTAAAATTTGTGGGCCAATTAGGGCTCTTTGGTTACAAGCAACAGAAACCAATTTTCCCCTTAGAGTAAGCCAAAAGGATATTTATTACTGATTTGTAGGGAGCTTACAGTATTGAGAGGAGGCTAAATAATCAGTGTTGGCAGCATGGGGATCACAAAGCAATAGAGAGGTTTCCTCTGGGGCAAAAGAATTCAAGTATGTCTTCCATGCATCTGTTCTAGATCCAGGGAGAGCACATCCCGTTAGCCAGCCCACATGCTCTCTTCTTGAATCCACTCTGGTAGAGAGAGCTAGGATCTGACAGAGTGCCTTCAAGAAGCTCTTCATCTTCCAAAGTGGAAAGACAAGGTAGCCATCTGTGGTCCCAAAAAAACACCACAAAATGAGGGAGTTCAAACTCCCCTTAAAAAACCCTGGGTACTGTTAGGAAGGAGAATCAATCGTGCCAAGAAATCTCTATCCTATTGCGTGGATGGTTCAGAGCTGCCTCAGTCCACACTTCACACAGTGTTTTCCACCTTCCCTTTCTTTGGATGTATGGCGAACCTATAGTCACCCACATTAGGTTGGTCTTTACTGGCCACTGTTTCTATAAGAGCTGTGCACCATTTTCTATGCCTCCTAAGCATCCTCGTCCTCACTTTTCATCCCCTTTCCGAAGATTATTTCTTCAGTGCACTTCATGGACAATGTCTTTTTTTTCTTCTAGAATTTTCCTCCTGCATTTGCATAGTGAAATCTGCTGGGTTCCTCGTATAGACTGCTCTTATTACTTTGGACTCAGTGCCCATTTGTCTAAATCTTGATTTTTTTTTCTTTTTAGTGCAATTACCCTCATCACTTCTGTGCTACCTGTTTCTGCTCTTAGGATGTGCACACTGGAGAATGTGGACAAGCACAGATCTCAGACCGCTCATGTGGATAAGAGACCACATCTGGCTGCCTCTGTCCACTGGTGTCACCAACATTACCAGTCATTTCTTTTTCAATCCCTATCTGTGCAAAGGAAAGTCTCTTGATGTCCCTGAGGATCCCTTGTGAATTCAGAAAATAGTTCTGGCTGATTGGAAATAGAGTCCTAAGAAGACTAATCTAGCTTCTGGTGAATCATATGTCTGTCCTGTAAAACACCCTTGGCATACACAGGAGCATTCTAGGTTGGCCAAATACTAGATAGAAGACATTAGAGCTGTCAACACCAACACAGGAATAGCAGAGCCGAAACCTGGAATGCGATGAGATGGATGCTAAGAGTGTGAGCAGATGCACTACACTTGTTCAAGAACAACATTCTTAGATTCATTGGCACAGAGTTTTTATTCCCTTTGATTACAAGCTCCCTGAGGGTTATCGCCATATCTAGTTTATTCATCAGTGTATCTTCCACCTATGCAAATGGCCTGGCACAGATGCTTAATAAATTTCGCTTGAATGATTGAATGAACTGCCTCATGAATTAATCAGTTGCTTCAACCTTCCTTCAAAGACCAGAAACCTGACACTTATGCATCTTTCAGGCTTTAAGCCACAGCTCCTTGAGTGAGGTTCTGAAAGCATGCCCCTTCAGGGAGATTCTTCCATATTTATTTGAGGCCATAGCAACCAGCATAAGGGTGTTTAATTATTTAATGCCTATTTTGTGTATGCTATACCAGCTCTCCATCTCCCTTCCCCGTCTCTTTTCCTTCGATGGTGGCAATATAGATTTTTAGAATTCATTATTTATTTTTGTATTTCTCTTCCCTTTTCCTATAACCTCTCTGTAGAGATGACCTTAAGCTTTCATCCCCTAAAAGGCCTCTTCTGTTGATACTCAAAGAGTTCATATACATTTCTCTCCGGGTCATTTGCAAAACTCAGAGGCATTTGTTCCTACTTATAGCCCACTAGGATGGACAGCCAGTAAATAGCAAAGACAATTCAGGGATAGTAATAAGCAAATGCTTAGTGGACATTGATACCCGTATGATTTGCCAGACCATTTTGTATAAATGGAATGAAAAAAATCTTGGATTAGGAAAGTATTTGTTTCCTTAGACCAGTGGTCGGCAAACTCATTAGTCAACAGAGCCAAATATCAACAATACAATGTCCTTTTGAGAGCCAAATTTTTTAAACTTAAACTTCTTCTAGTGCCACTTCTTCAAAATAGACTCGCCCAGGCTGAGGTATTTTGTGGAAGAGCCACACTCAAGGGGCCAAAGAGCTGCATGTGGCTCGCAAGCCGTAGTTTGCCGACCATGGCCTTAGATTAATGGTAAATCACTAGTATATTGAAGACTTTTAAAACATCCACTCTCTCCAGTGAATCCTTGTAGGAAGGAAGACAAAAAGATATTGCTTTGCAATTTATGTTTACCAGCATGCTATTGAGTACATTCAATTGACTTCAAATGTTTTTCACATTCTAATTTTTGTCCCCTATGGTCCTCCCCTGTTGACTTCAAGTTAATACACACTATGAAGGAGGACATCCCTCATAAATTCTGTGTCATCAGAGTAATGTGGCTGTGATGATGTACTACATTTTAAATGAGCTCTGTCACAAAAGGACGATGGGGGGCTCAGGAGGTTTTTGTTGTTGTTGTTGTGTGTGTGTGTGTGGTTCTTTTTTTCCCCATCTGTTCTTGCAGTGTAATAAATCTAATTATAGTTAGCAGCAAATGCCAGTGTTCCTTAGGCTGGTATGGTGTGTGAGGTCCCTGGGATCTCCAAGATATCTTTAGAATTTACAGTGTGTGTCTGAGACCCAACAAGTCGAGGTGACTCTCAAGTGGAGAGAGAATTTTGAATGATTAAAGGAAGATTGATGATGCAGGAGATTAGTAATGTGGGTCTGCCATGGTCAAGTTCAGTCATGCATTCTTGGGGCTCATTTCCTCATGGGAGTTAAATAACATTTCCAGAACATTAGAATAATTTGGATTATGGCCCATGGAATATCTAATTTATTTGTAGGGAGTGACTGTTATTTTTTCTAATACCGCATTCATCAGAGGGTATTTCCCTCTGCGCACCGCCTTTCCCAGGGAAGAAGCAGTGTACATACACTCTTGTGTACTATAGGGTGTACAGCTACTCATAGCCCTGCTCTAGAGACTATGCTCAGTGCAGTCTTATCTTAATCTGAGACTTCTTAAGCTCCATGAACTTGAGGGTCATTTGGAACTCTTCCTAAAATGCCTATCTTGTTGAGTAGGTCTGGGTTAAGGCCTAAGATTCTGTATTCCATTCAAGCTTTCAAACAACACCAATGCTACTGGTTTGTCACACAATGAAGAGCAAGATTTTACAGGCTCTTTACGAAAATAAACACATGTGTACATGGGCGCCTCTGCAATAGAGTTGCATCCAGAGGGGAGAAAAGAAGCAAATGTCTTTATCTACTAGCTACTATAAATTGGCTCATGATTTTATTGTTTAATACCACAGTATAGATAGGCACTGTTCTTATCCCAAGTGTACAGTGGAGAGACTGTAGTTCAGTTTAGAGGGATTTAATGAGGTGATGGAGTTGCATAGCTAATAAGGGTGCAGAGTGCTTGGTGGAGATGGAATTTGAACTCAGGCAATCTGATTTCAGACACCACATGTAAATGTATCTATGGCCCATAGGCTATTGCCTCAAAGGCTCTGAACTTGCCTAGAGTGTAAGGTCTAGTTTTGCCATCTTTATCATCATACATTCCTCAACACATAGTGAGCCCAATTGCATACCTGAGGCCATGCCTTGAGGTTTTGCAGCTGACAAGCAGAGGTGAGATGGTCCAATTGAAGGCTATCAAACAACACTCATTGGTAACTGTGACTCAGAAGAGAAAGCATATACATATTTAATCAAATCAGTATATGTAATAACTGGCTGGATGGAGACAATGACTTATAGGACAAGACAAAGAATATCATAGGAACTCTAAGGTGATTTGCAGATTAATTTATCTTTTTTTGTTTAGATTTCAGCTTTCAAACATTTTTTTTTAATTCAGGAAAAATCCACATAGCATGAAATTAATCATTTTAAAAGTGTATGATTCAGTGGCATTTAATACATACACAATGTTGTGCAGCCATCACCTCCAATAAGCACATGAAAAGATACTCCACATCATTAGTCATCAGGGAAATGACAATCAAAGCACAATGAAACACCACTTCACACCCATTAGGATGGCTATTAAAAAAACAAAACAGGAAAGTGACAGTGTTGTGGAGGGTGTGAAGAAATTGGAACCCTCATTCATTGTTCATGGGAAGGCAAAATGGTACAGCTGCTGCAGAAAATGTTTTGGGGGTACTCAAAAAGTTAAACAGAATTCTCACAAACCTTTGATGTTGGAGTTTATTTATCTTTTCTCAACTACATCTGGATTTTCCTCACTGCTTCAAGAACCTCTGTCCTGGTTGTTCATTGGCACATATCAATATAGTCGCCATTGTAAAAAGGTGCCAAACTTGCTACCTTAGACTTAAGGGGCAATTTCCTCATCAGAGTTGTTCATGGTCTGTGTTTAGCTGGGACCAGGTGGGGAGGTTGAAGGCTCTTTGTTTCCCCAGGTATGTTTATCTGCTGTAGCTTGTCCTCCATGAATAAAATAACAATCTCCCCCATGGTTCTCTCCATAAAATAAATTGATTCCTCAGACCCTAGCAGAAAGAACATATGATGGCTGTTGATACAGAAAGCACCTAAGCCATGACTATTCATTGTTCTGGCAGGAAGCCTCCATTTAAATTATTGGGAAGATCAATGAGGGCATTCTGGGTGTTTGACCTTGGGCAAGTCACTTAGCTTCCTCTGCCTCACTTCTCCAAATAACTTAGAGGAGTGGTTGGGCATGAAATAAGATGATAGAAATAATGTTTGACTCAGGCCACTCAACATTAGCTATTGTTGTATTGCTATTGTGGTTGTCCCTGCCCTACTCTCTACCCCCTTATATGGTTTGGGTCTACTTGTGCAGTACAACCACTTGTTCTTTTAATTTCTGTAGTTCTGTCCTTTTCCTCCTATAAGCTAATTGCCCTTTTCCTTCTTTGTGAACATTTTGAATAAGACAAAGATGCTTTAAACATAACCTTAGAAAATTGTCTCTACTCATAGCCCATCTAAGAGTGAAACGTTTACAGTGTTTAAAAGAAAGGGAAGTTCAATGCTTTCAGGTTATACAACAACCTATCACAGCCCAACAGTCTCTGCTCTGTGCAAGGCCATGCGTGTCTACCTGGTGATGAAATAGAGAAGCAGGCTGTGCTTCTGAGAGGGCAGGGCGAGGCTAACTCCTGACTCCATTTTGTATTGTAGGGCAGGGCAGAACAGGGCGGAGCTATCCTCTATTTTGTGTAACGATCCTATCCCTCACCCAACCAATCAGGGTCAGCCAAAGCAGTGACATCACCACCCTTATAAAACATCTGGACTTGTAGAAGTTCGGCCTCTCTTCCACCATGTTGTTGGCGTGAGTGGGACAGAGCCCATGCTAGCATGGAAGAGGCTCTTTTGTTTATTGCATTGGACTCGGCTCCCTGGTGGTTCTTGGGGATCACGAAGTCTGGGCATAACACTTCCTGTGAAGGGCCCAGTGCCTCTGAAAGAATGGTCTCTTTTTGTGTGTGGCTTGGGGAATCAGCTTGTGACATGAGAGGTATATTTTCACATATGGCTACTTCGCTATGTTAGTGTGGGGGGCTGTTTCTGTTTTCTGAACCTGCACGGAAAACGACAGGTTCCTGAGTGGAGGAGCTGGGGATTAAGAAATTAAAGAAAAAAAGGAGACAAAGACACAGAAATAGATTCAAGCTGGGATTCAGTTGGGGGGCTGTCACTCTGATGGAGAGACAGTCAACACCCACTACAGACAACACAGGGCATTTATTAATTTCCAGAGGGGGGTTTAAGGTCAAAGAAGTTTAGGGTGTGCCAAGGTCCTATTCATTCCCCCATTCCTAGGATTTAGCATATCAAGACATGGGTAAGTCAAGATCCTATTCTTTCCTCATTCCAAGCACATGGATAAAGATAAGAAGTCTGTACTGATTATGGTCTCCCACATTTTGGGGAAACACGTTCCCAGGGTGTGGCTCTGCCTATGCCTTGAGTTCAGCTGATGATAATTAAAGGTCATCCATGTGCATTCCCAATGGACCCTCTACATGTTAGAGTTCTTAAAAACCATTTTTTGGCCTTAAATCTTGTGACCATCTCCTTCTAGGTTGTCTGTTCATAGATAGCCATAAGACAAACTGGCTATGGAAACTCGATGCTAAATTTTATGAATGCTCATCATAAATCTGTGATGTCTGTGTTTTACACAAAATTTTTACACAACGGTTACAAGTTGTTCAGATTAGACAATTTAGCCATCATTCTATCTCATAAATAAGCTTAGTTATAGCTTTTTTATTAGAGAAAATACTAGTCACTTATTTTAAATTATATTCATAATACTTTGATATCATAAATTGCTTAAAGGGTCTAGTCTCTGACTTCTTGGAGGCTAGGTCAGTGATTATCTGGTTTCAGAGGAAATCCCTGCCTAGCTACCCCAGATGCTTTCACTTGATGAGACAATACCAGGCACCAGCATTGATCACATTAACCAGGAACAAATCAAATCCTTTTAGGAGGAGGAATATGAGATAATGATACTTTTAGAGCTAGGAGAGCTCCAAGATGTTTCCAAATACAGAAAGCCATATTTCAGAAATGAAGAATGTACTTGGGGTATGCAGTGAGCTGGTGGACCTCAGATAGAAACCCTCATAGGCGGTATGATGGTGTGATAGCTCTGCATCCTCCCCTGTTAGGCATCAAAGGGAGATTTTGCAGACTCTCCTAAGATAGTCTAGGAAGGAATTTTGTGATCAAGATATTCAACCCTCTTCATCACATAGACAGAGTACTCTGACATGCATTCTTTCATCTAACAAGTATTTGTTGAGAACATACTAAGGGCCAAATACTATGGTAAACAAGGGTAATAGCAGAGAGGAACACAAAAAGTTCCCTGCTCCCAGGGAACTGCTGCTTTAGCAGGAATCAGACAATACAGGGCAGTCAGTGACCCTGAGAAGTGATGGGTGACAGTAGCGCAGTCTGCTGCAATTCCACCTCAGACAGGGCTCAGAGAACAGAAGGTAACAGTAAGGAGTCAAGATGTTGGTTTTCCTAAGGGCCATGGAGAGAAATTGTAGTCTTACCTAGAGGAGGGACAGAATAAGATTGATATTTAGCTGTGCATTATGACCACTTGTTCGCTGACCTCTTTCACAACCATGTGGACCATCTGCTGTCCTGGGTGTAGCAGGGGAAGCAGGAAGATATCAATGAGTAGGCTAAGGATGTAGGTCAGGGGAGCAATGATAGTAGACATGCCAATGTGGTATCAGGGGGAGGCACAGAGTACATACATAGACACAGGACTTATGCCAGCTTAAAAAGAGGGCTCATCCCTAGACTTAGTGGGAGAGGTGAGCAAAAAACAAAAACTTTTCAAAACCTTAGTTTTTCTACTTCAGTATCTGAATAAAGTAACCCAAGAAAAGTCTGCATCAGGCCAAGCAACCAGACCAGTGGATTACATCTGTTTTTAGAATAAATCCTGAGATTTGCAAGCTATACTTGACCAGAGGGCAGATGTCTATCTATTTTCTCTTTCTCTGATAGCACCTCACACAGGGCTGGATTGAGGGTGATGTAGTCAGGGTCAGTGCAGGGGGGCTATGGTGCTTCTCACTCTGCTTGCTGTCCTCTGAGCCAGGGACCGCGAGCTGAGAGAACATGTCTCAGTGGGTAACAGCAAGATCAGCTTCCCCGCGTGAAACCACAGCCGTAGGCATGGGGTCTGCCTTCTGGGTGCTGCAGTCATCTCGTGTACAACTGTCTGTGGACTTCATTAACCTGCCATTGACTTCCTTGTGGTACGTTAATGGGGACCACAAGATGTTGAGTCACAATTTGAAAGGCTGTTTGTCATCGCAGTGTGACATCGCCCTGCTCCCTGACACGCTGCTGTTTATCACTCCTCTTCCTAGGCTCTCTCCTTCCCCGGGCTAGTCCATCCTTTGGCAGCGATCACATCCAAGCCAGGTTTGATCAATAGCCTGGTTCATTACAAATGGAAATGAGCTTGGTGGTTAGCAGCTGATGAGAGCTATCCCGGAAATGTGGCACATCTGTACCCTGTGCCTTAGATGGAACCTGTCATTCTTTACGGGGGAAACAGCCTCTTAGTTTAATGTTTAAAACTTCATAGTGCGGTGCCTCTTCCCTACAGCCTACTGCACTTGAATTCAGGAAGCCCTGGCATTGCAACAGTTGCCAGTCATTAAGACACTTGACTGCCTGTGACTTGAAAAGATGAAAGGTCCTAAAATCCTTGGACCATATCCACCCTTGTGTATGAATGTGAGCAAGGTCTGCCCAGGAAATGTTTTCTTTCTTAACTTTGACTTCTGGCTCAGCCCTTGAGCTTATTTCTTCCCTCTCTGAGATCCCCGCCCCCTCTTCCCCACATACACACCTTGGGCTTTGCACTTTTTTACTTCCCTGTGGCTCCGGGAAGACCTTGGGTGCTTTCCTTTTCTTCGTTTTCCACTTACATACATGCCCTCTGGCTTGGATGGTTCTTGCCTGCTTAGTGAGAGGCACTTTGGGGGAAACCTACAGGATCATGTGAAGAGTTTTCCCTGAGGTTCACAGAGGAGCATCTCAAAGGGAGTTAGAGTCTCTTTCTAAACACTCTGTTGGGCTAGTTTTCTGAAATGTCACAGAGAGGTCTTCCCTGAGACGGAACCCTGTATGGAAACACACACACAAACAAAAAAAGGCAAGAGAACGACAAGATACAAAGGTCAGCTGGCTGTTTGGGAGCCAGGAAAACACAGGACACCTTCCTTTTATGCTTAAAAGGGCATAGAGGGGAGAGAATGTGAAAAAACATTGTGTCTCCTTGTTTATCTTTGCCAGGTGTAGACATGTACTTGAGATGCTTTGCTGGGCTTTTCCTCTTGTGCTACTTGACTCTGAGCTGCCTGAGACCTGGGGATGTCCCCTCTGTCTCTGCATCCCCAGCACCAGCTGCGTATTAACATGTGGCCACCAGTGACTGCCACAGTGCCCTTTCAGAATACGATGGGTCCTGTTTGAGGGTGCCATCCATTTTATCATACTCGGGCTCCACTTTGGAAGAGGGACATACTTCTGGGTCATTGCTTATCTGGTAACAAGAAATTAACCTTGGAACATTGAATGGATTCAAATCAAGAATGTCTAGGCAGTAATATAAATGCTACTAATGTATAAAGGAAATTTTCACTACTTCTAGTCTGAGAAACAGCTAGAAAATATCAGTACTAAACTTTTTCTTAGTTTCATGGTTCAGTTTAGAGAAATGGATACTCTGGGAAGTACTATAGTTAGTGTTTCATAGCATTTCATAGACATTTGTACATGTAGGTTGAACTCTGTCTCATTATCATCAAGTATAAGTGGCTCTTTTTTCTTAGCTTCAATCTTGTATCACATGCCCTTTTCTTGAACTTCATGGATCCCATAAGAGATTTGGTGCATTGCAGGAGCATACCTACAATTTCACTTATCAAGTGTCAACCCCATACTAACTGTGCCTTTGGGCAAGTTTCTTTGCCTTTGAAACTTCCATTTCCTCTTCGTAAACTAGACATGGTCATGCCAGCTTCTGAACATTATTACCAGAATTGAATGGTTTAAGTCAGTGATCAGCAAACTGTGGCTGGCGAGCCACATGTGACTTTCGATCTGTGGTTTGCCACTCTGTTGACCAATGAGTTTGCAGACCTCTGGTCTAAGTTATATAATATGCTGAAGGATGCTAGGCATGTAGAATTAATCAGTGAAGGCTACCCATTGCCAATGTTGTGATTATTGAGCTTGGCCTAACTTGGAATCAGTTCCCTTTGCCTGGTTAGCATTGTTTGCACACATCTGCTTTATTATTATTAGTTAAGGGTTTATTTTTTTATAGGAGACGTGGAAAAGAGTGATTGAGCATCAGTTATTTAACCTGATGAATTTTTTTCCCCACAGGCTGACCATCTGTCAGGAAAGTAGCAGAAGGTATTCCAATAGGACTGAGTTGAATTAAATTAAGAGATAAAAGTAATAATAATGGCTTTCCTCCAAATGATATCTCAAAATCTGTCCACTTTTTCCTAGCTTCACTGTTGCCATTTGATCCAAGCTGCCCACATCTGGACAGGAGCCTCCTAACTGGTCTCCCAGTTTGATTGGTTGCTGATCCAATTTATGTGGAATAATCAGAACAAACATTTTAATATTCAAATAAGGTCACTTTACCACATAGTTTACACCCTCCCAGCAGTGAATTACAACCCAAAGATAACATAAAAATGGAAAAGTTGGCCTGCAGTCTCAGTATAATCTAGCCTCTTGCCTTTCTCTCTAACCCATCGATTTTTAACAAGTGTGCTGCAAGAATTTTTAAAACATGCAATACCTGACTATTCAATCAGAGTTACTGACCTCTTTTTCCTTGAATTATCAAATTTAAAAAAAATGACAACAGCCAGCACAACAATAGACATCTGGTGTGAATGAATCAAAATTATACCTATTTTTTTTTTTGTCAGCTCTGCAAAATATAGACTATATGTTTTTGGTGAGCTGCAGAATTTTAGCAATTAGTTTATGTGTCCCATAAGTTGAAAATCAGTGTTCTAACCATTCATTCTAGGATCCTAACCACTCTGGCCTCCATGCCCCATTCTAAGAGGCCTGTGCACTCCCCTCTGCCAGCAGGCACCTCCTGCCACCATCAACCAGCAAGGTCCACTTGTGTCAGATTTCAGCTGAAACTCTCCAGTGAGACAACCTACAACTCACCCAATAGCTGCCCTCCACCCCAGGGATCTGCTCTCTCTCTCTCTCTCTCTCTCTCTCTCTCTCTCTCTCTTTCTCTCTCATTTTCTGCTTTATTCTGATTCCAGTTTATAATTGCAGATTTACTATTGTGGTTTCTTGTTAAACATCTCACCGCAGTATTCCTAGGCCCTGTCTCAGTGGCTGCTAAGTGAACAATGCTTCAAGCTACAAAGGGCTTTTGATGTATAGGATCCCAGGTAGGGCTCACAGCATCTTTGTAAGAAAGGCATAAGCTGGACTATTTCGCATGCATAGGTGAGGAGTCTGAAGCTTATATGATAATGGCTCAAAAATGGAAGAATGGGGTATGAATCTCAGAATTCTTCTGCCAACCCCATGGTCTGCATGCTCGTTCACTATTGTTTGTCTAAGTAGAGCTATATCTGAAGCACTCAAAGGTGCATTTTCATTGTGCGCATATCACCTGCTCAGCTGTCCTTGCCCTCTCTCATAGAACCTGTGCAAGGTCCCCTTAGGTATTGTATTAGGTTCCTGGGGCTGCCATAACAAAGTACCACAAACGGGCTGGTTTCGATCTATAGCAAGATATTGTCTCACAGTTCTGGTGGCAAGAAGCCATGATCAGGAGGGTGGCAGGGCCACAATCCCTTTGAAACCTGGAGGGACATTTTTTTCTTGCCTCTTCTGAGCTTCCGGTGGTTGGCCAGCAGTCTTTAATATTTATCATAACTCCTATTTCTGCGCCCATCCTCACATGCATTCTCCCAGCTCGCCTTCCCATTGTCTTCCTTTGTGTGTCTGTCTCTGTGTTCAAATTTCCCCCTTCTCTAAGGATAGCAAGCATATTGAATTAGGGCCCACCCCAGTGCCACTATTCTAACTTGATTACATCTGCAACGACGATTTGCAAGTAAGGTCACATCCACAGGTACCAGAGGGTAGGTTTAACATAATTTGGGATGGACACAATTCAGTCCATTGCAGGAATGGGCCCATCCCCTTTTTGCAAATGGGCCCATAGGCTCCTTCATGGTCCTAAGGTTCTGCAACTTGCAATGGGCAATGCCAAGTTCAAGTATAGATCAGTACTCACAGGTTCACACTTGGTCAGATGGATTCACTTCCCCGCTGCAAAAAGCACACACCAACAACCAGAAATAGGGGCCATTATTTTTATGCAAAGTGAGCATGATTGATGAGAGGCAGGCCTGAAGGGGTCCTGCCTGTGTTTTATAACTATCTCTGCCCTCAGAAGCAGAAATGTCTGCCTTCTTGCCCACCTCTGCCACACTGGGAATAGAGTGTCTGATACCCTTTTAAGGGAAGACAAGCCATTCTTCATTTTAATTGGTGGGGAAAGTTCATTATGAAGTGCTCTTCCCTCAGAATGTTCTCTAAAGTTGGATGTGGTGTCTGCATCGCCTTCACTCTCCTCTTCCCGGGAATCATTAGCAGCCCTGGTTGGTGATTTATAATCACATTCCCAACAAATTCCACTGCTGTTAATGACTACTTATTTTCCTATACAAATGGTTTTCGCTCTCCTTCCTGAGGACAATTAACTGAGAAACTGGTCATAAATTACTGATAATGATCAGCTCATCAGAGATGATTGTCGAAGGTGCATCTTCCATAGTAATTAGATGAAGTATCTTTAATTGCTGATAACAGACAAATTGTGGTTATTTTTTTCCTTTTTTTATACTCATGAAATCTTCCTGCAAGGCAGGCAGAGTAACACCTTTTCTTCCCCTCCTCCTGAAAGAGGGGAAAGGGAGAAACATTCATCATCCATGAGCTTCCAGAAATACAATAAATGTGGCAGCTTTGCTCAGTTTCAAATAAGAGGACCCACCTTTCACAAGCAGAGATCAGAGAAAGTCTACTCAGGGACACATTTCTTTAGGCAGGAAGCAGGGGTCCTTCCTGGTGACGTTTGATGCTTTTTTCCTCGGGATCACATCTCTTGTATTTGCATCCAAACCTTGGCCTTAAAACGGGAGGTTTCTGAACCCTGGAAAGGGATGGTATTCAGTGCACAGGCTTTCTCACAGTCAGCATGCTGATCAAACCCAGATTATTTCTGTCCCTGGCACTTGATGGTCCCTGGAATTAGGCCTGTGGCAGGATGGTCCCTAGAATCAGCCTTATCATCTATTACCTTATTGATAAGCTCAGCCAGACTGTTTATTGGTGTGGAAATTGGAAGGACCTACTTGCTATTAACAGTCTGTAAAGAATATACACATTTTACATAATGTCACTTTACTGTCAGTCTTGAACATGGTTAGTCTCTGAGTCTTGCAATACTTTATAATCTTCTTCAGTTTCATAACATGTGTGTGTGTGTGTGTGTGTGTGTGTGTGTGTTTTGTTTTTGTTGGTTTGTTTTATGGCAGAAACTGTGAAACAAGGTATGGTATCTGAGATCATTTAAACAATTTGGGCATTTAAAAATAAGGTGGTACTTAAAAGAGCAAAGGTGAGGACTCCAAAGGAAGATGGGGGTGTCATATTATCAAGAAAATTGGGAAAGTGCGTAGCATTTCTTCAAGATGCTAGGTTTTGTTCTGAAAAGGGAAGCAAGGACTAGCACAGAATAACAATGCTATGCTCCAGGATGTTTAGGCACTGATTTCATTCAGATTCTTCCAGCTTCAAAGGAGAAGAAATAACAAAAAAGAAAACACACACACACACACACACACACACACACACACACACAACTAGTAAAATAAGCTGAAGAAAAAGGAAGATTGAGTCATGGAACTGGGCAGCATAAAGGGTGTAGGCTGAGCCCAAAGGTTTAATGATGTCAGCAGGACTTTGGATCTGCTTATTCTCTTGATAACAGGCTTCAATAGGCTTCTACCCTATAGTTCTCTGAGAAGTTAGCATCCTTTGAGGCATACCTCAAAAAATCTAGGGAAGGCTCTGATTGGCCAATGTGAGTCTTGCGCTTGCTCCTGAACAAATCCCTGAGCTATAGGACTGTCTTTTCATATTAGCTGGTCTTGAGTCTCATCCCATGGAGTAAAATGGTGAGGGAGATGCATACAACTCCACCTAAATAATGTAGGCAAATTTATGGTAGGATAAAGGTGGTTCTCCCAAGGAAGGGATTTGGGATAGAAGAGAAGACAAAACAATAAAACTGAGAAAGATGAATAGAGGGACCCTGTCATCCACCCTTTGCAATTAGCCAAAGGCTGCCCAGCTGAGTCTGCCCTGCTGCCAGTTTACAGCTGCTTTCCTTGGAAGGCTCTGCTCTTGTTGCTGCCATTTCCTGAACACTGTCTATTAGAGATGACAGTTCCAATTCCACCTGAGAAGTCCAAGCCATTCTCTCCTTGGTGACTGAATCTGAAGCACTGTTCTCAGGGGTCTCTGACCCAACACTCCCCTTCTTCCTGCCCAGAGCCCTTCTTCCCCCATCCACTCCCACCCTCCACTGATGTTCTTCAGGCTACTCTTTACCTTCTTTGTTTCATCATGATTTTTTTTAGCATGAGTCCCAAATAAGTACCCATTCTTCTGCGCTTCCATTGAAATGCATATATTTTTGTATAATACTTAGAATGTTCGTCCTTTGATTTTAGTTCTAGGAATCCATGCCTCTCTGTGAACACAGGATGCCATTTTATGGTTCTTTTTTAATGATGTCAAGATCCATAGCACAGAGCCTGGCACTACATAGATATTTAATTCTGGTGAATTTTCCCCAGGGAGGATAAAGAGAGGAAATATTTGGGCAACTCAAGTATCATTTGGGTCTGGCTATGTTTTCTTATGGGCATGTGGGTATGGCACCAAATAATGATTTGGAGGAGTGGGTTTTATTTCTCTTGGGGGCCTGTGGGAATTTGCCTCACCTGGCCCCATTTTATTTGATAATTGCTCTGAGTTATGGGTTATAGGAGGCCTGCTATAATCTCTGAGTTATGATTTATAGGAGACATGCTTTAATCTTTGAGATTAAAAAAAAGCAAGGGTCTTTCTTGCAAGTCTATGTAGATCTGGCTCAACCCAGAACAAGCAGCTTCTCATTCATTCTTAAAATATTCTGGCAGCTTCTCATTCATTCTTTTTTTTTAAATATATATTTTATTGATATTTTACAGAGAGGAAGGGAGAGAGACAGAGAGCTAGAAACATCGATGAGAGAGAAACATCGACCAGCTGCCTCCTGCACACCCCCCACCGGGGATGTGCCCACAACCAATGTACACGCCCTTGACCGGAATCGAACCTGGGACCCTTCAGCCCGCAGACCGATGCTCTACCACTGAGCCAAACCAGTTTCGGCTTCTCATTCATTCTTAAAATATTCTGGGGCACCTACTGTGTCCTGGGATATGTGATAATAGATATATACCTGGCTCTCGCCCTCACCTTTGGAGCTTGCTTGTCTGGAGTACAGTCTAGGGCTGCCTCCTAACTCTCTGTGGGATCTCCGACTAGTCACTTAACAACCCTGTGCCTACATTTCCTTATTGGTAAAATGGGGATCAATAGCTACTTCAAGAGCTATTGTGAAGATTAAAGGAGCAACTGCTTGTATAATGCCCAGCACACAGCATGCATTCAATAAGCTACACCTATTACTTATAGCTATTGGCTCATGAAACCTGCAGGCTGGTGGAATCGACATTAATCAAATGATCATATTCAAAATGTAAATTATAACAGAATTGATGTGAAGAGGAGTTGCTTGGTGATATAAACACTTATGAAGTGAAATTATATGAAATTTGCCTGGCACTGCATATTTAATCTAACTACCTATAAGACCGTCCGTAGATGAGAGCCAAAAGGAACAATTTATCAGTTTGTGATGGCTGATAATAAAGAAGCAGTTATGGGTGGTTGAGATTGTCATTTTCCAACCTGGAATTCAATGCTGCTGTGATTATCACTCGAATTAGATCTCACATTGTGCCAAGGCGATTCTTCCCTCTCAGCGCATTGGCCATAGTGCAACAAAATACCATGTTGACGGAAAGAGGCCTCCAGCTTCTGAGTCCTGTCTCACCTTTAAAGGCTAGGGGGTCTTTTGGATTTTCAAAAGGATTTTCCTTTCCTTTTCCAATCATTTGGTCTTCAGTCAACTAAGAAAACTGATCAATTCAACTGAGATGCAGGGAAGGAGAGCCACATCTTCTTCTTGGTGCCATAGATTGTGCCTTAGACTCACTTTGGAATGACTTACTGTTCTTGTTGGGACCATGGTATTCATGTCTATGGCCAAGCTGTGCCAACCTTTGGAAAAGGTAAAACATACTCAGTAAATGTTGATTCCTTTAAAATAAATCTTAATTTAAATGGAATCAGACCGGTGATTAAAATAGCCACGAGCTTCTTTGAAAGAGGGCAGCCCTTTTCCCATAAAAGGAGAACAGCTAATAGCAAGGAGAAGGGAGAGCAGTGGGTAAAAGCCGAGACCTGGGTTCAGATTGCTGAGACCTTGAGCTAGTCTCTCCGGTTCTCTGAAAATTAGTGCTGTCATCTGTAAAATGGGATAGCAATAGCCAACTGATGGAGGATTGCAGGAGATACTATCATAAAATGATGAAGCCTGCCTGGTATATAGTAATTGCTGATTAAATGGTAGTCATTTTCTCAGTGTTGTTTGTATTGATGACGATGGTAAACAAGAAGCCTTGAGGAATTTTGAGGTTTGATGAGTGATTCTTTTACTTTATTGGTTTTGTTATCCCAAGCAAAAGGTAGAAGAAACTAATTATTATATTCCCTTTGCCACATAATGAGTAGTTACATGATACACACACACACACACACACACACACACACACACACATGTATGTACAATTTTTTTTACTTACAATGTACATAGAATGCATACATGCATACCTGCATACACAATTATATGTAATGGAATCATACATCCTATCTAATAAAGAAGGAATATGCTACTTGACCATCACTCCATCACAAAGCTGGCTGCACCCACAGCTGAGGCCAAGTTGCCATAAGGAACCTTAATGAGCAATCAGCAGGGACCTAAGGCTACGCCCTCCCCCCACCCCCATGTGGCTTGAAAGGGGACCTCATGCTGCACCCCACACCCAAGTACCAGGCCAGGGAACCTCAACCACACCCCCTTCCCAGCAGGCCTTGACAGGGGACCTCACGCCATGCATCAAACCACAGAACTGGGCCAGGGGACCTGAGGCTACACCAACTCTCCCTGGCTGGGCTTGACAGGGGACCTCAGGCCATGCCCCCAACTCAGAGGGGCTTGACAAGGGACCTCAAGATGCACTCCCAGTGCTGGATCAGGAGAAATCAGGCTGTACCCCCACCCAGTGGGGCTTTATAGGGGACCTCAGGCTATACCTCCTGCTTTGGCCCCAGGCCCGGGGACTTCAGGACTCACCCCCTGCCCTGGTGCCAGGCCGAGGTACCTCAGGCCACCACCCCTGCCTAGCAGGGCTTAATGGGTGTACTTCCTGTTCTGGTGCTGGGCTAGGGGACCTCAGGCTGCTCCTCTTACCCCAATTTCAGGCTGGGGAACTCAGCCGTGTGCCCCAGGAGGTGGGGTTTAACGGGATTTGCCCCCACCATTGCACCAGGCCAGGGGACCTCAGGCTGCTCCCCATTGCCTGGTGGGGCTTGACAAGGGTAAGATAGGCAGGGTCTGGATCTAGCACAATGGGGCAGGGGCTGCCAGATCTGGGTTTCATGCAATTTTGAGGCACATGTGGGTGGGTGGGGACTTGACTCTTGGTCCTGTGGTGCCCCCCAGACTCTGATAGGAGGATGGTTTTCATATGCTTTTACTAATTTTCTTTCATCTCTGACACTTCTATTATAGAGAAAGGGCACATAGCAAGTATATCTGGGTATGTAATATATTAACATAGTAATAAGTATTGTAGTAATGTAGAGTACATTTAATAGTAAATTCTGTTGTCTGCTATACATTATACAACAAAATACATGGTATAGTATTAGACTACATATCATTCTGGAATCTCTATTGGAATCCTTATTCCTTTGAAAATAAAGAATTATTTGGTTATTTAGAGAACAAGCATGAGGTCCTCCCAGGTTCTCTGAGGGCTGGTTGTTTCTCCTGTTTGTTTTGACAATTCAGTGGTAGCTACTTGCAGCCAGTCAGAGCCTGGCTGTGTAATCCCGTGGAAATGTCCCCAGGTAACAAGATGTGCCTACTGGTCAGAGATGTCAGCTCTGTTAAATAGGGAGGATTTTATCTGTCTGAATAAATATTCCAGGGCTCCTCTCGCTCTGTGGATTTGAGATGTGCACGGGCAAGAAGGGTCATTGCCATAAATCAATAGCTTCCGTGAAGCCACAGGTTTAGAACTGACAGTGGCTTTCTGATTGAAATAAAGACAGTATAGTGCAAGTCTCAGCCACCAATGCTGGCAATAATGTATGGAGTTGATGAAGCTGTTGTGTGAACATATATCAAGTGTGGGTAGTTAGAATTGTTATTCTTTTTGAGGTGAGTTAACTAATTGATAGTGGCAAGTAGGGAAAGGCAAAGATACTTGGTAGAAATTGATGCCATATATGCCATTCCGTAGGTACATACACCTTAAACCCAGCACCCCACATCCAATGTGCTCTGATGGTCTCAGCTCCAATACTAAGTCCTTCATAGCACTTGTTACTCAGTTTTATGCTACTCACAAGGTGCTGAAGAACTGGCAACAGTAGTAGTGGGAGTGGATGAAGTCCCCAAAGAATGGAATTTAGAAAAGGAATTAGGACTTACCATAAGGAAGGGCCACTGGAATGAATGGTTGGAAGGAGAGAGGAGAGAATGGCAGTGAGAAGATGGCCAGGGAGGTGGCAAGTGAACCAGGCGAACACAGTTTTACAAAAGGTAAAGAAAATTTTAGAGGTAACAACAGTAAATCGTGTCAAATCCTGCAATGATTTTGAGACTTACCAAGATTCTTTGGACTTACGTTCTCATGAATCTGTTTTATATAGTTTATACATACTTGTACCTATGTCATTCCCAAATAATCCCTGAGAGCAGATACCAAGTTTTATTCATCTCTTGCAAGGATCAGGCTGAAACTAGCAGTTGGACATACCCCGAGGGTGCAGGGACATCCCAGGATTGCGATAGGGTGCAGTCCAGGCCGAGGGACCCCACATGTGCACGAATCTGTGCACAAGTCCTCTAGTATGCATATAAGATCTTTGATTAATCTCTTCCCGCCCTCCCCCACCCCTTTCCCTCTGAGATTCATCAGTTCGTTCCATGTTTCCATGCCTGTGCATTGAGTGTCTGCTTCCTGGTGGTCAGTGCTCATCATAGCTACTGGTTGATTTGTTGCGTAGGTAGGTAGGTAGGTAGGTAGGTAGGTAGGTAGGTAGATAGATATAGATAGATAGATAGATGATAGATAGATAGATAGATAGATAGATAGATAGATAGATAGATAGATGATAGATAGGACATTCAGTGTCTGGGAGACATATTAGGGACAGGTAAGTATGTTTTGAAAATTTAAAGGGTTGAAGTGGGAAAGTGAATGCTGAACTTTGTATAGTAGTTTAATGTCTATACAAAATGAAATTGTGAAGTGTTAAAGAAGTAATTTGATATTGGCAAATAGGGCACAAGGAACCATCTAGGTATGTGGTCCCACTAGAATAGGGGTGAGAAGCCTATTTTATACCAATGGCCATTTGGATATGTATAACACCATTTGTGGATATACAAAATTATTAATTTAAAAATTAGCCTAATATATTCTGTCAAACATTTCATTAACTCATCCTTAATGCCAGGCATTCCCCACCCCTGCTGTAGTGGTAAGTCCTAATTCTTTCTCTAAATTAGCATCCCCTAATGTCCCTATAGCACAAGACCTAACAGATAAAAGCAGAGCCAGGAGACAAAGGGAAATAAATGAATTCTCCTAATATAAAGCTCACAAGGTTCCGATCCCAGTTACATGAAATGTCCAGATGAGGCAAATCCATAGAGACAGAAAGTGGATTAGTGGTTGCCTGGGGCTGGGGAGAGAGAAAGTGATGGGAGTGATGCACATGTCTACATAGGTATCCTTCTGGGGTGATGAAATGTTCTAAAATTAAATAGTGGTGATAATTACACAATCCTTACTATACTAAAAACTATTGAAAATGTTCCCTTTGAATAGGCGAATTTTTTGTTATATGAATCATATTTCAATGATTCTTTTGTTTTTAGAAAGGTACAGATTATTAATTAAACAAATCCAAATTAAAATAAAGACCAGACGGCCTTACTTATACTCTGGATTTGTTCAAAATTATCCACCAGTCACTGACAGTATGGACACATTCAGCCATTTTGGCATTCTCTCTCTCCTCTCCCCTCACCTGCACACTCCTGAGTCCTAGCTGAGAAAGAGGACCAGCGTATACCCGATCAGCTAGGGAATTTGAAAAGGGGTTTTAGGGGATGAACTGAGCATGCCCAGTTATTTTCCCAAAATAACCAGTCAAATAATCAATTATTTTTTAGAGTTGGGGAAAGAGCTGGGATATTACCTTAGAGGAGTCAGTTCTTTCATATGGAAACAGGGAGTGAGGAATAAGGGTGTGCCACCCTCTATACCTTGTAGTCTTGTGTTGTTCAGCAATGTTCTCAAGAACAGCAACTGTTGAGTTATCAAATTAAAAATATACATTGGGTTTGTGTAAGCTTTCAACCTAAGGCAAGCTTCACAGATGCAAACTTCTAGGGCAGAAGAAACAATGGATCAAGGTGGCTAAACATCACCACTGCCTCCCACCTATGCCAGGCACTTCTCTGTGCCAATGGCCCCTCATCCTGGCTCTACATTTTAAGAGTAATCTCTGTGTCTATATGACTCTTTACAGCTTCCAAGAGCTTTCATTAACTTATTATATTTTCAAAATAGTATCAAGAGGTCCAGAGCTGGACATGATTTTAACCTTCTCAGGAGGTCCATCTATTATGATGATTTCTGTCATTGCTATCATACATGATCTTTTAAAATCTGAGGTTCCTAGGGACCAGAGAACATTCACTTCTTTGCATCTCCAAGATCCAAGTCTAAAAAGGGCTTCTTTTGACTTCATTTCCTTTCACCCCCATCCTGTCAGTTGGGCATAGTCAGAAATTACAAAACTCATCTAATATCATGATGGTAAGGTGGTGGTATGGTATGAAACATGGCCTTTGATTATAATCTAGGCAGATGTCCAGGTTTTTATGTTTTGAAGGACATGCTGTACGTGTGTGTGTGTGTGTGTGTGTGTGTGTGTGTGTGTGTTTAGTTGCATAGACACTGGAAGTTGCATTGATATCTAGATAGATTTGCCTAATTTCAGACATTTCCTCACTTCTAAAATGCAAGTGCCCAGTCCAGTGCCTGGTTGTTAGTGGGTTCACATTAAATGGTGACCTCATAAGGGCATGGGGCACTAGGTATTGAGAATATGAGGGTTGACTCTATTAACACTGGCATTGGTGGGTGAAACTGTCTCTTGAAAACAGCTACACTTTCCTCATTCAGTACAAATTGATTTGGTGTGAAAAATCTCAGACGATTCCATTTCAAGAAGATGCTTTATTTGGTGATGCAGGAGAAATGCACATCTAAGTAGATTTGTAGACTAATTTATGGGGCATTTGGATATTGTGTGTTTTCCATTTTGGTGTGGTAAGTACCTCCCTAATTCTCCTTTGGCCACTTACTGCCCATGGCAAGCCCCACTCATCTTAATTAAATTCCTTCTTTGCAACAACCTTATTTTTGCTCATGGGTACATTGCTGCTACCGTGAAACATTTTCTAGCAACACTGAGATGTATTTTTTTAAATATATAAACAGAGCCTTTTTTCTCTTTATTTTGAACACTAAATATAAGTCCCTTAAATTAATATGAAGTTATTATGTTCTCCAAATGAGTGTCTTACAAGTCTTCTAAAACCTATCTCCTGACCGGAGGCCTGGGAAGAGTGTGATATGGGTGGAGAAGGGGCGGATGTGGGTGGGTTAGTGATGGGTGAAATAACTTGATGTGGCTAGTCCCCACCCACCATTGTCCAAATGCAACCAGAGACAGCATTTGCAAATTGAGAATGAGAAAGGGACCTCTCCCATAAGCTGCTGCTGCTGCTGGCCCAACCACTGAGCCCTGAGTTCATCCCAGTGGCATCTTCTCTCTTAGGAAGAGGAGATGTACCATGCATTTTCTAAGAAACATGGATTTCCTGGTCAGGAAATGGGAGGCTCCTTGAATTCTGTAGCTTGAGGCACCTGCCAGGTTGGAAGAACACTGGGAAATCAGCTGCCTCATTTAGAACTTTGCCACGACCTTCAAGAGTCTGGCTGCAGATTGACGCAGGCCTTCTGGCTTTTGCCTGGGTCCTGCAGTGGTCCTGTCTGTGTCTGGATAAACTGTGCCCTATCACCTCCAATGGCTAATTAAAACAAAACCCCACAGGAGAGGCATGCTCATTCTTCACTCACCTGTTCTTTTCTCTTCCTCTCTGTCTCTCTCCCGCTCACAGCTAAAGAGCTGGTTTCAATGGAGAAAACACGCTTTTTCCCTCTGTTACACCTCAGGCCCCTAGTTCTTTGTTATAAACGCATGGCATGCTGTCTTTTATTTCCCCAAACACATCAAGCTTGTCCTGAGCGGGCACTGTCCACATCTGGTTCCCTCTGCCCACAGCAACCCTTTGCTGAATTACCTTTCATTTCCTATTTCAATTTTTGCTCAAAAATGCCACTGCTGCCCTAGCTGGTCCAGCTCAGTGGACAGAGTGAACCTAAAGTGTCTGAGGTTCGATTCAGTCAAGGGCACATGCCCAGGTTGCAGGCGGAATCCCTAGTAGGGAGCATGCAGGAGGCAGCCAATCAGTGATTCTCTCTCATCATTGATATTTCTATCTTTCTCTCCCTCTCCCTTCCTCTTTGAAATCAACAAATATATATTTAAGAAATATCGGAGAAACTTAGAATTTAAAAAAAAAAAAACTACTTCTGTCAAAGTCTTTCCTGGAGATCCTACCTCAACTCCCAACACCCCAGGCTGCTTGAGAATTTACTAATTTCCATTAGTCATATGTATGTATATATGTGTGCATATATCATTTACACACACACAGACACATGTGTATGTATGAACATATACATTTATGATCATATGCACATATATAACATGCATGTGCACATGTGTGTGTTTGTATGCATATGTATGAGTATGTTTGTATGTATGCATATACATGCATATGTGTGTTTATATGTATGCATATATTTATAGGTGTGTGAACATAGGTGCATATATTAATCACCTACTATGTGCCATGCACACATCTTGGCATTAGGGACCCATCAGTGAGAAAAAAAAAAAGTAGAGCCCTACCAGGTTAACTCAGTGATTGAATGTCACCTATGAACCAGGAGGTCATGGTTCAATTCCTGGTCATCAGGATACATGCCTGGGTTGTGGGTTCCATCCCAAGTCAGGGGCATGCAGGAGGCAATGGGTCCCATTCTCTCTCATCATTGATCTCTCTCTCTCTCTCTCTCTCTCTCTCTCTCTCTCTCTCTGAAATCAATAAAATATATATTTTTAGAAAAAGATAGATAAATCCTCATAGAGCCTATATTCTAGTGGCTGGTGGGGCAGGATGCTACAAGCAGCGGAGAGCAGGATGCGAGCTACTAGCTGCAGAGAGCTAAGAGCAGTGGAGAGCTACTAGAGGCGGAGAGCTAGGAGCAGCGAAGGGGCGAAGGGCAGGGTGTAAGCTAGGAGCAGTAATGGGCAGAGCGGTCAGCTGAGGCAAGCAGAAGGAGCTATCACATGCATGCTGGGCCTCTAGTAGGAAATCAGCAGATTGTGTGAAAAGGTGACCAGTGGTGTGATAAAAGAAAATAAATGATAAGGAAGAACAGAGAGTAGGGTGGAAGAATAAGGTAAAAGTATACATGGAGGATGAGGGTAATGAGAGTGGATCTCATTCTTAAGGTGACAGTTCAGCAAAGAATAGACAGAGGTGAAGGAGTGAGCTGTGGTGATATTGGAGGAAGGAGCCTTCCGAGCCAGCAAACAAATAGAGCTGGAGACCCCGGGGCGAGGGAGCATATTTCATGCTCCATGAATAACAAGGGGCCAGAGAGGCTCTAGCAGAACATCTTAGGGAGTGAGTTAGGGGGAAAGCGCGATGGAGATGGGGTAAAGACCATGTATGACTTTTAGGTAACTTTGGGCTTTGGTTTTTACTTAAGTAAAATAGGGACTTGTTTTCTATTTTAAATGGATAATGTGGGCTTCTGAGCTGAGAATATATTTTCAGGGCACTTTCTATAGTTAATAGCCATGGACAATAGGCTCCAAGAAGGCTGCAGTAGTATCTGTTTCTGTTTTGCTTTTCACTCAGTCCCCAGGATCAAGTCCAGTGCTTGGCACATCATTTTTAATAAATATTTAATGTGAAAGAATAAAATGAATACCAGGCACATCAAGAGGATTCCATTTGGCACCCATCCCTCACAGGCAGGCATTGTAGACAGCCAATGTGCAAACATCAAGCTCAGGATCTACTTTATTTATCCCTTTGAAGACGACTTCAACTCACCCTCCACCCCCCACCAAAGGCCCAAGTTTAATTATCTATCTAATTGTAGCTATATGCAACTGCTCTTAACTAGTTTTGTTTTAATTTGTAATATATGAACTTTGATATTTTCAACAAAAAAAGAACATTGGATGCTAGTTTGGAAGAGATCTTTCCTTCAAAAGAGCATGCCTCATGCCCAAGCAGATGTCCCTGTGGTCCCCTGCGGTAATGGTTCACGGGGCAAGGGCTGTCCAGGGCCAGCCAGGACATTGCACAGGCTGGGAAATGACCCACACTGTCAGAATTAGCATGCATGCACACTCCAAAGCACACATTTACCTGGGAGTCTATCACCGATCAGCAGAACTGTTACAGTCTAGTAAGTAAATAACATGTTTTTCAAAATTAGTACGTGTACCAAATATGTATTTATCCACTAGGCTGAAACAGTTTCCAAGAAACCTCCACAGTCTGAAGTCTGTCGGGCTGACTTATAGGTGTGATTTTAATGATGTTTTGACTATGAACATCGGGTAAAAAAAAAAAAAAGACGTATGAGTTTAGGAGGGCTAGGGGTTGTCATGTAGCAAAAACCAATTTCAGAAGGAAAATTTAATGCAGTTGTGGAATCTCTTCCTGCTCTTCTTTTCTTTCTCTTCTTTTTCTGTCCCTTCCCCTCCGCTCCCCCTCTTCCTTTTCTGAAAGTTCCCAATGACTGAATGCTATAGACACCAGGGTAAATTTTAAAATAATTTAATTCTTGGAAACATCATATAGCTTCACAAGCAATTAGTGTGCACACTTCTGAACAAGTGTTGGCAACTTTGTTCCATCTCATGGAGACAGAATATCTAAAAATTGGATTCTTTGAACACTTCCAGGAGAGCCTTGGTTGGTGAGGATTCATCACTCCGGTCTAGGCAAGTCAAGCAAAAGCAAATCATATTTACATCAGCTGTCTAGATATGTTGGGCAGGAATGACTTTTGTAGACATAGCTGTGAGGCATTGAGTTTTCAGTAGGACATTATTACTTTCCATCCTAACTGTTGGTCACAGACATAGAGAGCTGACTCACAGTTCAAGGTAATTCCTGGATGTATAACATCGTAGCCAAAAGATGGTGGCTCTGGAACCAGATGCCCTGGACATGAAACAAACCACTTTAGGACTTGATTGCTTTCCCTGTAAAATGGGTGTGGCGGTAGTACCCACTAATGCAACCCATAAATCATTTAATATTCTTCAGAGCAAGTACTGCGTATTTAATGAATGTCACCAACTATTATCTCTATGATTCAACGTAGTTCAGCTGTAACTTCCACCTGGGATACAGCAGTGGCTGGAGCAGAAAGGCTAACACAGCCCAGAGCTTCAAGTATTTGGTTTGGAAGCAAATGAAGAGGCCAGGCGTGTAATTGGATGTATGGCTAATAGGTTATAAGTGGTTGTCCAAGTTCCTAAGCAGCCTGCATGCTCTAATAAATACCTTCAGTTGACAAGTGAGAGAGCAACCATGGGTTTGGAACTCATTCCTGGGAACTGTATGAAACAGCCATTCAGGAAATGCCCTTTGAAACTCCTTGGAGGCTCAAATTCTGCACAAGTTGCTTTTTTTCTCCGTCTTTCTAATTGAGAACAGCGCGGCGGCAGGTTGAGTCTGCACAAACTGCGGCAGGGCTTGAATCTTTGTTCATGGCTGTGGCCGTTTCTTGGGCAGATCACCCTGGGTTGAGCCCCTGTAACCTCTGGTTCGGTACCTTCTTCTGCGTGATGCACCTTTCATGAGGCTAGTGCAGTTCTGATTCTGGGTTTGGTGTCATTTGCACAATTGAATCAGAGGCTCCAGAAGGGCATGGACTATCCCTTGGTGCTTTCTGCAGACCCTGCAGACCCTAGTGTGGTACCTAGTGCAGAATTGACAACCTCCACGTTGGTGCATTCTTTCCTTTTGTGACTGGCTCTCTGGATTAATTCTGCACAATTCAGGGTGCTGTGTGGTTTTCTAGACAACAGTCCTAGTATCCTGTTGGGGGTGGAGGGGTGGGCTAAATGGGTGAAGGCAGTCCAAAGGGACAAACTTCCAGTTAACTAAAATAAATAATTTATGGAGATTTAATGTGCAGCATGGCAATTATAGCTAATAATATTATATTGGGTATTTGAAAGTTGCTAAGGGTAGATTTTAATAATTCTTATCTCAAGAGAACAAAATTCTGTAACTATGTTTGGTGACAGATGTTAACTAGGCTATTGGTGATCATTTGACAGTGGAAATATATATATATATATATATATATATATATATATATATATATTCATTATGTTGCACACTTGAAACAAAATAATGTTCTTTGTCAATGATACTTCAATTTTTTTAAGTCCCATCATAGTACTTTCTGTAGATATCTTTTGTTATTGGAAAACACAATCAAGTGCAGGGCTTTCAAATGATGCAGTCCTGTGGGAATGAACACAATTCTAAATGGAATCATTGTCCTAATAAAGAACCTAATCATATGTTTCAACATGACCAGGGTCCTATATTTATGCGAAGGGACTCCATTGCAATGGCTTTAACAAAGCATGAAGAATTATGATTATTTCCATCTCCAAATGTGTACCCCACTGAAGGCAGGGACAACATTAAGTCACTCTTTTCCAATTCAGCCTTCAAAATATATCTCCATTCCTTGTCCTCCTACTTCTTTTATGCTTTTTCTAACTCCGTATCCACCATCTTTCATCCAGGCTACCATTAGTTTTTTCTGGGATATTCCGGTAACTGACAGTCTCTTTTTAATATGTAGCCCTTTCAAAGCCTTCTCAAAGTGGATCTGAAATGCACTTTAGACAACAAATAACTCTGGCCTGTTTGGCTCAGTAGGTAGAGCATTGGCTTGTGGACTGATTGGTTCCAGTTCGATTCTGATCAAGGGCATATAGCTGGTTAAAGTCTTGATCTCCAGCAGGGAGTGTGCAGGGTACAGCCCATCAATGATTCTCTCTCATCATTGATGTTTCCATCTCTCTCCCTCTCCCTTCCTCTCTGAAAACAATAAACATATATTAAACACACACACACAAAACAAACAAACCCACAAACCTATGCTGCCCCACCTTCACAGCTCTGCATTACCCTTGGGACAAAATTTAACATGTTTCTAGTTCTTAGCTATTATAAATTGCACTGCCATGAACATAGGAATGCCCATCACTAGATGAATGGGAAAAAATTTTAAAAAGCTGTGATACATTTATACCATGTAATACTATGCAGCAGTGAAAAAGAAAGATCTCTTTCTCTTTGAGACTGCATGGAGGGACCTGGAGAGTATCATGCTAAGTGAAATAAATCAATCAAAGAAAGACAAGTATCACATGATGTCACTCATATGTGGAATCTAATGAACTCTTCTTGTCCTGAGACATAGAAGCATGGAACAGACTGCTGAATCTCAGAGGAAAGGCAGGGGAAGGTGGCTGGGTGGGGGAAGATCAACCATATATGCATATATGCATATATGCATAATCCATGCACACAGACAATAGGATGGTGAAGCCATGGGGTATTGGGGAATGAGAGAGTTAGAAGAAGTCAATGGTGGGGGAGGGCATATGTAATACTTTCAACAATAAAGATTTTTAAAATATATTTTTTATTGATTTCAGGAAGGGAGAGGGAGAGAGAGATAGAAGCATCAATGATGAGATAGAATTATTGGTTGGGTGCCTCCTGCACACCCCATATTGGGGATTGAGACCGCAACTGGGCATATGCCCTTGACTAGAATCGCACCTTCAGTCCACATGCTGCTGCTCTATCCACTGAGCAAAACAAGCTAGGGCTCAACAATATAGATTTTTTAAAAAGATTAGTATGTTTCTCATGATTTTGAGCCTTTTAGAGGCTGTTTCATATTTTGTTCTAGGTATTCCTTTCACAATTCAGCCACGCTCAGGAAAGTCTAGTTATTCTTAAAGCCTTGCATTCTCCCATCTCTGCCGTCTGTGCCATTGTCTGGAACATTCTGTCCCCTCCTCATTGCCATGTCCATTTGGCCTTTGTTCCCTTTCAAGAAGCCATCTCTAGCCACTCCACCCACCTTACCCCCAACCTTAAGCTCAAAATACCTTCTGTGTGTTCTCATAGAATTCAGTGCCTCTTTAATTTTCTGCCTTTCTCAGAAAACTGTGAGCTTGGTAATGGTAAGAACCATATATACTTCCTTGCCCTCATTGTGAATGACTGAATGCAGTGATACTAAAATTCTATAGTGTCCTTGCAAAGCAACATATGTATCATAAATACAGTCTCTTGTTCTGAATGAAAATATGTGTGGTATTTCCCCATCCTCCATGCTAAGGAAAAATCCAAAGTAAGAACCTGCTTTTGAAAGTCAAAAAGCATTTGCAGTAGGGTAAGTGGAGAACCTTGAGAGCTGTGCCTTATGCAAAAATACCTTCCTCAGTAACTTTTGCTATAAGCCCCACTTCATGCAAAACAGGGCTAGAATTAGTAGCTAAGTGAGGACATCAGTCAGGATAAAGCAGGTTATGCTGCAGCAACAAACAGACCACAACCTCCAAGGCTTAAAAGAACCAATGTGTTTCCCACACCTTCCCTATGCCCACTGCTGGATGCCTGGGAGTGCAGCAGGGTTTCTCCCTCACTCAGGGTCACAAGCTCCGCTTTCATTATTCTACAGTCGCTGGGACAAGGAAAGAACAAGGTTAATTGCACACTGGTTCTTAATGCTTCTACCCCAAAGTGACATGTGTCACCTCTGTTCACATTTCATTAGCCAGAGCAAGACATGTGGCTGCATCTAAATTCAAGCAGGCAAGGGAACGCCTGTCCTTTCACCCTGAAGGAGAAGCAGATGTTTTGGGGAACAGCCTAAAGGGAACAGCTTCACCTGACCACACCTTGATCCGAGAGGCACCATTTGATACCAAGATGCTGGATCCCAGAGGTCATCCTACCAGAGCAATGCTTTTAGGAGGCAAAGCCATAGTTTCTTCATCCCATTGGTGTACTCTTATGGCTAGTCCCACTGCCATCCATCCAATTTGATTTTTCCCCTTCATTTTTCTCCTCACTAGTCCCTAGATTGAAATGTTGGATCTGTCCACCAGTGGAGGCTTTCACCATCAATGCGCAGTACACTTCTAGTTTCAGACCCCGTACGGGCTGCTTACTTCTTGGAGTATGAGTTTAAACATTTGTTTTCTTTGTTTCTCCACATTCTTTTCAGAAGGTATTACTGATGGGTACTCATGTGAACTCTTTCCTCAGTGTCCCGCCACCCCCTTCACCACAGGCTATGCACGTCCGCACCTCAGCCCATTCCTGTTCTCTGCACTTCCCTCCTCTCATCTATATGGGAAGCGGGATCTGTGTTTGACAGGCAGCTTACTCTTTGCTTACTGTTTTAATAAAAATTTCTATCACCATTTTTATCTACAGAAGCAGTCGAGGCACCATTTGATATCGAGATGCTAGATTTCATAGACTTTGAAATATTTTTCCCATATCTTTTTTTGGCAAGTCTTTGAACAGAGACTACAAAAAAATTGACATGTTGGAGATGAATTTGCAGACTCCACGTTAAGTAATGACTACCTGTCCCGGTTTAAATTGTGTTCTAGGTTTGAAACATTATATTACACAGTCAAATCATTGAAATTAATGGTCAGACTGTTTCATAACTGAGTTAGTTCCCCTTGAGATGGATATCCTATTAAATCAGCAGGCTGTCCACATTTCTTGCATCGCCTTTGGCTTGGGGATAGCGTTTGCCCCAGCCTTGGGGATTCAGAGCTGGACCAAAGCAATCATGCTGGTTTTGAATGTGGGAAAAATAAAGATCTCTATTATATCAATTTACACATTTCTTTTCTATTTAGAATCTTACCTCATTGCCTTTTTCCTGGGAGGCAGATTATTATTGTCCCACACATATAGATGGGGACATGAGGCTCAAGTGTATTAGGAAGCTTTTATAACTACTGATTCAAGTTTAGGCCAAGTTCATTTTTTAAAAAATATATATTTTTCATTGGTATTTCACAGAGAGGAAGGGAGAGAGATAGAGAGCTAGAAACGTCGATGAGAGAGAAACATCGACCAGCTGCCTCTTGCACACCCCCTACCGGGGATGTGCCCACAACCAATGTACATGCCCTTGACCGGAATTGAACCCGGGACCTTTCAGTCCGCAGACGGACGCTCTACCACTGAGCCAAACTGGTTTCGGCTAGGCCAAGTTCATTTGATGTTTTTCTCACAGATCTCTTCTTTTCTGGCCATAAGTCATCATTTAGACCACTTCTCAAATATCAGTCCTCAGAGGGTCCTTTCTTGACTATTCCACACAAACAAGCACTGTCATCCCTATTTTATTGTTTTCTTTTATTTTCATAGTACTCATCACTATCTCCTTGTCTTTTTCTCACTTATCTACTTTTTTACTTTCAATATCTATTACAGGGAAGAGGACCTTTTTTTTTTTCTTTCTTTCTTTCTTTTTTTTTTTTTTTTTTTTTTTAGTGTCACATCCCAGCACTGTAATAGTGCCTGACATCCAGTTGATGTTGAAAAATATTTAATGGAGGAATACATATTTCCACACTACACTATCTTTCTCTATTAGGAATGGAGTTCAGATTAGTATGACTCATTTAACTACATTGTGTCTTAATTTATTCTTTGAGGACTTTATGAACAAACCCCGCTGTTTAAGGTCTTTGAGAGTTCAGCTTTGAGGTAAAACATGTATTCGTTAGCTAATGCTGCATAATAAGTTACTCCCAAGATGAGTATGTTGAAACAAAAAGCATTTATTATTCCATATGGTCTCTGAGGGCCGGGATGCTGAGAGTGGTTTAGCTGGGTGGCAGTGGGTGGCTTAAATAAGGGAGCCCTTATGACTTTGTTAAGCCCTCAGTGGGGACAACAGTTAAACAAGGTCTGGAGGATCTGCCTCCTAGCTCATGCCTCTGGGTGTTGGCAGGCCTCAGTTCCTTGCCTTTTGGCCACGTGGGCCTCTCCCCAGGACTGCTGGACAGCCCTGGTAACTTGGCAGCTGGCCTTTCTCAAGAGGGAGAGGCATAGGCAGGTAAATAGATATCTTAAGATGGGAGCCACAGCCTTTTACAACCTAATCTTAGAGTGACATTCCATCACTTCTGCCATGTTCTGCCACGTAGAATAACAACCCAGATACAGTGTGGGAGACATACAAGGCGGGCATGGGGCCACCTTGGAGGTGGTGCCATGTATCTCCTTCAGATCCTTCACATGAAGCCATGGACTGAACACGTATCTACAAATATCAGAAGTCATCTCTCAACTTCCCGTTTCATCCCAGGAGCCATATGGGTGCAAGTTTTGCTTTCTGGTGTGCTTATAACCTTCTGGGTGTGCTGCAGTTGAGAATACAACTCCTGGTGCCAGTCTGCCTCTTGATAGCCTCATTGAATGGGGCATTTTCTTGGCTTTTCTGACCTCAGTGTTCTCTCTCCTGCAAAATGGGGACACTGGTGGTGGCCGCTGAGGTGTGAGGATTCATTCAGTCACTCATGGGCAGCCTGAGGAGAAGGCTGGCCACATGGAATGTGGTTATAATGTTTTGTCCTTTCTTCTTTAGACTGTCCAGGGCTAATCCGTGCAGGAGGGTCCCGAGGTTTTCTCAACTCCTCTCAGATGGACTGAAGCTTCCTAGACAGACAACTGGGGAGACTTTCATGTAAACATGGCTTGGTAGTTTACTAGTAGGTCAGAGAGCACAGACAGTGTAATTGTTGTCACAGGGAGTCCTTCAACCCGATGTACCCCGTCTGTAGCCACGGCACATCCGCTTTGTCACCGCTGGACCACCATTCAGAACCCACTCTTCCACTTTTCCTCCGGAGAAACCCAAGCCTGCAGCCTCCCCGGGGGGTGGTCCTGGGCGAGTTCCCCGGCACTTCTGCCAGGCTGCCTCAGAGCAGATTTTTCATGTCTCCCCTACTTATATCTTTTCAAATCCAATCTCCTTCAATCAATTTTAATCCTCTAATGTGTTTGCGATAAGTACTGTACAGTTCACTTGTCCTCGATAATAAAATTCATTTCGGCCCGGCCTGCCGGTAATTTGTTTGAGAAGAAGTCGTTAGGAAACCCGCGCATTCCGCTCCGATTCAGAGGACGACCTTCAGTATTGATAGCGTTTTGTTGTCATGCCCGTGAAGTATTCTTTCATGACTGACAGCGCTGCTTAAATAATGGAGCACGCGGGCCAAGTGCCTCGGTGAAGCCCGACTACACTAATTCCGCTGTATATTAGGGAGCCTCGAGTGTTCTGCAAGGACACCGTTTCATTGACCGTGAATCCATTCTGTTCAGTTTGTACAAATTATCCCCACTGCGCATGGCACCCCGCTCTCTGCAAAACCCACTTTCCTCCTGAAAATGAGTGTTTTTACTGCTTTACCTCTTGAGCACCTAGCGGAGGCGGAGCCTTGGGCCCCAGGCCTCTCCTGGAGCCATCAGAACAGATAAAATGACGTGTTCTCTGTACAAAAAGATCCAAATGTGCAGCGTTGTTTTTTTATTGAGCCTCTAATAGGGCTAAAACCGTGTAACGAGCTCACTGTGGACTATGTATATGTAAATATACACATAAATATATATGAAATATAATTTGTAGATGTACATATAGTGAGGAAAATAGCCTGTTTTATGGCAGGTCGTATATATCTCTAGCTTTGTAAAATGACACATGGAGACCGAGCACTTTTTGATTTAGACTTGGCTAAAAATTATCAGTCATCTGTAGATGATTATGCAATATCTGCCAACTTCCCACCAAGGAAAACTTCTAGCAGATGGCGGGATGGATGTGCCATGTGGCGTTTGTTTAAGTGTGGCAAGAACCAATATTTTTTCCTCGATCGTTATAACTGTTTTACTTTGAAAGACTCGGTTCACTTTGAACTACCCTCCTTGGTGGTGCCTGGGTCTGGGGTGGGATGGGAGAAGGAAGGGGTGTTGAGCTAGTCCTCCAGGGCCTTGGGTTAAATGACAGATATAGCTCATTAACCAGGTCCCGGAGCACCCTATTTTCAGAACCACGTTACTGTACTCTAAATACAGACACCCCCAGAACCATTCAGGAGCCGGCTCCATTCAGGTCACTGCCGCAGGTTCCATGGGCCTTTACACTACAGAAAGGCTGGGATCCATGTTGAGAGTTTGCAGAACCCCTGGAAGGACCTCATGGGGTAGGCATCATCTCAGGCATGCAGCGATGCAGCGCATAATTTGTTTTGATAACGATAAACAAAGGGGGGTCTGTTCCCTCAAGGCCTCCCTGGAAATTATCAGAGGCTCTTCCCCTTAACAGTGTGAGCTGCAGCTAGGCTAGGCTCTGCCAGCCTGGGGACCCAGGCAGGACTGGAGAGCCAGATCTGGGGAGGGTTCGGGAGGGGGTGCTGGGGGCGTGACTCTGCAGGGGAAGCTGGGGGCGGTGTCCACCCTTAGTAGAGCATCCTACCCTGGGAGGCCCTTCCTATCAGCCATCCATATCAGGTGACCGTGATCTATGGCAGGGACCCAGTGCCCCCAGTGATTCTTACATCGTGCATGTTTTTTTGTTTTTGTTTTTGTTTTTGTTTTGTTCATCCTCACCAGAGGATACTTACTCCATTGAATTATAAAGAAAGTGAAGGGGAAGAGATGGAGAGAAAGATTGATGTGAGAGAAACACATCAATTGCTTGCATCCTGTACAAGCCCTGACCATGGCCAGGGATCAAGCCTGCAGCCAATGTGTATGCCTTGACCAGAATAGAACCAGGGACTGTATTATGGATGTTTCAAATGCATCTTCTTTCCTGACTTGAGTCATTCTGCTTTGACGAAATAAGGCTGTGTGTGTTGGGATGGTGGAGAAGGGAGGGGCCGTTTTCAGAGGGAAAATTCAGGACCCATTGCTAGTCAGTTCTCCAGGAATCCTCGCAACTAGCCAGCTCCTCATGGAGAAACTTGGGGTTCTCAGGAGTGTCCTGTAGGCATGCCTCATTAAACTGATCACATAAGGGCAAGGTGTTTGTCAGAAAATATTTATTATGCAGAGAAAGAGGGAAGCACCCAAGGAGTGCAGGGCCCACTGCAGTCATTCAGTGACTATTTCTTGAATAAATTTATAAAAAAAAAAGATATGTGTGAACACTAATCATTTCTGTGGGCGGCCTGATGGGGGATGCTTTTTCTTTTGTCAGTTTTCACAATCTTGGTAATGTTTGATGAATTACCTTGATTATGAATATGATCATTGGTTTATATAGTGCTAACACAATGCCACTCCCCATCCCATTAACCTTTGGGTGATAGTCTTCCACATTCTTTATGTCTTTACAGTGTGTCAGTATACAAGTCAACACAAATATAGATGAAATGACAGCATGCATATTTTTCTTCAAACACATACTTAGCAAGTGTCCTGGGTCCTTTCTTATTAGTCTTAAAAGGTCTGTCAAAATGTGATTTCAAAATGTTGTATTGCCTTCCATTGTAGGGGCTTACCATCATTTATTTAAGCAATTTGTAGTAATATTAGATTTCATAATGAATATTTTAAAGCAGCTATTCTGTATCAAACTCTTCAAGGGATACAGAATAAACTCATGACACCCCAAGTTGTCGAATATCTAATTATGTATTTTGCACTTTTTCCTTAGTGAGTATGCAACTTTGAAAATGTTAATGGATTATAATTTTTTAAAATATATTTTATTGATTTTTTACAGAGAGGAAGAGAGAGGGATAGAGAGTTAGAAACATTGATGAGAGAGAATCATCGATCAGCTGCCTCTTGCACACCCCCTACGGGGGATGTGCCCATAACCAGTGTACATGCCCTTGACCTGAATCAAACCTGGGACCTTTCAGTCTGCAGGCTGAAGCTCTATCCACTGAGCTAAACTGGTTTCAGCTGGATTACAATTTTTAAAATCTATTTACAAAATCAAGGCTGTACACCAGATAATAATAAGAATGTCTAGATTTTATTGGATACTTATCCTACAAACTCTGTCCTAAGTGTATAGACACACACACACACACACACACACACAAATATATATACAGGTTTTATATATAATATATTATGTTATATTTTACCTCTTCTTTTTTTAAATATATTTTATTGATTTTTTTACAAAGAGGAAGGGAGAGAGATAGAGAATTAGAAACATCAGATGAGAGAGAAATACTGATCAGCTGCCTCTTGCACACCCCCTACTGAGGATGTGTCTGCAACCAAAATACATGCCCTTGACTGGAATTGAACCTGGGACCTTTCAGTCCGCAGGCTGTCCACTGAGCCAAACTGGTTTCGGCTATATTTTACCTCTTCTAAGTAACTGCATCATTTAGCATGAACCATAACCAGATGTGTTTGCTAGGTCTTCTAAGACAAGTAGTACATTTCCATATCTTCCTGCTTTTGCTTTTGTGGATGTTCACTCAGTCAATATTTATTAAGTGCCTACTGTGTTCCCAGCACTCTTCTGTATGCTAATAACTTGGCAGTGAACAAACTAAATGCTTTCCTCAGGTAGCTGGTACTCCAGTCTAGGTGGGGTCTCTCAAGAGAGCTGATCAAGCCCAGCCAGCCTTGACCCATGAACCAAGAAGTCTGCAGTTCCATTCCAGTTTAGGGCACATGCAGGGGCTCAATCCCTAGTAGGGGATGAAAGGTGCAGGGTTCAGGAAGCAGCCAGTCGATGTTTCTCTCTCATGTATGTTTCTATTTCTCTATCTCTTTTCCTTCCTCTCTTAAAATAAATAAATAAATAAATAAATAAATAAATAAATAAATAAATAAATAAATAATTTAAAAAGAAAAAAGAGCAGGTCAACCTTTTACAGACACAGATAGGACAGCCTTTCAGTGTGCCTCTATCCCCCTAGACCTCTGACACTGGAGAGAGAGGCCCATTAGCCACTGTCATGTGGACACTGCCCATTGAGTAGATGCTATTAAAGGAGCCAGCAGATGTGGAGTGCAGTGGATTGGCTGTGGCCCTCCCAAACATTCCTAGCTAAGTGCCTGCAGACACCAGACCCTCCCTGGCAAAGTAAGTGACAGGCCAAGGCTCCATCCTGTCCCTGACTGGGGCTCTTTCTGCTCTAAGGAGTCTCTTTAAAGATTGTGCCTTTGCCCTGGCTTTTCTCTTAAGTATCACGCCCGGGGGTGGGGGAGGGAGTCAGCCATTTCTGCAGGTCACACTCCAGGAGTGTGCTGGGGCTTGGGAAAGGCTTTCCAAATTCATCTCATTCAACATAAATCCAGGTTGCTGAGAACCCTGCACCTTTCATCCATCTTGTCTTGATGTGTGCAGTGGGACCTCTGGAAGGAAGCAGCGTGCTAGGAGAGGTGGAGAAGCCTGGATGGTACTGCTGGTGACGATCACAGGTGGATGCCTGCTCCAGGACGGGCACAGGGGTGAGTCACCTCAGGGGCAGCTCATGGAGACGGCACGGTGTGCGGAGCTCCTGCTCGGCCCCGTGAGAGCTGGGATCCTGGCATGTCACAGGCTGCTGTTCGCTACAAGCTCCCTTCTGTGCACCGTGAGGATGCAGTGACACCCGCTGGCATCGCAGGGACAGTCCTCTGCTGTCCTGTTTTCATCAGTGTGGACGGATAGGTGTGCTGAAGGACAGTCAGTGAATGCACCCCAGACACACTTGGCCTCCCCCCAGGGTGTGCTCTCCCTTACTCTGTCAGCTTGTTCCTAAAACACACCTTCAATCGGTGTCCAGACGGGCAGCATAATTGTCAAGCAGCCAGTTCCACTCTCATGCCTGTGACTGTCCTTTCCCTCTGGAGAATTTTAGCTCTTCAGCAGGCAGATGAAAGCTTGCGGGGAGAAGGGGACTGATGTGTGAGCTACAAACTCAGGAAGATTTGGTTTCCATTTTGGCCCTGCCACTTATTACCTATGGGATCATGGCGAGTCACGTAACTTCTCTGGCTCAGTTTTCTCATGGGTAAAATGGGGTTACCCTTCACATTTGTAGCATAACTGCTCACTTCAGCTGTGCCCCTCACTCTATCTCTGCTCAGGTATGCTGAGGGTGGCCCAGGTGAACATGAGGGCCACTCTCTACTTTTATGACATTCTCTTTCCCTGCCAGTCACTGTCAAAAGTTTCACTGGCAGCCCGGCAGGTGTGGCTCAGTGGTTGTGAGGTCATTGGTTCCATTCCTGGTCCTGGCATATGCCCTGGTTGCAGGATCTATCTCCAGTAGGGGGTGTGCAGGAGATAGCCAATCAATGATGCTCTTTCTATCTCCTTATCCCTCTCTCTAAAATCAATAAATAAAAACATACCCCCCCCAAAAAAAAAGAGTTAAAGTGGAAATTTTAGACCAAAAGAAAGAGGACCATGATGTGGAATAAAGGTGTTTATTCTCCATGTGTGGATCTTGGTTTGTATTGTTTCATGTCCACTTCTTATTTTAATAACCAGCAGCAGGAATCCCATATGTGGTCACTTTGAGACATGTGCTGGAGTCCACAGCTTCAGCAAGGAGATCATTTGTTGAAAATAGTGGATTTCCTGGGTCCCTGAATGACTGTATGGTTCAAGGCCACACCTACCCTTTCCTATCCTGTGCTATCTATCTATCTATCTATCTATCTATCCATAAAAGCTTGATATGCAAAGTGTACCCTTGGGAGTTTGACCAGGTGGGAGTTTGACCACTCGCTATGATGTGTGTTACGATCAGGGGATGGCATGGAAAGAAAGAAGGCCCCAAGTGGCAGCCAGCAGCTGGGGCAGAGAGGCCCTGGCCAGCAGCCAGCAGCTGCTAGGGACCCTACCTGTGCACGAATTTCATGCACTGGGCATCTAGTCTTTTATAATGTGTGGAGGAGGGGCCTCTGTCCTGGTAGCTAAGTGATGCTTTACATAATACTGACTGGTCACTGCATACCTTCATCTGGTGCAGTTTTGTATTTTTACTAAAAGCAAAAGTTTAGATTTCGGACTAATGGCCCTGATATCTGGCAATAATAGCTTATAAAATCTAAGTACAAGCCCAATGCCAAGCCCTTTGCATGTGATATGCATCTTCCTTCCAGCTCTCTAGTTTGTATCTGCCAGGGAAAGTTCCATGAAGCTGTGGAAATCAAACAACCCTGAAACTCAATGGCATAGCTAAGTGGTCGGCAAACTCATTAGTCGACAGAACCAAATATCAACAGTACAATGATTGAAATTATTTTGAGAGCCAAATTTTTTAAACTTAAACTATATAGGCAGGCACATTGTTATTAACTTAATTAGGGTACTCCTTCAATCGCACTGTACGTGTGTGCTTGCAAGTGGTATTTTGTGGAAGAGCCACACTCAAAGGGCCAAAGAACCACACGTGGCTCACGAGCCACAGTTTGCAGACCACTGCCATAACTCAACACAGGTTAATTCCTGGTGTGGAAGACCATTGAGTGTCTGGGCCACTCTCCAGAGAAGCTGTCCTCCGTGTAGTAGCTCAGCATGGCCAGTGGCTTCATTTTTCAGGAACCTCCATAGTGATACATGTTGGCACAGAAGGCGTATGTGGCCATTATGTGCTTTTGACAGTAAGTGGCACATTACATTTCCACCAGGTCCAGTTGGGCAGAATGAGTCAGAAGGCCTGTTCTGCCATTGTCTTATTATCCTCCCCTATGCTCAGAAGAAAAGGGGAAGCAGATCATATTATAAGTGATACAACTGGAGCTGAGAGAGCTTAACTAATTTAGACCAGGTTACCCAACTAGTAAAGAGCAGATCGTGTCATGAAGGATGTCACCCAGTGGTGAGCATTTCCTTTATGAGCCATTGTTGAATCCCTTTTTGGTGTTAGAGCCAAGTATGAGATGATGTTCTTCTCCTCAAGAGTCTCACAGTTTCGTGTAGGAGACAAGAACTGCATTCTGACCAGTTGTAAATGTAACAATGCAATATGTCTTTCTGTAGTGATATGAAGGTCTCAGGAAGCTTTTGCAAGTCAGTGCAACACATTCTTTATTGGGGACATGGAAAACGGACCCTGGTGTGAGAGTCTGAGAGCAGGGTCGGGGGACACTAGCACAGCAGTGTCTCTGGAATAACTAGTGGGGAGAAAGATTTTCTTGATTTATCAGCTTATGGATGGATCCTTCTCTTCTCTCTGCCCTTGGCTAGATCATTGATGGAGCACTGATGTGCTTCTAAGGGTGTTTTAGAGAAACAGATTAAGGCCCACGGTAATACAATATGCTGAATAGAACAGGGGGCGGGGTTTTCTTATTTCATGTTCTTTCTCCCAGCTTTCATTAAGATCAGAACCAAATAGATAACAAACATACACTCACTCAACATAAAATAGTTTTAAGGTGTTTTCTAGTAACTAAAAGAAATCTTGGCTCAAAACATGAAACTACTCCTAAAACTGGTTTGGCTCAGTAGATAGAGCATCGGCCTGTGGACTGAAAGGTCCCAGGTTCGATTCCTGTCAAGGGCATGTACCTTGGTTGCTGGCACATCCTCAGTATGGGGGGGCGCGTGCAGGAGGCAGCTGATAGATGTCTCTCTCTCATTGATGTTTCTAACTCTCTGTCCCTCTACCTTCCTCTCTGTAAAAAATCAATAAAAATATGTTTTTAAAAAATGAAACTACTGAGACGGTCTTTTCTCCTACTTTGTTTTTAACCTCCATATCTTTTCAAACTTATGCCAAACTCTTTACCTTCAGCCCCTTTTAAAAAACATATTCTCTCTTCCATCATAACTTTTCTTTGCCTCAGCTGTTGATAACTAGTTTCAGGTAATTCTGTGTCACAGTACAGACCTACCAATTATCAGGAGAGGAATGCTACTTTCTGATTTGGTGGGCAATGACTAGTTGATCACTAAGCCACACTGCTGTGCAAAGCTGCATTAATAACACATAATATTAAAAGCCCTCTAAGATACTACCCTGTTTTCCCGAAAATAAGACAGTGCCTTATATTAATTTTTGCTCCCAAAGATGCACTAGGTCTTATTTTCAGGGAATGTATTATGTTTCCATGAAGTAGGTCTTGTTTTCAGAGTATATCTTATTTTTGGGGAAACATGGTAGTATAATCCCTTATTATCCCATTCGTAAACACACAAGTAGGGAAAAAGACATAAATACATGTTTTCTCAATACTACCAAACCAAAAACTTCACAGGAGGGGTGAAGAATAAGGACCTTATGAGAGAACACTTTTAAAAAAATTTCTTTATTGATTAAAGTATCACAAAGCTGTCCTCAAACCCCCATTCCAATCCCCCATACCCCCACAATTGTTTCCACCCCACCCCCTATTGTCCTTGACCACTGGTTAGGCTCATATGTGTACACATAAGTCCTTTGGTTGATCTCTCCCTTTTATCCCTACCCTCTCTTTGAGATTTAACAGTCTAACCCATGGCTCCTTATCTCTGAGTCTGTTCTTGTTCATCAGTCTGTGTTGTTCACCATTTCCCCTAGATGAGTGAGATCATACTGGAGATATACTTATAAGAATAAAAAATGGGACAAGCAATAATCGTTATGCTAAGAGGCATATGAATCAGTCTGTAGTGAGTTTCTTTCTGGGCCACCGGTTCTTTTGAGACCCAATTTCAATGTCAAGCAGTTCCTTATGTGTACATGTCAGCAATGATATTTCAATTTTGGATAGTGGGCAAATGGTGGTAATGTAGGTCCAACCCTCTCTGGTTTGGTCCTGGGCAACCTGCAGTGATACACAGCTGCTGACTGCTATTATGGTAAGGCGTCATCAGTGACTTCTATCTCTGGACTGCTTCTCTTCTGTCTTCATGGTTGGAGTAGTCCTGCTTTTTGTCAAGGCATTTTGTGGAATATATAAAGCAAATCCAGATATCCACCTGAAAGGTAGTAGCATTCGATTAACCATTCTGGCAGTGACAGCATCGAGGCTCATAGTTCAGTACATTCCCAGGACCCACACAGCCAATCCAGGACTAGAGCTGAGGTTCAAACCCACATTTGGTTATGTCCAAAACTTGTGCCCTTGCACGCATTGCCAGGCTTACCTGGTGCCCCAGTGCCATCAGACTTTTAGAGAACGAGATGAAAGTGACAGATCAGCAACCTCTGACCCTCTCATTAGGGTTTTTTGCTCTTCTTCCTCTAAAGTAATCATGGCAAAGGTGACTCTCTGAAGTCTTTTAAAGAATACGTTTTACTTTTGATGAAGCGTGCCAAAATAGTCTAATTTGAGAAGGATGCCCTAAACATTTCCCCAACTTCCTTTCTTTTTTCTCCCCATCTTCACCCCCATCCTCCATGGTAAACCTGTGCGTAGGAAGGGGCCAGGCAAGCAGCTGGAGTCCAAAGGTTTTGTGCCCTGCTAGCCTCCTCCACTGAGGTTTCCTGACCTAGGGGTGCTGCCCCTTTGGTGGGCTGCAAGTCTTGCTGTGCTTTAGTCTTTAGTTCCTGCTCTTGGCTTCCCTGACAACTGTTAAGGGCAGGTGGTTTCTTAAGGAGTCCTGGTGGGCTCTTGATATGGCTGCTCTTGGGGCTTTTTGTTCCTGGCCTCTGGCTCAGGGCTCCCACTGTCATCATGTTGACTGCTGCTATGGGAAAGAAGGCTCCCCCCACCCATGGCTCTGCTGTGGGCCTTCTTGCCCAGCTGAGGTGAAACAAACAGCAGGCAAGTGCTGGCCAGGGATCACCCTTCCCTTGCAGAAGGCAGGTATCAATCTTCCTATTCTGCTCATGTTGCCTCTCCATGAAAATACTGCAGTGCCTTCTCATAAGCAGGTGACCTATTGGTCCCCCAGCTGTGAGGGGCCTCCCTCCTGTGTCCTGTGCAGCTTGTTAGTGCAGGCTCTTCACTGTGTTGTCGATGGAGGTCATCCGGAACTAGAAGTAGGGTTTCCCGGGACACTCTTGAACTTGGTGAAAATTGGGTATGTGTCCCAGATTCTGAGCATTGGTGTTACATCTCTGCAGGATGAAGCCATTGATTATATGTGTAATACAATCAGAACCATTTCTAGAGTTTCTTTTGCCTTGGACACTCATATAAGCCAGCCAGTAGTTTTCAAGGAGGCACCTTTGCTCCCCTGCAGAGGGGATGTTTGTCCAGAGATATTTTTGCTTGTCACAGCTGAGGGAAGAGTGTCCGTTGGTATCTACTAGGCAGAAGCCAGAGATGCTGCCATGCACCCTACAAGGCACAGGAGAGCCCCTAAAGAAAGAATTGTCTACCCCAAATGTCAGTAGTGTTGTGCTTGAGAAAGCCTGATATGGACTGTCTTAAGACGGCCCCCAATTTTATATAAAACAAATGTTACTTCACTATAGGCTTGAAGGAATTTTTATAAGCTTGCTGTTGAAGTGAATTAACTCTTAATAACTCACTGAATTTATGAGTTGCCACTATTCCTCAGCAATCATCGCATAAACTTGGAGGTAATTGTAAGAGGGGAAAAATGGCTTACAACGTGCCTGCCAACATCATAAAATATTTATGAATTCTAAATTTAACAATTAATGATGCTGACATAATATTGCATTTTGGTGAAATATAATTAAGCAGTTATTAATTTTGACTTTGCTGCTTAAAAAGTTTGAACTAATACATCTTATTTTTCAATTTCCACATATTACCAGATGCCTTTGGAACACAAAGGCCCTCCTCCTGCCTCCAGAGTCGGGTGGATAAAACATCCTTAAACCCATTGAGGCCCCCTATCACTGATTACAAAACATATTATAATACTTAACTGAAGACACCAAAAGTCAACGTTTGCCCAATTGTCAGACATAATGGCCCCTCAAAACATCACTGGTTGTTTTAAGATGTCCTTAAAGAGGTACCTCACACTTGCTAGCAGACCAGCCTGCCAGCTGCCATCACCAGAGAGGGTTCTTTGGATGGCAGGGTGAAAATGTATAACTTCTTCTTTTTGCACTTACAGTATGGTAGTCTCCTTTCCTTCCAGAATCTGTCTGATCCACCATTGCTCTCCAGCCTCATATCATGTCATTCCAGCCCTACATCACTGACTAGTTGTCTGCCCTCTGCCAGGGCCACTTTTCTATCCTCCCCTATTCAACATTTGGCTATGTCTCATTCTTTTAAATATATATTGATTTCAGAGAGAAGAGATAGAGGTAGAAAGATCAATGGTGAGAATCATTGAGCAGCTGCCTCCTGCATGCCCCCTACTGGAGATTGAGCCTGCAACATGGGCATGTGCCCTGACCTGGAATCAAACCATGACCTCCTGGTTCTCAGGTCGATGCTCAACCACTGAACCAAGCCAGCCAGGCCATATCTCATTCTTTATATTCCAACATCAAAATCACCTCTTCAGAGAGACCATCACTGATTCAGCCAATCTTGTGTTAAATTAGATCTCCTCTAAAATCTCTCTATAACAATGCAATTCTATATTTATAATTTAGGTTTTAACTAATAACCAGTCAGCTCTAAGCTGTATAACATTATAGAACATTGTGGGTAGCTTTTGACTAGATCCTCTATGCTTAGCACAGGGTCTGAACCACTTAGGAAGTGAAGCATGTTGAATGAATGAGTATGTGAATAAGCAAATGAATGAAGTGATCTGAGTGATCTTTAGAAGGCCATCTGGTGAAGGAAGCTTGAGGAACTCATTCAGTAATTCATAGGTTGCCTAGACCTCAGACAGAGGTTCTAACCCCATGGGAAGTATCGGTTAAACATGGCATTGGAAGAACCATTCTCCTCACTTTGTCTTTACCTCTAGCATTCTCACTGGGCCTCTCCCTTTGGCACTGACTTCATTCTCAGGTGGGTTCTCTCTACAGGATGGCAGGTAGCTACCAACAGGGACAGGCATTCTCCACTCTGAATGCCAACTGGACAACAGAGGTTGTTTCTTCTCTCACTTCCCCAGAAGACCCAGAAGCAGTTCTGATTGGTCCTAGAATGAGCCAATCATTGTGCTCAGGGGTATGCAATGCTCTGATCAGTCAGCTTGGAACATAGGCACAACCTTAGGGCATGGCATTACCTTCACCTGGACTTCTGGTTTGAAGCTTGGAAAAGGGTGGATTCATATAGCATTTGGCCTGCAAATACCAAAGAAGTGAAGTGATACTGGGGAAAGAACAAATGTCTGTTCATTAAACTACCTTGCTGCTAAATTTTGGGAGTGTCTCACACAAGCCCCCGTGTATGAACATTTAGTCAATGGAAGAAATAACTAGACCATTAACTTCCATTTTACATTTTATCGCTCTCCTCCAGCAACTGTGATTGGGGAAGAGTATCTTGTTACCTGTCTCCTTTCTAATTGGACTCTCTCTGTTCTCTGTAACTCTTGGTTCTTTGCTCTCGGCTGGTTTTGTCAAGGTAACTAGGCATTTTAAATCGCATTGTAATTTCTCCTAGCTCAGAAAACTGAACCAAAGCAGTAACTTTTAATAGGTCAATTACATTATTTTTCAGCCGCCTGCTGCAGCCCAATGAAACTGCAGTTTAATTAGGTTGGTGTGATGCCAAAATAAATGTTTCATCCCCAGCTTGTTTTATTTACTCATTGAAAAGTAAGAGAATCTACAAATAATAGGATTGGAAAATGTTAAAGGCTAATGAGTTTGGCTGTACTTGTTTGTAAAGAAAGGCGATTGTATCATTGTCAATCCCTTTGGATGATGAGAAAACTACAAAAAAAATTTAAAAGTAGAATAAAAACAATGAGAAAAATTGATGAGATTCTTGCATCTAGGTCTCTTTTAAAAATAAAGAAATAAATCACAAATATGAAGACCATTTCGAAGGAAACCTAACGAAGGGAGCATCCCCTGGTGCATTGCGTGTTCTTGTTGTGTGACAGACATTGGGCACAGTGGAATCACATTGATTTTCTCAGTAGATCATAACAGCAGTGGGTGAGATGGAGTCAGCGGTCCCATAGAGGTGGCATCATCTGTGTCATCACACCACACACTCACTATTTTGACCTCAATGAGATGGGAATGGTAGGACAGGAGGAGCGCTTCTGATGCTGTGTTTCCTTTAAAAATGCAATACCTCCCCCATCCTCTCATCCCCCAGTTACTCCCAGTCCTCCACCCTCAGCTGGAAGGTGGCTATCCTCACGCATGGTGGCAGGGCCACTTTGATGGGGGACAAGCCAGAATGGTTTCCCTGCACCGCCCCCAGCACATCCTCCATGCACGGCTATAGATTCAGCAACGTACAGGAACGTTTGGTCATTTTCTTCCTCTTGAGGCAAAGATTGCACATGGCGTTGAAAATCGATGACAACTCCCCTTTGCTCCTGTGATAAAGGGAATCTAGTCCTTATGCTCACACCAAACAAAAAGCACACGGATTTCCCAAGCAAAGAGACACCTAGTGAGGGTTGTGGGTGTCACCTCTCCTTCTCTCACTTTTAGAGGCATTGCTTCTCCATGTGCCTTAAAAGTAGAGGCAGGTCAGAAGCTTAATCCCAGCCATTGATAGCAAAGGAAAACTCATTCTATGGCAGGCAGGGCCAGCAGCCCTTGTGTCCTCAGGGGTGCTTTTCCTGAGCTGCTCCTTAATAGAGGGTTGTCATCAACCTTGTCTGAGAGAAGGGGACCCTTTTGTCCTCATGGGTGTGTGTGAATGGGCGACACCTTTGCAGAGCCTTCCTTCCCGCTTTCATTCCTCCTGCAGCCGGGGAGGTGTGCCTTCCTGCTCCGGAAAACGTTGGCAACTCCTCCGCCGCCTTGCTTGGCATTTACTCCGACTTTGTTTCAATTTACATTCTAAGGTTGACTTGTCTTCCCTGTCCCTTTTGAATAGAATCATAGATCCCCCATGTCACACTCAAAATAAATGTTTCGGGTCCCATTTTTCATCTTGACATGTTTTGGAAGGCTCTTGCCATCCTGACTTTGAGCTCCGTCTAATTCACTGGGATGGGCTGCGCCAGGCCTGGGCCTTCCACCTCTGATGTTGCGATGCGGGGTGCTGGGTGGAGCAGAGACACACAGGTTTCTGTTTGAGAAAAATGCAGCGAACAATGGCAAAGACCCAGAATGATAATTCCGTGCTGCTGGCATCTGGCCTCCTTTTGCAGATGTTCGAAGGGAGCCCAGATGGATGCACCTGCGCTGGCCATCGCTGCAAAACGGCCTTAGATGGTTTTCCCCTGGTTCTCAGACAATTTGGGTAGAAGTCTGTGCACTAACATTGAGGATTTTAGGGAAGTTCTGTAAAATAAGTACTTATGGGTGTTGCAGACCTATGTGGTAGAGGCTGTATGTAACTCTCTTCTAATTAAAGTGTCTACAGCTAGCTTTAAGCCACGGATCTTCACTTTTAAAACAGGGGGATACATTCTCCCCAAGTGAAATTATACAGTGCAATATGTTAAATCTGGCATTAGCTGTATTTAATAGTAAACATTTATATTTAACTTGGAATGTGTAACATTTGCTTATATGTTCATTGACAAAAACCAGGAGTCTGTTAGGATAAATTTAGATACTTGCAGTCAGGTGGTATGGATGCAGCTGTAGGCAGCTGTATGTGTATTCCACCTACAGCATCATGAAAATTCCAATCCACTCAGAAAGGCAGATGTGAGAACCCAGATTTCCTTTAACAGCCCACCTTGCACGCTCAGGATATTTCTTTATTTCTTTATTATGTGGCTATAGCTGAAGAATCCTTGATTCCTTAAATACCCACAGAATAGGTTAAACTAACAGCACACACTAACGTAGTAAATCACTCAGGCATCATAATTGTGTATCTCACATCTGTGGCTTTCTCTGGTTAGTTCTGTTACTTGGAGATCTTGATGGTGACACATTTCCACCTCGAACTGGCTTATGAACAAAGAAATGTTGGCTCATGTGTCTAGATATATAGCAGGTTTGGAGCAAGGCTGAATCAAGAAGCTCAGATGCTGCTGCCAGGAATACCTCCTTCCATAGTTACAGATTCTTCTGCATTGGCTGGATTCTCAACCTGCTCCCTGGGAATGGCAGGCTGGCTGCCACCAGGTGCAAATGAACATCCTACCAGCTCAGCAGCCTGGTGAAGTGAGACCCTGTGCCAGTGGTGCAGGGTAAATGCTGGCCACACATCAGTTGCTCACACATCCCGAGAAGCAAGGTGTGGGCTGAGTGCCACCATAGCCATATGAACTGATTGTAGGAAAGGAGGAAAGGGTTTTTTCAAGGAAACTTACTACTAGCAAAAGCTAGAGGCCTGGTGGACAAGAAAAAAATAGAAACGTACTAAAAAGGACTGGTTTTTACTGTAAAAAAAAGTGATATTTTAGGAAAGATTGGCTCTTCTTTCCAAACTTCTGTAATGCAAACCGGCAGGAAAAATTTAAAGAATAGTTAAGGCCCATGTATCTATCACTTAGATTCACCAATTGTCAATATTTTGTAACACTGACAACCCCTTTCTACTCTCTCTCCCCTACATAGTTTTCCCTGTTTGAGAATTGGAGACACCATGAGCACTCATGCCTGAAGACTTCACCATTCATTTTATTTTCTTTCGTACCCACAATGCAATTGTTATTTTAATCCAGGACAAGCTTAGGAATATGCATTGCACTTACACCATTTATTTTCCCCCTTTGAACCAGAAAAGTTCCACCATCATGTTGTTGTTGTTTTTTGTTGTTTGTTTTTTTTGTGTGTGTTTTTTATTGTTTCATATAAAATATTTAGATGTTGTACAACAACAATCACCATTAATTCCAAAACATTTTCATTGTTTTCCAAAAAAACTCCATACCTATACATTTCCTCTTAACCCTTCATATGCCCGTCCCCCAGTCTTTGGTAACCACTAATCTACTTTCTGTCTCTATGGGTGTGCTTACTCTGGACAATTTACAAAAATGGAATCATATAATATATTTTCTTCTGTGACTGGCTTCTTTCACTGAAATCATGTTTTCAAGGTTCATGCATGTTGTAGCATGGATAAGAACTCTATTCCTTTTTAAGGCCAAATATTCCATTGCACTGGTATTGCTAGTTTTTTATCCACTTAGTCAATGGCCACCTGAGTTTTTGTTAGTTATTAATAATGCTGCTACTGGTAAACATTTGTGTACCAGTATTTTTCTGGATGTATGTTTTCAATTTTCCTGGGTACATACATATCTAGGAGTGTGAATTTGGCATCATATGACAGTTCTGTTTAATGTTTTGAGGAACTACAACCTGTTTTCCAAAACAACTACACCATTGTACATTCCCACCAGCAGGGTGTGAAGATTTAAGTTTTTCCATATCCTTGCCAACACTTATTATTTTTTTGTTTTGTTGTTGTTGATATTGTTTATTTTGTTTTTGAATATAGTAATTCGAGTGGGTATAAAGTGGTATCTTACTGTGTGTTGTTTTTTTTAATCTTCTAAAATATTGATATTTTAATAGTCTTCGACAATCTCCTCATAGAATACTTCGAAAATCAGCATTTATTTGAATGTATAAACCAATCTAGTGCTCAGAAAGTTGTCTGTGGGCCCATACTTTGAGACTATGTAGCTCTCTTCTTCGTCAAACTTTTACCTATCCCAATTGGTTACTACACTGAGAACAATAAAATGTTGAGTTTCTAATTTTATCATATTACTTATGTTAAAGAAAACAAATATTGCCTGTACCTCTTCAGCAGAATCATAGCACCCAGCTGCAATATAACTGCCAGGAAAGAAAACCCACGGTCAATAGAATTTGGCAAAAATGATAGAACTCCACTTGTAGCTACATCGTGACCCTGAGGAAAACGTTAGTCATGGCCAAGGTTACAATTCACTCTTCTTCTAACAGCATTTGAAAGACTCAGAAGTAGCCCTAAGTCTTGTTTAGAATCTCAAAGTAAATGAAAAGAGGAAAGAAACAAGTGGAATAATGACAGTCAAAAGAAGAATGAGAGCTTAGAGTGCATGCTGCCATTTCCCCCGGCATTAAATACTCAGGATGGAGTGCCGAAAACTTTTATTTTATGTCCACGTGGCATATTTAAACTCTCTTTGTTTAGAATTTCAAGAGTGACTACTTTTCCTTTGATTTGGTTCGATTATCTTTCACGGTCCTCCGAAATTGTACTTTTCTCTTCCTTTCAGACTAAGAAAGTCCTTAGCCAAATGGCCTCAAACCTTAGATTTGCCTGTAGGTGTCATTCATTTGTGTTGTTTCTCTTTCCTCCCCTGGGGTTGTTCAATAGTACTTCCTTTCAATCAAACACTAATTTCCTTTGTGTGTGGGTGGTGTAGAATTCCATGCTTTTACACAGTAGCAGGCCTGTATTTGATGTACCTGGTTCAGAGACAATTGTCCTTTGCAGCTTTCATAGGAAATTCAAAGAAAGCCCTATGCAACTAGTTGTGACTCATTTGGTGGAGAGTTCTGCAGGATTATTTTGCAAAGCAGTGCTCCACTTAAGTGGCTAAATTGGTTTTATTGTGCCTAGCTGGAGGCCTCTTCATCTCTGAATTCTGAGGGTATTTGCATACATACTAGGAATCTTTCTAGAAAACTGGAAAGGGGAGTATGTGCCACCTATGTACATTTCCACCACTTCCTCTTACTATCCCCAAAGGGACCTGGGATGGTTGTAATTACATTCAGTGAGAGTATTGGATGAATGATGCCGGGACATGGATGCCGTATTGGTGGGTGCATTTTTTAAGGCAGTAATTGCTCAGCTTTAAGGAATGGCCAGTGGCACCGTGGATCTGCGTTCACATGCCCGGCTTAGTGTAAAAGAACCCAGAGTCAGGCTGCATGAGCCCAAATGGTGCTTCTATCACTTAATTGTTGTCTTCTCTCTGGGAAGTTGCATATCTTCTCTGAACCTGACTCTGGCCTTTGTAAGAAGCAGAGAAATATAACTCTGTGCTAGATGGGGGATGCTAGGATTTGCTCCAATCACAATCAGCCCCATAGTTCAGTAGCTGCAGGTATCACAGATGTAGATTTCATCAGCTCCAAGGGCTTGTCTGCATGTCAGATGCACTCTGGGACCTGGACTTAGGGACAAGCTATACCTAAATGATCACCAGTCATCTTGGCAGAGGAAAAAGGTCATCTGGAGGGTGCAGTGCCCAAAGTGATGCTCAGCCGAGATATGGCACACATCAGTCTACTCACAGCTCATTGGCTGGTGTAGATCATGGGGTGCTGCCAAACCTCCGAGGGTCGGGAATTTCAGTCCCACTTTATGCCTGGGAGCTCACAGTAATCAGGGACTCATATCAATTGCTGCCAGTCAATGGTACACATAGGTGGTCATGAGGTTTAAATGATATAATTGATAAAAAATATTTAGGAGTGTCTGGCCACAGAGTAAGTGCCCAAGGACATACATTAGTCATTGCTAATGGTTGCTACCATGCTTTGTATCAGTTTGTTCTATCTCTTCCTGAAAATTATGGTTTAGAAGTGTTGGGATACTGAGAACAACAGAGTTTATAATTTGTGGAGCCCCACTCCAACACACCAGAATTGAGGAAACCAAGACCAGAGACTGAGTCACCTTTATACTAAAACATTGAGAAGAGGACCCAATTTCCAGGCTTGTAGTTTAGGGCTCTCTCCTCTTGCCTCTTTTGGCGTGAATAGCTCCACTTACAAAAATAAAAATAAAAATGGAGCCACCATCTCTCATCTTCAGAATATCTTGCATGCACATAAGGATCACTGTATTTGCATACAACTTTTGTTCACCTCTGCATTGCCTAGCTGTCTTCTGCTAAGGCATCCTTCCCTTAGGGCAGCCATCTGTGACACTCCAGACAGGCCAAATGAAGCCCTACTGTGAGATGTCCTGTCTCATGGCTTATGTGCCTCTTTTTTCTGCTATTCATGGCAGTTTCAGTCTTGCATTTACCTGTGAGATTGATTTATATATTTTTATCTATTTTGTGAGATTTTAACTTTCATGAAATGTCTTTTGGTTTACCATTGATTCCCAAAACCTTGTACATCTCCTGGCACACAGTAAGTACTCAATAAAAAGTGTTCATGAGTGAATGTGCAGATGAATGAATAGCATTTTGTTGGCTAGCATCTTTTTCTTTTAAATATAATTAGCTTTGCACTACACACTAACACATGCTGTGAGACAAAATCCAAAATACTTTGAGCCACAATTTTGAGACTATACCTACTTTGTAGAATAAGGTATACATGTCTTCCTCAAAAGAAGGGTATGAGCAAGTTCAATATTCACATTCCTCAAATTATTTATCAGTCTTTCTTGTGTCCCTTTGGGTAGCATTTCTGCTACTCTGGGCTTCAAAGAAGAAAATATTCAATGTGTGGCAGTGGTCCTCAGACTTTGGGATTTTACTGGTCCATAAAAAAAATTAAAATGTGGAAGGGAACCAAAAAGCATCATCATCATTCCTCTTCTGTCTCCTCCCTCCCACCTACTCTCCAGGGTGAAAGTTTTCCTAGTTTAAGGGTTTGTGTGATTAGATAGAATCCTTATGATTGATCTCCCTCTTTTAAGGTCTGCAACCATAATTATATCTGAGTCCCTGTGGCCATGGTATGTGACCAGGTCTCAGGTCCCAGAGGTTAGGGGACCACTCACCCCCCAACAGAAGGTGAGTGGCAAGGCTGAGTGGTTGCCCTTGCCCACGAGTACAGGAAGCAGGGTGCTTCCTTCTTTTTCTCTTTGTCTGTAATTGATACTCACGCATCCATTTCAACATGTATATGAACTTTGCAAGTACAGAACATAACTACCATGTTCATTACACTTGGATTTCATTCTCTAAGAGTGGGTGCACTGCATATTATCCATAAGAAATGAAGGAACTATGTGCTCAATTTATTATGCCAGGACTCTTCTATAAAGAGTAGCAGGATTATCACTGCCTGAGCTTCTGGTGGTGGGACAGGGAGGGCAGAACCTGCATTGAACTTCCCCAGTTGCTTTTGTCTGAAAGATGATGGCAACTTTCCTGCATCTCTTTCAGTCCCAGTTTTAGCAGCTGCAGCAGCACACACAGCACTGAAGTTCTTCTTTACATGCTCTGGTAACATCTGCCCTCTCTGATACCCAGTTCCTGTCCTTACCTTGTCAGATTATGTTTAACCTGGGAAATGTTCAGAAGACAGGGTCAACAATCCTATTTAGTAAATAGAGAATATGCTAATTGATCCTCACACCATCACAAAGATGGTGACACACAGAGCCAATAAGGAGGGCATATGCTAATTGATGGCCATGCCCTCAAATATGGCAGCACCTAGAGCCACAAGATGGCAGTACCCAGTCCCCTCAGCCCTGCCAGGGTGCCTGCCTCCAGAGTCCCCCAGTCCCCTCAGCCCCCCAGCTTCCCAGGGCCACCCCACGCTCAGGTAACCAGGGCTGGCTGAGGCTTGTGCTGCCAGCAGTGGCAGCAGCAGATGTATGATGTGAGCATTCCCTTCCCCTGATCACTGGGTTGCCTCCTGCCACCGAGGGCTCCTGGACGGTGAGAGGGGGAAGGCCAGGCTGAGATGCTCCCTCGTGTGCATGAATTTTCATGTACCGGGTCTCTGGTACTAAATAAAAAGGGGGCTGTATCTTAAATGCCCTAACAGAGCTCACTACATAAAGTGGGGTCAGCTGATCAATGTGTACTCTCAGAAATCTCTTTGAAGACATTTGCACAATTTTATCAGAGAATGTATTTGCTTTGGGAACCTGCATTGTTATATTTGTAACAGGTTCAACCACAGATAGAAAGCTCATATTCCCTGGGCACCTACTATGTGCTGGGTGACTTTCAAACCACCCTTTTATCTAATGGCAGAGTTATTAGTTATAAAATGGAACACTCTTATACTGTTTCATGCACTTGAAATTGGAGATGCAGAGTTCAGCCACCTGCCACAGGTCACAGGGTAGGAAGATTCACTCAGTCTGTATTTGGAATACATTTCACCAATGTCCTTTCCTTCTGTTCCTTCCTTAGCTATCAGTTATTAGACTCCTGATCGGTTCTGGGCAGCAAGCTGGATGTTGCATGCCTATTAATTATAATCACCTCCATGATGACTATCTTTTACCTGCTTTACATACAGGGAGACTGGAGACTGAAGCTCACCTAGTAAGTGATGGAATCTGTACACTGTCTGGCCATGAAGCTCATAGTCTCCTGAGCAAGATTGTGCATGTGCATGTACGTGTGCCAGTGTGTGTGTGTGTGTGTGTGTGTGTGTGTGTGTGTGTGTGTGTGTACGCACCCGCACGTGTTTGCATGCACAGAGCACTCCAAGTAACTGGAATAGGTCTGCAGGCTTATTGTTCTGTAGACAAATTTACCCTGGAAGTTAATGTTGCGTTTCCAGTTCTCCCTCTCACCGGGCTTTGATGACTAGCTTTCCTCCTCATGGGTTTAGTGAGCACGGGATTGCAGATAGAAAATATGGGCTGTCTCCTCCCAGGCATCCTATGTGTGCTCCACTGGGTCCCTACATCTTCCTGGGATATGTTGCTCGACACGCAGTGTGACTTTCCCAGGGGTCATTGCAATGAGTTTAGGCACTGAAGGAAAGGATTAAAATAATCTCGACTCCCAGAGCAAGGAACTGATCAGCCTTTCATTTTTCTTATGAGTCTCCTGATCACCTTAAGAGGACATTTTCAGTTTGGAAATGGTTTCCCTTTAATGAAATTTTACCATCTTCCTGGCACTGAAAGGAGACTTGGGGCTCCGGCTGGCAGGGTGATCCAGTTAGCTTTGGTGCTCACTGATTTATGTGGGGGTTGCTTTACTTTTTGTAGTTACCCTCTCTTTAAGATCACATTCCTATATTTTTAATTTATGCTAATAATAGGAGAGTTCCCTTTTGATGTTTTAAAATTACATTTACTTCAATGAATTGCTTGGAAGAAGTAAGATTTTATTTTATTTTTCTTTATATGACAAAGACCTGCCGTTCAGTAGCACTGGAATGTCTAGTAAAAGTGACTGGTTGGTATCTACAAAGCAGTTGGTGTGAGCGAGCACATGTCAAGTTTCAAATGAGGACCGTGGATTTGGCAACATTGGGAAGACAGTTCATGAAGGAGGAAATTAAGGGAAATGTTGAGGTGTTGGTCTCCCACTACCTGGCTGTTGCCTGAGATCCCACTGCCTCCTGTTTAACTTGGTCCTTTAGGATCCATCTTGCACAATGGAGGACTACAGCTTCCCTCCTCCTAATGTTGCAGCGTGGACTGAGTACTGATTAACTACCCAGGGAACATAGGACCATTAGAGGACACTTGAGTTGATCTGTACCCCCAGGAGGGGTCCTCATCCTACTGAAGTGGAGAAGCAATTCATAAGGAATGACAGGACCTTATCAAGAACAGATAGAGGCAAAGCCTTTGCCTGGTGAGAGGATAAAGGGCCCAGGAAGGTGCTGTCAGCAAATCAGAAGATGTTAGTGCCCAATAAATGAATGAGGAGACACACAGCTCAGGATTCACAAGAACAATCTACACAGCCATACTCAGACCTGGGGAGGCCGAACACATCAAGTAGTTCACTTGTCCTGCACAATTTTAGGAGAAAAGAAACTATGCAGGTGTCATTATCGATGGCAACTGACTTTTAACTTTAACCTTAGGTTAGGGTACAAAAGGGCGTGGTGGGTTCCATAGCAAATTGGACAATAAATGCTCCAGGTGAATAGACTGCTCAGTATATCAGGTGGGTGACATGTAAAGATGAAGGACCCTCAGGCCAGATCTTCTGATTGTCTAAGAAAAGCCAAGTATCTAGGTTTTTAATAGGAAATCTTCCTATTTTCTAATTATCAGTATTAATTCCTTCCTTTAAACGATGTGGGCCATCATCACAGGGCCAGAAACACAAGTAAATGTGGATACTGGACAACTCTTGGGGTCTATGCACTGTGTTTTTTGTTGTTGTTGTTGTTGCTGCTGCTGTTGTTTTTTATCACTGAGATTCACATTCTACCGGTATGCATTATCCATATACAAATCTACCCATTTATTTGTCTACAATTCAATGTTTTTTTTTATTATATTCCCAGAGTTGGGAAAATATCAACATAATCTAAATTTAGAATTTTTCATTACCTCCCAGTGAAACCTTGTACTCATTAGTCACTCCCCACCCCATCCTATTCCACTCCAATACCCCGGTTCTAAGCAACCACCATTCTACTTTAAGTCTCTATTGATTTGGAAATTGTGGATATTTCATGTAAATAGAATAATACAGTATGTGGTCTTTTGTATCTGGCTTCTTTATCTGAGATTAGGGTTTTAGAGTTTCCATGTTCCGGTAGGTATCAGAATTCTATTCCTTTTTGTGGCCAAAAAATATTCTAGTATATGAATATACTTCAATTGTTCATTCATTTATCAGCTGGTGGGAATTTGGATTGTTTTTTCTCTTTGGCTATGATGAACAATGATTCAGTGAACATTCATGTGTGAGTGTTTCTGTGGTCATACTTTCATCTCCATTGGATATACACCCACAGGTGGAATTCTAAATCACATACTACCTCTATATTTAATATTCTGAAGAGGTGTCTGTGCCCTGAAAAATGAAATAAATAATGCAATAAATAATTTTTGTTACAAAAACAAAACAAAGTGGCTGCACCATTTTACAGCATTCCACCAGCAGTACTAGAGGGTTTTAATTTCTTCTTGCCAACATTTATTGTATTGTTGATTACATCCGTTTTAATGAGTGAAAAATATCTCATTGTGGTTTCTATCTGTGTTTCCCTGATGCCTAGTGGTATCTTTTTATGTGCTTTTTTTTTTTTGGCCATTTGTGCATCTTTTTTAGACACATATCTACCTGGATCCTTTATCTATTAAAAAATAAATGGGTATTTGCCTTTAATTATTGAATCTGATCATTGAATTATAAGAATTTTTAATATATTTTGTTTCAGATAATCTGACATGGACATTTGACATTATCCATGACCTTGCATTGAATATGTTTACTTTTCCTACCCAACGTTCCTTTCCATCAAAGCACGTTCCAAATCACTCTTCAGGACATGAGTGTTGATGAACTGTGCTTTTCTTGCTGCTTTACAGAAGTTAAGTAAAGCAAATATGCATTTGTTGAATGCATTTTAAATGTGCATCTAACCAGGGGTTCTATAATGGTTATGTGTAAACGTGAAATTGTGGCCTGAGGTGTAACAATCGCATTTTCTTCTGCAGACAGAATGTGGGTTTTGGTGAATTCAAGCTAATCCTCCCCTAATACATGGTGTCCCCCAAAATGTATACACACTTTTTTTTTCTGCTAGCTCCATTGATGTTTCCTTCCAGATTTGACCCAATGGAATGAATAATTAAAGTGTATAAATGTTCTTTGGGGACACCCTGTTTTTCCAGTCCTGAAATGTTTCTCCCTTGTAAGTTAAAGTGTTCTGGGAACATACACACCCCATCTTTGAATCTCCTGCTTATCTCAGAATAACAAGAAAGCTTTACTCACACACACACACACACACACACACACACACACACACTCCTAAAGAAGCTCAGCCACTGATCAGGCAACAGGAGAGTCTAACCAGCAGGGGGCCTTCTGCCTTTTATTACCTGTAGACACTCTGCTTTCTCCTGGGTAAAAGGTGCTAATCATAGTATCCTCTTATCGTAGGCTGCTCAGGCTGTTATAACAAAAATACCTTAGACTGAGTAGTTTAACAGCAACAGAAATTTCTCATATTTCAGGAGGCTGGAGGTCCAAGATCATGGTGCTGGCAGATTCTCTGTCTGCTGGGAGCCCACCTTCTGATGCATAGATGTGCTTTTTCTGTGTCCTCACCTGGTGGGAGGGGCAAAGGCGTTCCTGGTCTCTTTTAGAAGAGCTCATCATCTCCCAAAGTGCCATACCCACCCCAACTCCTAATACTATCACATTGGGGAGAGGGGTGTCAGTATTGCAACATATAAATTGGGGGTTGAGGAACACACATTCAGTCCGTAACACTGTTCACCAGTCGGTACCACCACTCAGCGGCTCAGCAGCAGTGCGACAGGGGGGTTCAGGGCTGGAACTGGGGAGCTGGGCTGCACAGGTTCAAATCCCAGCTGCTCTCCTCCAGTCTAGGTAATTTTGAGCAGGTGCTGGAACAGGACAGCTCTTTCTTCTGGGTTTTTCCAGTGCAGAAACAAGAGCACTTAGCTTAGAGGGCTGCAAGCCTTACATGAGTTAACGTTCATAGACAACTAGGCCAGCACCTAGCATGTAGCACATGTTTAAAGAGTGTTACTAAGTGCCAGGCAACCACACCGAGTCAGATATGCAAGCATGGTACTGAACAGAGGCCAGGGCATGTGGGAAGTGCGTGTGGAATGTTGTCATAGCATCATCTTCCCCCGAGAGCTGGAGTAACCGCAGAGAGTCTGGTGTCATTGCTGGGACAAGTCGGGGAAGGAGGGAGACAGACTAGGAGTCCGTTTGTGGGCTTTGCAGTCTCATTTTCTCATCTCTCTTATAGGGCCCATCACACCAGTTTGTGGGACATAGACTCTGACTCTTTTTTTGTCTTCTCACTGACAATTTTTTCTCAAAATTAATTATGCTGTTGATGGACATGGACATGCAGCAGCCAGACTCCTGGTGGTTTTGTTCTTCTCCCCCACCCCTGGCCCTCCTCCGCGCCCCTCCACGCCCCTTCCCCCCTCCCCCCGTATCCTGCCCCAGCTGAGCCCTGTCAGGAGGCTGCTCGGGTAAGCAGCCTGTCACATGTTCTATTACAATCATGTTTTATTATAGCTTTCAAAAGATGACCTCTCATTCTGTGCACTCGTGTTTATAGAGGACTTCTGGCATTCTGAAAGGAAACAGATAGCAGAGTCTCCAAACCCTTTATTTGCTTCAGCTGATAACTGCTCTGGCCAGAGATGAACGCCGCCGTGATTACAAGATGTAATTTACCACAAAGGGCAGTTAATATTACTTACAAACCTGTCATCACTTCTGGGCAAATCAGAGCCAAAACAACGAATGGGACGGATCTGAATCCACCTAAATATCTTGGTCTGATAGAATTACAAGTTTATAGATTTCCCATTTAAGAAACAGCCACGTTATGAAACATTCGTCCTCCCAGGCAGACAATATAAGTAACAAGCAAGATTATATCCTTTTATGTGGATCAAGGGCAGAGGCAGCGTGAGAAAGAGGGGGAGGGAAAAAAAAAACCCTTAAGAGGAACTTAAATATGACCCTTGTGAATTACACCTGAGGATATTAACTGGGGAATTAGATCTGTGAAAAGGCCTCGAATAGGACTAAACAATGTCCCCCAGCTGATGCTCTGAATCAGAAAAAATGATGGAAAATACAGCCTCTTAAATGTGATTATAGTCAGAGCTATAGTCACTCCCTGAGAAAGGGCATTGAAAGAGAGGAATGAGAGAAAAAAAATGTTTTAAAACTTTGGTGTCAGGCCAGAAATTATACAGTAGCAGGAGCTTAGGCATTTAAATAACCCCCCTTAAGCCCAATTTTAAGCCTTTGTGCTTTAAATTGAAGAAAAGAAAGGAATGAGATATCCAATTTAGGACTTAAAAATAATATGGACACATTTATTTAGCAAGTGAGTGTTCAACTTGAAATTTAAAGCCCTTTTCCTTTTCTTTTTTATTTAAATATTTTATACAGTTCTACTAGAGATTAGTAGAATTGTATAAAATACTAACTAGACAAAGGAAGTCACTACTAAAGTTAATGATCTTTGAACTGGCAAAATTATAACAAGCCTCAAAGGTAGTTTAACACATGGGGGTAGAGCAATTCATCCTCTAGAATTAAGAAGACTATATTCATAGTAGTGACATGAAACTTTTCCAGTTCTATATAATAAAAGGCTAACATGTAAATTGTCCCCTCGACTGGGAGTTGGATTGAGAGCTGGAACAGGAGTTTAAGCAGGGATGGGACTGGTTGGCAAACCGCTTGTGGCCCCTCCCCCAGTTGGCCCTGCCCTATGGGCCCTGAGTCCCAACCCCACCTGTGTACAAATTCATGCACCAGGCCTCTAGTGTTATATAAAATCCTAATATTTGAAAAATAACATGGAGAATGACAAGATGATAAAAGAAACTAGGTGAGCAATTGTCCAGTTTTTCAAGAAGGGGAAAATGTGGACTTTAAGACTAATAGATTTGGGATCATGAAAAGGAAGAGTCATTTTTGCCAAATTGGGTTATCATTTGAGAGCTGCGGCTCTTGCATTTCAGCCTCTTAAAGGCCACCCTCTATGACAGTCTTTCAGGAGCATTTGTCCTTCAGTTGGGGATGATTTAATGGACACCAAGGGAAGAAGTTTTTGTGCTTTTGTTCCTATCTTGAATTGATCTTTGCAATGTCCCTCTCTTCCAGTAGGAATCCCAGGGCACTCTGGACATGAGGGGCAATACCAGGATAGGAGTTTAGGAATGTTCCAGTAGCCACTTCCCAGGCATTCTGTACCTGAAGTCAGCTCTAGTAAAAGGGTTTAAGGGGATCTGTGTAGTCCTCCCTCGCTTCCCTAGGACCAGCTCCCTCAAGCACACTCATTTGCACATACAGAGATGAGACAAGATCATGTCTATAATGTAGCTCCATTATAACTTATCCTTCCAGATGTATTTGTTGAGGAAAAGAGGAAGAAAGCAGAAGAGAGATGCCTGGGTTTGAGCCAGGCAAATGGGGCTTTGCTCAGACTTCCGGTTCTGCCCCCTGTGACTATAGGGCCTGTGAAAGTGGAGGGGCTGGAGCCCAGGGTCACGCCTTTGAAAGCACAGTGACCCTGTCTGCTGAGAGCAGGGTCCAGTCATTACTTTAGGCCAGCAGTTGCCAACCTTTCGGACCTCACAGACCACCGGTGGTCCGCGGACCACCAGTTGACGACCACTGATGTAGATCATTCTCCCTTGCAGGAGGGGCTGGGGGTCAAGAAGTGAACTAGACAGAGCAGGCTTGGCATGAGGATAGGACTGGAATTTCGTTTCCCTCCGCTGTTGATTCCCTAAGCCCTTAATTGGCCATTTGTATATGTTCTTTGGAGAACCACCTATTCCAGTCCTTTGCCCATTTTTAAATTGGGTTTGATTGTTGTTGAGTTTTAGGAGTTATATATATATTCTGGATAATGATTCCTTTTCTGGTATTTGACTTGCAGATAGGATCTCACATTCTGTGGGCTGCCTTCTCACTCTATTGATAGTGTCCTTGGATGCACAAAAGAATTAAATTTTGATGAAGTCTAATGTCTCTATTTTTTTTTTTTTGTTGCCTGTGGATTTAGTTCTGACCTCTCTCTAAAAACAGCAGCCAACTGTGTATTTGTCCAAACCTGAGGTGCCCTCTCTAGAACAAGAAGGGAAGGTCAGCTAAATCTCAGGCTTTGGTGGTTAGAGGACCGGCTAGCAGAAGAGAGAGCAGTGTGCACCCCACTGCTGCCCCCAGGGGGTCCTGACTTTCTTGTTCTTGCAGAAAGGCCTCCTGACTGGCTGGGGTGTGTGTGATGCTGGCAGGTCAGCCAGGGCTCCTGGGAAAGCCTCCTCAGTCCCGGGTCCACTGGCTCACCTCCACAGTGGCCGGATGCTCACTGAGGCATGGACAGCTCATCTGTTCGCCCACGGACCACATCAGCGCTCAGGATGGGCTGGAGAGGCGCTTCTCCCTGCTCCTCTTGCTGCTTTGTCCCTTTGGTGCATTTTCTGACTATCACTTAGCACTCAGAAAACCATCGAATTTTCATAACAAGAAGGCAACTGAAGCCCACTCCCCATCGAATGCAAATGAAATCACTGAGGCCTGGAATGGTGAAGACCTCTGCCCAGGTTCCTGTGTCTAATGAGCAATGGAGCCAGAGCCGAGCACTGGAGTCTGAGTCAGGCCAGGGCCTTTCTTCCTTCTTTTTATCATCGACATGAAAAAGAAGCCTCATCATGCCGTTCACTTCTGTGCCTGCTCACACGCTAGCCTTCACCCTAGTGACACGATAGTAATCATAAGGGCAGAGTTGCAAATAGAAAATGATTATTGCCTCTGCCATCTTAGTGGATTCATGTTTGAATGTGAGGGGATGTGAAGAGTGGCCATGGACAGGTCTGCATGGCAACATTCCTTAGCGACAAGGGTCACCAACACGGGTGTTTCAGGGCAGAGGTCATGGCTGCACAGGACACTTCAGAGGGCTGAGTAGACATATGGGATTCCAAGCCCCAATTGTAAGAGCTTCTGATTTTTCCGAGAACCTGGAAATTAGATTCTCCTGTGCAATATCTTGATTTTTTAACTTAAATTTTTAAAGGAATCAATTTTTTGAAATCCTATATAAATGTTGCTGTCTCTTCCACAGAATAAAATAACTCTGGGTGCCAGGAATATGAACTGTAAATGTTAAGATCTTCGCTTTTGCAGTTAGACCAGTTTCTCTCCAAACACACACATTGGAATCGTGGGGAGGGCTTTTAAAAAGGGCATGGATAGATCAGACTGTCGGACCTCAGAGGGAAGGTGTGGGAGGGTGGGGATAAGAGGGAGAGATCAACCAAAGGACTTGTGTGCATGCATATGAGCCTAACCAGTGGTCACAGACAAAAGGGGAATGGGGACATGTGTGAGGAGGGATTGGGGGGATGAGGACAAATATGTGATACCATAATCCATGTTTCCCAAAGTGTGGTATGCGTACCCCCAGGGGTACGGGAAGAGTTTGGTCGGGGTACACGTTGCACCAGAGTTTGGTGGGGATATGCACTGCACCGTGCTTAGCTGCGCCTAATTCTACATTCTCATGCGTCAAGTCAAGACAGTCTTATGAGGCATGAGATGGTCTGGTGTGCAAATAAATTTTATTTATAATATAACTTTTATTTATATTTTATTATGAATAATTTTATTTTCCCTTTATTATTATTTTGTGTATGCACCAAAAAAGAAAAAAATAAATATATTTTGACTGTTATTAAAATACATCAATTTTTTTTGTTTTTGATGAGGGGTACTCAGTGTTATGAAAATTATAGAAGGGATACACATGTCAAAAGTTTGGGAAACACTGACATAATCAATAAAGAAAAAAAAAAATTTTAAGGGCTTAGGCCAGTCAGCCTGACTCCAGACCAAATGCATCAGAGTCTCTCAGGGTAGGTTTAGGAATTGGAGACTTGGAATTGCGCCCCCCCCCCCCCCCCCCCCGACTGCATTGTGCAGGAAGGCAGTGTCTGCAGCCAGGATCCTACTCCATCCACCTCTTTCCCTCCAGGAAGAACATCTGAGCTGTGATTGCAGGACATGGAGATGGCCCTAATCTTAGGGTTCACGTCTGGATAATTGGCTGCATGTCTTGTTTCTTGGCCTTTGCTGGGCATTTTATAGACACAGACAGATGCCCCTTGAACTTCATTTGCCATGTGTCTCTTCTGTGAAGTTTTGATCCCAAACTTTGCGATGTATCTGACCTCTGGAATTGTTGGCGGGGGGGGGGGGGGGGGGGGGGGCGGTTCACTGAAGTTTGTTTGTAGCTTCTTAACTCTGATCTCCTTTTCATCTCTCAGCCTGGGGGTTTTCTCCAGCCAAACGTGATGCTTTTTGCCCAGCTGCCTTTGTCCTTATGAATGTGCAGGCTCGTCCTTGAGACTCCGGGAGCCCCTGTTGGTATTGCGGAGCCCTTTGTAGCTCCTGTTCCGGTCCCATCTGCTCCTTCTTCCTCTCCTCGCTGTTTGCACACACGCTCCTCGCCTTCCCCTGCCAGCTTTCCGGAGGCACTGTGATAACCCCAGGAAACCCTGCAAAAACTCAAAGAAAATAAAAGCCAGTGTGGACCAGGCGGCTACCATAGAGTCTCTAAAACCCATGTGAATCTTATCATTAATATTGTCCCTTGCGATGATGGTATTATAGTTATATTGGAATATATCCATAATTTTTAGTGGTACAAAGTGATTGGGAAGTAGAGTTGAAATTATATGAACTCTGGAGTTCACTTAGCAAATAAATGAATGAAAAATAGCAGCTTAACAAAGGTAGCAAACTCTTGATTACTGTTGAATATGGACAGTTGGCTCATTATAAAATGTGTTCTACTTTTGTGCATGTTTAAATATTTTATTATACACACATTTATAAATTCTAAGCTTTGATAAGAATATGTGACCCCAAGATTCTCTAGTATGTCTTTCTTGTTAGGCTGTGCTTAAGATTGGTGTAACTGCATCCTGGGAGGCATGGCTCAGTTGGTTGGGAGTTGTCCCTTATACCAAAATGTTGCTGGTTTGATTCCTGGTTAGGGCATATGCCCAGGTTGCAGGCTGGATCCCCGTTAGGGGGCATGCAGCAGCAGCTGATGGAGATAGATGTTTCCCTCTATCATTGATGTTTCTCTCTCGCCATCTTTCTTCTTCACTCTCTAAATATATATATATATATATATATATATATATATATATATATATATATATAGTTTTTTAAAAAAGATTGATATAATTGCAAAAGAAATGAATGGATGCCTTTTTAAATATACATGAACAGTTTCAGAATTGAAAAAAATGCACACAATTAGGAAAACAAATAGAGAAAACATCACCCACAATTTCATCTTCCTAACGTAACTGATGTTAGCTCTTACAGTTAGCCTTCTGGCACTGTTTTCATTGCTGTACATACATTTGGGTTTATGGATGGTCTTATCAAGCACCGACTGCGGGGCTGAATCTTGCATTGTGGCAATATCAGCTTCCTAGCTGCTTTGAATTTGCAATCTTCAATAAGCCCTGAAGAAGGAAACCAGAGGGACAGCATTTTGCCCAAATGCAATCATCCAGGGAATTTGTCATTGGAGTTGATTCCTGTGCTTGCTCATGTTTGTGCATCTCATAATACCAAGTATATTTCTAGGAGCACGGGAATACAGGTGTTAGGGAGAGAGATAGGTAGACTTGGAAAGGTCAAGAGAGACTGAGATGGGGATTATGTAAAGGATAGCTTTGATTCCTTGTGTACCAGGGTATCGAAAGCTCTCTCTCCCGGAATTCATGCATAAAGGAAAATTACTATCCTGAACACTCCGGGGTACCCCATAGTAATACTGTCTGGCCAGCCCTGGCCAGTATGGCTCAGTTGGTGGTCCCTTGCACTGAAAGGTTGCCAGTTCAATTCATGGTCAGGGCTCATGCTAGGGATGTGGGCTCAATCCCCTACAGTGGGGCATGTAGGAGGCAGCCTACCAATGTTACTCTAACATTGATGTTTCTCTCTTACCTTCCTCCCTCTCTAAAAATCAATGAAAACAAATCTTAAAAAAACACACCAAAACAAACAAACAAAAAACACCACAATCAAACACAAAAACAAATTGTCCAAGCATTTTCTTTCTTGCCTGCATTCATAGGGCACATTTTGATGATACTTCTACTTTTTAAAAAAATGTTCTTATGTGAATCTCCTTTATTGTTGTATATAGCACATGCTGGCCAGGATAGTCCTGTGAGGTGAGCATGCACACATTCAGTATTTGAGCACATGTTAGCTCCTAATAGATGGGATGCTAAGGCCATGAGGATGGCTCTGGACTGCTACCCTCAATAAGTCTGCACTGTGCTGCTCATATTAGTGTAATTTTTTATTTAAATTAAAATATATATCAAATTTATTGGGGGTGAAATTGGTTAATAAAGTTATATATGTTTCAGGTGTATAGTTCTATAACACATCATCTGTATATTGTGTTGTGTGTTCACCATCCCAACTCAAGTCTCCTTGTCACTGTTTATTTCCCTTTACCCTCTTCTACCTTCCCCACCCAACTTCCCCTCTGTAATCACCATACTGTTGTGTGTGTTATTTTTTCTTCTTCACTTAATTCCTTCACCCTTTTCACCCAAGCCTCCTAACCCCTGTACCCTCTGATAGCTGTCAGCCTTTTCTCTCTATCTATGTGTCTGCTCCTAGTGTATTAATTAGATTTCACATACAAGTGAAATCATACGGTATTTGCCTTTTCCTGACTGGCTTATATCACTTGGCATAATGTGCTCCCGGTCCATCCATACTGTCACAAAGGATAAGATTTCCTTCTTTTAAGGCCAAGTAGTAGTCTATTGTGTAAAGGCACCACAGCTTTTTGTATCCACTTATCTACTGATGGGCATTTGGGCTATTTCCAGATCTTGGCTATTGTGAATAATGCTGCAGAGAACACGGGGTGCCTATATTCTATTGAATTGGTGTTTTAGATTTCTTCAGATACAGTCCCAGAAGTTGAACCACTGAGTCATAAGACAGTTCCATTTTATTCTATTTTTTTTGTGTGTGTGGTAACTCCATACTGCTTTCCACAGTGGCTGCACCAGTCTGCATTCCCACTAACAGTACAGGAGGGTTCCCTTTCCTCACATTCTCGCCAGCAGTTGTTTACTGATTTATTGATGATAGCCATTCTGACAGATGTGAGGTGGTATCTCATGGTTTTAATTAAAGGGCTAGAGTAGTTTATGTTGTTGCATCACCTTGATAAATGTACTTCTGAAAAAGCACTTTCCTCTTGTGTACAGAAAATTGTAGGTCTAGACATCATCACTCCTAAGAATACATGCATGTTTTAATTTAATAAACCTTTATTTTGGAATAATTTTAAACTTACAGTAAGTTTAGATTTACAGTGTTCTCCACTCCTCAACAAGTTCCCTCTAATGTTGATAATTTTTCATCACCATGGCATATACTATATAAAATCAAATAAATTGACATTGGTATAATATTATTGACTAAATTCCAGACTTTCTTCAGAATTCACCACTTATCCCAGTGGTATCCTTATTTTCTACTTCAACTCCCAGTCTGGGTACCACATCACATCACATGCAGGAACAACCTTTTGGCTGGGTTGGTTTTTGCCTTTCCTTGTTCTGCATGACCTTGGCATACTGAAGACCTAATGGCCAGGTGTTTTATAACCTGTCCCTGGACTTAGGCTTCTCTGATGCTTCTCTCATGACTAGACTTGGGAGGGAGAACACCACAGAGTGGATGCCCCTCCCAGCACATCATGTGGGGATGCACATGCCATCCACACTTGGTTGAGGTGGTATCTGACAGGTGTCCCCCACTTTGTGGTTACCATTTATTTCCTTTCCCCCACTTGATCTTTTGAATGTTAGTGACTGAGTGTAGACCACACTCAGGGTGAGGACAGTTGGGTTCCCAAAGTGGGATTTATCTGTATACCTATGTGATTTAGAAATGTTGATAAAAAATACTTATGCCTTTGTTTTTAGTTTTTATTCAATGATGTCTCTTTAGCTGTATGGACTCCTGTACTTCATACTTTGTGTTATAATCTCATGGTTGTTCAACTGGTTCCAGCTTGGTCACTGGGAGCCCTTCCATGTTGGCACCTTTGTCCCTTTGACCTGCCCCCATCTCTTTGTGTTTGAGACTTTCCTTACTTTCTGCATTATCACGTGGTTCATGCTCCTTGCATGCTCCTGTCCCAGCCCCAGAAGCAGACATTTCTGCCCCAGGAGGCCACAATTTTCACATGGCATCCCCCCTATTTCGGGCCATTCTTTATAACATGCCTCAAAGGGTGAAACTAGGCATTTAGTCACTCAACAGGTATGTATTGAGTAACAACTATCTGATTTTAGGATAGAGTAAATACTATCTCTGCTTTCAACTGTATTAAATAAACACCCATACCATATGTGTGCATGTGTGTGTGTTGTATGTGTGTAAATCTCTAATTAAATATATTGGCCTAAGTGAATGTCAATTGTATGTTTTCATACCAGGGAAACTACTTTTACAAGACAGTTGGAATTTCCATGGGGGTAGGCAATTCATTTTCTGGATAGTTCAAGTATTTGTTTGTTCCAGAAGGGAGTTTCTTTAGAACTAAAGGCCCAGGTTACCAAGCTCAGCTTGACACACGGAGCCCCAGGCCACTCATGAGTGGAGAGAAGAGCCAGATGCTGGCTCAGCATCTGTGTGTTTGGAATTCACGTGACAGATACCTTGATACAGTGACTGTCGGGCCTGGTTATTCATTTGCACTCATCGTGTGTGTGCCTTGATCTGTAGGCATCATACTTGCTGCCTGAGTCCCCCAAACAGCACCTTCAGCATTCAATCCCCAGCTACCCCCACCGAGTTTCTCTCCTTTCTATCATATGTTCTGTTGTCATCTTTGCGAAGAGATTTTTCAGTTTGGAAAATAACTTGCTACAGAATAAATGTGGGAAAGATGAGGAGCAAATTCATGTGAATGCCCACAGTGGGGGCCAATTCATAACTGGTAAAAATTTCTTCTAATAATTCCTGCAAGGAGGAGCTGAGTAGCTTCTTAAAAATATAATTTTATTGATGTCAGAGAGAAAGGGAGAGGGAGAGAGAGATATATAGAAACATCAATGATGAGAGAGGATCATTGATTGGCTGCCTTCTGAATGCACCATACTGAGAATTGAGCCACCAATGCAGGTGTGTGCCCTTGATAAGAATCGAACCTGGGACCCTTCAGCCCGCAAGCCAAGGCTCTGTCCATTGAGCCAAACCAGCTAGTAGCTTCTTTATGCAGCAAGGCATTTAGCAAATTAAACCAGAGGCTCCCACAAAGTATTCCACCCCCAAACTTAAGCAGTTAAAGGACCATTGACATCATTGGCATGTAAGGACAGTTGATTTTATTCAGTGCCAACTATATAACACAATCCCAGTGGTTGCTAGATACAATATGACATGTTTATCCAATACAGTCAAACCTCCTTTCTCAAAAGACTCCCTTCTCAAATAATTCAGTTCTCAACCAAGTTGTTCACAGAAAATAATGTCTTGGCTGTGGAGCAGAAATTCAGTTCTTCACCTCACAACCCTTTCATGCTGATACAGCAGGGCAAAAAAAAAAATTAAAAAAAAATCAGGTAACAAACAAAGGAGAATGCTTTTGTTGCTGGTGAAATCGATGATTAGCACAATTTTTAATCATAAAGAGGCCATCAAGAGTGCTAATGTTGCTAACTGTGTGAAAGTGCTCACAAAAGAGCAATCAAAGGCAACTGAAGAGGTAGAAAAACTGTTCTTCATTTGGATAGAGGAAAAGCAGTTAGCCAGTGGTAGCATTAAGGAGGCAGTGACACATGAAAAAAAAATGTTTAAGGCTAGTAGGGGTGATTCAGTAAATTTAAGAAAATAAATGTTTGTTTATAGATTAAACAGTACATTGAACCTGTACTTATAAGAAAGGTTAAAATAGGGAATCATTTGGGTGTCTAGAACAGATTAATTCAGTTTACATTATTTTTCATGGAAAAAAAGAGTGATTTTTTAAAAAAATCACTTCTCAAACAGACTTTGGGAAATAATTAAGTTCAAGAACTGATGTTCCACTTGTTATGGATGCCAGATGATCAATAAATGTAATGAGTTAGAAATCTAATTGCACCATGTGAAGATACAAAGGTACAGATTCTCCAAAAATTTGTAAGTTACTAACCAGAGTTCTTCTTTGGGAAGTGGGTTTAGGAGTGACTTTCATTTTCTATATTGTCAATTTCTTTATTGTTAGAGGAATTTATAAGGAAAATGTAATATTTTGGAGATTCATAAAAATAATGAATGTCATGTGTAATATAACATTCTCTACAGAACAGTATCTTTCAGAAAATATTTCTTCTAAGTAATGAAATGATTATCATTTCTGGTGCATTTCAAATCATCTGCTATAAGTAAGGATGTTTTAGATCAGTGGTTCTCAATCTTTCTAATGCCTCGACCTTTTAATACAGTTCCTCATGCCATGTTAGGCTCTACAGCAGTGGTTCTCTGGGTTGCCTAAAACCGTCAGAAAACACAGATATTTACTTTACAATTCATAACAGTAGCAAAATTAGAGTTATGAAGTAGCAACAAAAATAATTTTATGGTTGGGGGTCACCACAACATGAGGAACTAATATTAAAGGGTCAAGGCATTAGAAAGGTTGAGAACCACTGTTTTAGATGGATCATATAAAACTGAAGACCTAAAGAATACCTTGTCTCTAAGTATTGTGTTTGAGGCACTTTTTGCCTCCTAACCATCTTTAAATGTCATAGCGAGGATCAAGGACTAACATCATGGAGAAATGTCCAGGAAGAATGTGGGCACCTACCCAGGACGAACATGGCTATTGTAGAGAATAGAAGCAGACATGATGGCTAGTTCTGCCTGTTTTCACCAGGACTGGAGAAGCCCCATTATGTGTGGGGTACTGTTAGTTTCCTAAGGCTGCTGAAACAGGATGCCCCAAACTGGGCTTAAAGCAGCAGGAATGTATTCCCTTAGTCTGGCAGTGAAGAGCGTGGCTTCAAAGTGTCCTAGGGCTGGTTCCTTTCAGAGGCTCCCAGGAGATCTGCTCTCCCCCAACTTCTCCTGGTTGGCCACCCTTCTTGACATTCCTTGGATTATAGTTGTGCCACTCCAATCTCTGCCTGTTTTCCTGTGTGTTTGCCATGCGTCCCAGTCTTAACTGGGGTATTTTCACATGACACCAGTCATATGGGTTAGGGACCTGCCTGACTCTCCAGTGACCTCATCTTAACAATTGCATCTGCAGTGAATCTATTTCCTAATAACTTCACATTCTGAGGCGTTAAGGTGTTAGGACTTCAACATGCCTTTTTGCTGTTAACAGACACTTAAAAGATCTAGATGCCTGGAACACAACTGCTCATTCTAAATATCTGGGGCCGGAACTTAGGCATGACTGTTAAGGGAAATAACAATAGTGGTGTCCAATAAGCCCCCCACTGCTGACTGAGAACCATTGGGATTGTATCCTGAGCCCAGTTGTGTTTCTGCTTAATTCACATCAATTCTATGAGATGCCATTTACATGTACAAAACAGATAGGTTGTGGGTGACTAATTTATTTTCTAAAAACTTTCCACTGCGTTAAAGAAGAACTACTTTTTTATACAGAGAGCTCCCCAGTGGATGTAACTGGAATTTCATTCACCGATGCTAATCTTCCCATGGGAGGGCCTCCTTCCCAGTAAGCATGGTGATGAGAAAAGTCATCTTTCCCTCAAAATAAAGAACTTTTACATGAAATGGCATCTCCTCTCCCTCACCCTTTCCTGACCAGAGACTAACACTGTAGACACCTTCATATCTCTCTTTTAAAGCCTCTATTTATAGCTTCCATGTGCTGGTACTTACTGGAGAGATGAGTGCTGCCATTAGCAGATGGGTTGGGCTCAGCCAACCTTCCCTGCTCATAGAACTGTCTGCTTGGTGCGGAGAATGTGGTTTCCTCATTGGTGCATGCATCCTTCTGTGATGTAGGACTCCCCACCCCATAACCTCCCTCAGTTCCAGGGCCCCCTGGGAGCCACTTGTGCCCACCCACTGACAGTACAGCTTGACGTGCTAAGTTTGGACTTGAATATATACAAAAAGACAAGGGCACTGCCCAGTTTCACTTTCAGGGAAGTCTGCTGCCTTATGCATGAGGGCAGGACCTTATTCTCAACCCCCAGGCCTTCTGTGGGCATCTTCAGGCTTTCATGCAGAAGCCAGTTTTTCATCATTTTCTGTGTTCTTCATTCTACTCTGTGGGCACCTGATGCATCAACAGGAAAAGCATATCTGTGTTCATGTTCCACATTCTTTTAAAAAATGAGTGTTTTGCCTGAGCTGGTTTGTATCAGTGAATAAAGTGTCAACCTGCAGACTGAAGGGTCCTGGATTTGATTCCAGTCAAGGGCACATGCCAGGGTTGTGGGTTCCATCCCCAGTAGGGGAGGGTGCAGGAGGTAGCCAATCAGTGATTCTCTCTCATCATTGGTGTTTCTGTCTCCCTCTCCCTTCCTCTGTAATGTAAATAAGGTAATATATATATTACCAGTCAGCCCTGGTTACCTTGGGTGTCCTAGGTGGCTGGGCAGCTGCCATCCAAGGCTTGTCTAAGCATTGGTCCAGCCCTTGGTGACTGTGGGGATGAAGAGACTGGGCACTGCCATTTATGAGGGTGTGACAGTAAATTAGCATATTCTCCCTCATTGGCTGTGGGCATCACCATCTTTGTGATGGTATGACAGTCTATTAGCATATCTCCTCTTTATTTTTTTATAGATATATACAATTAAATGTGAATGTATTAACTATAGTTTAATTAGTCAATGATATGCTACCATCTATAGAGCTCTCTCTCCACAAAGGATAAAGACTGAGATACATCAGAAGTTTTTTTTTTTCTTCATCTTCTAAATAGTCCTAGTGGGGCTGGCTTGATGGGGGAGCAACTTCCTACCCTGCCATGGCTCAGGCATCCATCTTTGGGATCTGCCCTAGTCTCATGACCATCATCATCACCACCATCGTCATCATTGTAATCTGCACCTGGCAAGTGGAAGGGGTCTTAAAAAGCGTGGAGGAACTAAAAGAGCCTGGAAAACACATCTGTTTATTTAAAAGACTCCACTTGGGCTGAAACTGGTTTGGCTCAGTGGATAGAGCGTCGGCCTGCCAACTGAAAGGTCCCGAGTTCGATTCCAGTCAAGGGCATGTACATTGGTTGCGGGCACATCCCCAGTAGGGGGTGTGCAGGAGGCAGCTGGTCGATGTTTCTCTCTCATCGATGTTTCTAACTCTCTATCCATCTCCCTTCCTCTCTGTAAAAAATCAATAAAATATATTTTAAAAATATAAAAATAAAAGACTCCACTTGGGATCCAATTAAATGTTGACACTATGTCATTGTTGAGAACTAGTCACATGGAAAACCTCTTTGAAGAGATGCTGGGAAATGTGTCTAGCTGGGTACTTCTGAAGAAGAAAAAAAATAGGAATTTTGGGGAAGTGAATAGAATCTACTATAACTGTATTTTTAGAAATCTAACATCACATCCCAAAAGGGTTCTGTTTAAACTTCCATTGGGAATATTTGAATTTTGTATTGATTACATGAAACCATTAATGCCCCAAAACAGATCCTGATCTTCCTCCCTAGAGGTCGTGAAAGCCTCAGAAATTTACCTTTCCCTAGAAGATGTGGGCCTGCCTGGATGCATGAACCTTCAGCGAGGAGCCGCAGCATCCTTGCATTCATCCCCTCATAAACATTTCCCGAGTACTTTGCAGGGGTTCCAGGTGCAAAGGCTAGGACCCTGAGCATCACCTCACAAACAAGACTTTCACTCTCAGGGAGCCTCCAGTCTGGTGGTGGGTAAAGGATGATGAGTAAATAGACTCAACATGGATAATTTATAGATTCTCAGTGGAAGACATAAGGCAATGCCATGGATAGTGTGTGATGGAGGCCTCTGGCATTCAGGAAGGCCAGAGAGTGGCTCCCCAGGAAGTGACCTGAGTCTGGAGAAGGATGGAAAGTAACACAGAGCCCTGGAGAGCATCTGGGCAGGTTGGACAGACAAAGGGAAGTGTCTCCAACATAACCATCCAGGTGGTTCCCAAGCCTCCCTCTCTGCGCTTTCCCAGCACCCTCTGCCTTGGCTCCCCTTTCTGTGCGCTGTGCCTGTTGTGTCTCCCATGGACAGGAAAGGCCTGCCTGGTGTTCCTATCCATCCACCTGGCAAACACCTTCTCATGACTGGCCAAGTGGATGAATGCCAGGGAGCCCCTCAAACCCAGAATCACACAAGTCCTAAGAGTCCCAGGAGCAGCAGCAAGTGCACAAGACAACCAAGAGCATGAACTCCTTTGCTCAGGGGTTAATATCCCAAATGCTGTGCCCTTGCGTGGCCACGCCCATTCTTGCCAGTGACTTTCGTTTTCAGGTGCCACTGACAGCAAGCACCTTCCTTGGGTCACCCCAGCATTACTGGGCATGTGTTTATCTCCCCTTTGTTAGACCCCAGGTAAGGATAACTGTGTAGCTTCCTGGCAGAGCTGGCCAAGTGACATACCTACAATGTCTGGCCTTCCCTTTGCTCCTTTGCTATTATTGATAATTAGTTAATGACAGTGGTATCACCAATAAATATTCAACATGGGTTGTTATAGTTAATCCTCACACAACCCTTTGGAGCAAGCAGTGCTACTATTCTCCTTTCTCAGAGGAGGGGAGCAAGCTGCAGAATTGTTTTGTAACTTGCTCAAGATCACATGCAGCATTGGGGTTCACATTCATGGGCACTTGGTTCCAGAATCCTTGCCTTCACCCCTGCACCCGAATGTGGTGTGTTGGCATCTGAAAGGGAAGAAGTAAAGCCCTCACCAGCCCATTGTGAAGCTCAAGGTAAACATTCAGCACCATCCACCAAGGCCGTGTCCTTGGAGACGATGTGTGTCCTGGGTGCGGCTGCGTCCTGCTTCTCCTGTTGAAGAACTCACTGCCTGGAACACTGTGTTTACTCGTGCTGTTGTCCTTCGTTAGGTGAGGAATGAGCAGGGCCACCCACAAAGGCAGAGTTGTAGGTGAGAACACCGCACAGCCCATGAAGAGGTATTTGTAGTGCAGAGGCCCAGGCTGAAAAGATGGTGCACGCAGGGTTTAGTCACCTCCCCCGCGTCCAGGAGGAACGGGGGACAGTGGCAATGAAAAGCTCCCAAAGGGTCAGGGTTGCAAACCAATTAAAGTGACTTCCCGACACTTAGCATGCACGGCCCTTGGCTACAGTGACATGTTCTGGCTGGGAAGGAAAAACAAGTTCTGATGGCTGGCACCTCAGTCCCCTTGAGCTGGGACACCCTGTCCAGCACTGGGTGCCACACCACTCTAGTCATTTCAGTTCCGTGGGGATGATCTGTTGGCCTCATCACTCTGGTGAGCACATCTTGACATGAGAGAAAAGGCTCAGTCTGGTTGACTCTTTAAATAGTGACCGTGCCAAGCGTCTCATAGATAGGGGTGGGCTTGGCGAGGCACCCTCTTCAGCAGACCAATTTGTGCAGCTACATCAGTGACAGTTCAGCCAGCTCTCTGGTGACCTCTCTCCTCATTAACTGAATGACTTTCTGTTCAGTTAGGACCCTTTAGGTTTCAATAGACCAAACTCTAACTAAACTTAGCTGAAGCAAAGCCAAGAAAAACTCAGAGGATTTATTCACTTGCATGAAACCAAAGAATCTGAGGACAGGACTGGCGTCTCAGCCTGCTAGACCTCGGACACCCTTAGGAGGCTGTTTCTCCACTTTTCACAACTGCCATTAGCGTGGTTGGTTTTATTCTCAGGCTTATTTATATATGGTCACTGGCAACTCTGGACTCACACCCCACTCTCTGCGTTTCCTGGGGCTGCTGGACAGATTACCTCAAACCAGTGGCCAAAAACAACAGAAAAGTCCCAAGATTCTAGAAGTCAGAAGCATGAAATCAAGGTGTCTGCTGTGTTGCTTCTTCTGACCCGGACTACTCTCCTAACTTTGCGTGGCACCAACTGCCCTTGGCTTTCCTTGTTTTTCCTTGGCTTATGGCTGCGTCACTCCAATGCTGCCCTTCTTCCCTGTGAGTCTCTGTGCCCCAAATTTCCATTGCCTTTCTCTTATAAGAACACTAGTTTTTGGATTTAGGGCTGACCTTAAATTCAGGACAATCTTATCTCAATACCCTTTACTTAATTGCATGTGCAAAGACGGTTTTTTCAAATGAGTCTACAGTCACAGTTACCAGGGGTTAGCACTTGGGCATATCTTTGAGGTAGCACAAGTCAATCTGCTACACAGCCAATGTATCAACCCCAGGACAAACAGAGCAAACCTCAGAAGTCCCGGCTGGTGCCCATTAGCTCAGATTGCCTGGCTTCCGGACTGCATCCACATCCGTGCTCACTGCTGCAGCTAGAAGGACTCAGAGCTCACCCTGGCCACATGCTGACCCTAGATAATGATCTGAAGAAACCACAGATTAAACACAGCACTGTGAGGGACTCAATGCAGAAGAGGTGCACTCCATGTGAATGAATTAATTGGAAAAAGAAGAGAGAGGGAGTGAGCTAGAAAGAAGTCACATAAAGGTCCATGTACTTGAACAGTTCATGTTACCAAAGGCACTTGCATCATTTTCAGACCATGAGGAGATCCAAGAATGATAGATTGGCTTGAGTGGGTATCTGTGTGTCAAAGGAACATTTATGGAATATTGGAATCTTTTCCTGAGTTATTGACACATTGTAGTCACCCTTTAAGTAGTTTATTAAATAAAAGTGTATAAAATTAAAACAATGCATTCCTATAAAATAATAACACATTTGAATGAATAAGTGAATGGGCTTTTGTCCCATTCCTCCTGACTTTCCCTAAATTGTGCTTGGATTTTTGCTATTATATTATACAAAGACAATTTAATCCTCACCTGACTGTTCAGAGAGTGGAAGGAAGGGACCAGGGAGAGAGAGTAGCATGGATATGAGAGAGACACAATGATTGGTTGCCTCCCTCATGCTCCAGACCAGGGGACTTGGAGCAAACCTAAAACTCAGGTACCTGTGCCTTTGACTGGGAATCACACCCATGACCCTTCATTGTGTGGCGTGATGCTCTAATCACTGGCACACTAGGGCCTATATTAAAATTTTAATCACCAGTGACATTGACATGGTTAAAGCTAGTAGCAGGGTTCCAGGCACAGAGCAAATGCAGAATTCAGTCTTCCTTGCTTTTGCCCATGCTGTTATTCTGCCAAGATGGACAGCACAGTGGACCTCAGTAGATGCTAGTTAATGCATTTCATTGTCTGTTGGACCTCTTTCTTTGGAGTTGTCCACATACTTAAACAATTAACGAAAAAAAAAAAACTATTTAAATGTACATGCCACATCTTTAGCAAAGCTCCTTTTACTAAATTTATTATTTAATGGTTCCTACCAGCCTGCCATTTAGATGTATTTATTTAGTATCTATGGTCTCCCAGGAAGTGTTATGGGAACTGGGAACATGTTGGTGAACTAGCAAAGACTCTTTCCCTTTTTCTTTCCATTACTTTACATTCTAGGAGGAAGAGATCAAAAGGTACATGCAAATAGCTGGCCAGTGTGGTTCAATGGTTCAACATCAACCTATGAACCAGGAGGTCACTGTTCAATTCCTGGTCAGTGCACATGTTTGGGTTTCAGGATCGATCCCCAGTTGGTGGCATGTAGGGAGGAGCTGGTCAATGATTCTCTCTCATCATTGATCAACAAAAAATATTTTTGAAAAAAGATGCACACAGACAAGTTAATAAGTATGAGATCTCAGGGGTTGGGAGATGGGAGGGAGTGGGGAGCTTTGTGTAGGAAGAAGACTAACCTGAATTGTGAGGGCTGGTATTTGCTGGCTGCTGTGATGGAAGTGGGGAGCAGAGACCAAATGACAGGGAAGGAAGGTATCTGGCTATTACCAGTTTTATGCCAGCACTGATAGGGAGCCCATGCTATGTATTGCTAGTGGGAAAATATGTCTGCCTCACAATGACACCACAGAAAAGGAAGATATGGGGAAGAATGAAAAAAAATAGTATGTGAATGAATGAAGCAGAATGGATGGTGTCATGGCCACTCCCTTTTCTATGGCACAAGCCAGGGGCAGAAGCTGGGCCAGTGGAATGCCTCATTCCTTCCTTCACAAGTCTGCGTATGGGTAGCCCATCCTGAGTCCTTAAGCGAAAGAGAAAAACCTGCTCCTTGTTTGAGATTCTTGGCTGTTTTCTGTTTTCAGAGAGATCAGTTTTGTATCCTTCATTACATCTGTCAGGAGGCTCAGATGTGAGTGATGATGGTGAGGAAGCCACCGACCCCCTGATTTCCCACAACACTTTCTAAATAACCAAACATCTCACCTCCCATCCACCATGTTCCTACCACAGGGACCTTCTTCCCCTTGGGAGTTAGAACATCTTTGCTCTGCATTATTTCCCCAAGACCATCTCTTCTTCCAAAAGAAGTCCCAGGGCAGCTGTGTTTGAAATGCGAGTGAAGGGGATTGTTCTGTTTGGTGAGCTCTGAGGATTCCTTGAGGTCCCTGGAAACTCCTGGAGGTGGTTGTGGAACTACAACAGTAGGAGAAGAAAGCTGGCTTCCCATCTCACTGTTGTCATTTTAAGCCCATGTGTGTAATTTCAAAATTCATTCCTCTGTTTACTCAGCAAACACCTAATGAGCACATCCGATATGTAAACCACTGTGAATGACTCCAGGGACCAGCCCTCTTCTTCTACTCAATTGCATTCTGGTGGGTAGTGGGAGCCAGGCATATTCCCAAAACAATGCCACAGTCAGTGATTTCATTACCATGGGGTTAAGTGCTGAAGTGAAAAGTACAGAGGGCCAAATCTATTTAAATCAGGAAGACCCCAAAACACAGCTTTTCTCCTTCACCCCTGAAATTCCAGAGTTTGGGACATGACATAGAGAGATGCTTGCCAAGAAAAATAACAACAATGAAAATGAATGAATGAATACATGGATGGTGAGAAGACATGCTGATACAACTATTCCTGCAGCCTAATTGATGTTCATAAAGTGGGATATACAATTGAGGCTCTTTTCCCTTTTCACGTATTTCTGATGGAATTAAGTCTCTTTGCTAGAACTTGAGGAAAGAATTCTCTCTTCTCTCTTATCCCTTCTCACGCTAATGTTCCCTAAGTTCTTTCCAACTATGGTGGCAGCCAATCTCATTGACGTTTTCAGAACTATGTGGTTTAAAAAAAATGATTTTGGGAGAGCGATCTGCCTTATCATTATCTCTTCCAATTAATGTAATCTTGTTTCTGTTATTCCCATCATATTTTTCAATGCAGCCTCATTACATTTGCAAGTGCATTAAATGAGAGCCTGTGTAGAAGGAGAACGATGATTATCAGCTAATTTAATTAGACGTCTACCTTCGCAGCATTTAATGATGTCTGCCATTGTTGTTGGGGATGCTTGCGCTGGCTCCAGGTAGAGAGCAGCACTGATCCCATGTAAAGTTGACGTTATCAGATAAAATTCCACAGCTCATGGAGGTGCGTGTTCAGTAATTTTTGAATCCCATCAAAGTTGATTTATGTGCAATCAAATTACAGGAATAAAGAAACAGCTTCACCTAATTTAGCTGCTAATGAGAGTGTTGCCTGCTCCCACCACTGGGCGCCTCTGGGTTCTGTACCAACATTTATTTCATCACAGTCCAAAACTCTGTAATGTGCTCTCCTTCCTTCTTCTTCTTTTTTTTTTTTAACTTTCAACTTGTAGAGTGGATGCTGATCTTCTGATATCAATCAGATTGAACATTTATGCCCCTTGAGTTTTGAGTCCTGTTGAGAATATGTTGTCTGATGTCCCTTATGTAGGGCACAGCACTGAGTCTAGTGGCTACTCAGAATAGGAGGGAAGACCCCAACCTATTTGGCCTAGTGCAGTGGTCGGCAAACTTGTTAGTCAACAGAGCCTAATATCAACAGTACAACAATTTTTTAAACTTAAACAATTTTTTAAACTTAAACTTCTTCTAACACCAGTTCTTCAAAATAGACTCACCCAGGCTGTGGTATTTTGTGGAAGAGCCACACTCAAGTGGCCAAAGAGCCGCATATGGCTCTCTAGCCACAGTTTGCTGACCACGGGCCGAGTGTAGGCCTGTGGACTCAAGGGTCCCAAGTTAGATTTCAGTCAAGGGCATGTACCTTGGGTGCAGGCACATCCCCAATAGGGGGTGTGCAGGAGGCAGCTGATCGATGTTTCTCTGTCATCGATGGTTCTAACTTGCTATCTCTCTCCCTTCCTCTCTGTAAACAATCAATAATAATAATAATAATAATAATAATAATAGGAGGGGAGGTCTGTGGAAGGGAGCAGGTGCTCAACAGTTGCATCCCATCCTGGGCTTGGGGGGAGCAGCATCATCCTTCTTCCTCAATTGAGTCAAAAATAAGTACACACATCCATGGGGACTGAAGCACAGAACCCATGAGGCTGCCTTGGCAATGGTGCTTTTTTATTTGTTTGGCAGATGCTCATTTCATATATCATCTGCCACATACAATTTTACAGTTAAAAACTTTCTTAGTTGCCCTAAGAACCTAAACACTGGCTATTATCATCCCAGTTTACAGACAAAGACACTGAGGCACAGAAAGTTGCCCAAGTCCACACTGTTGACATGTGAAAGGATTCCAGTCTAGGAATCTTCTAAACATGATGCCCTGTTGCTGTTCCCCAAGAGGAAATTGGCTGTCTGTCACTACCAGCCCTTGATCCCTGCTGCTACATGGCAGTGGCTGGGAAGTGTGGAGGGCATCAATCCACCTTTTACTGTAGGTCCAGAAATGGGGAGCAGAATGCTGGCTTCTAGAAGTGGGGGCCCTGGACCCTATCCCATGTGTACTTACCTGTCTTAGGTGAGGTTAGAAAACAAAGGTCAATAGAAAAAAACTTGTATTATTTAGAGTTTGCAACAGAGAAAGAGAGGGTGATGGCCAGAGTGAGGAAGACAGAGAGAGAGAGAGAGAGAGAGAGAGAGAGAGAGAGAGAGAGAGAGAGAGAGAGAGAACCTATCAGAAAACAGAAAAGAAGTCCTTCCAGCCCCCATGGGGTAGATTGGGTGAGGGTGGAGATTGGCTCTTTCTTCCCCCAACATTCATAACATAGAGGAGATTAGAGTAAATCCCTAGTTTGCAGTCATGGGAAAATGTAAGGAGGAAAGAGAAGTTTAGACTGTTAACCCCTAGAGTGAGTCTTAAGAGTCCATGACATGTGCCAAATGAATAAATTTCCAGACAAATAAGTGGCACTTTCTAAATAAAACAAAAGCTTGTTAGCAGGAAGGCCAACCGTTCTTCCCATGACATGAGACCGGATGCAGGATGGGGAAGTGGTGGGAGATGAAGGCAGTGCTACACTGTGAATGGACGGGTGAGACCCACAGGCAGGCATAATGTTTGAATAAAATAGAATGTCTCAGAATAAAAGGAGACCTTTTGAGAGACATTTAGACATTCTATAATACAGAGTCCTTTAAAAGATCACTCTCTGAAGCAGTCATTCTCAACCTTCTTCTGTTCAAGGCTTACACTGAGCACCAGTAAACTTGACAACAGCAATAAAAACATAATTGTGGCTGCAGTGTAGCGTCCCCTTGTGGCCAGAGGGCGTCTGCGGGTCACTGTCTGAACACCAATGTGCAGGCACTTCACCAGGCTCCCTGAACTGTTCCGGAGGCAGGGTTCCTGCTTGCTGTAGATGAGGCATCGTTCTGGATATCAGTTGCCTGTCACATTCTTCCTGATACAGCTCATGCCTCCTGTTCAGCTCACCTTGCACTTTGGGGGACACTGTTAAGGATGTCTACCTAATCATAGTGGAAGTAAAGTTTGCATTTTGTTCAACATTTGGCAATGCTCCCATGAAGGGTTTATAGGTTGCAAACCACTGGCATGTTCCAGTGGTGAGATATGATTTTCTTTTCAGAGTGTATGCGTAAGCATTTTTGTTGAATTTTAGGTGTTTTAAAAAATATATTTTTTCAACTATAGAAATGTAAAAAAAACAGTAACGAACACGCAAATGACTGTCATCAAGTTACTCACATTTATATTGTATGTGTTTTATCACATATCTATCCAGCTATCAATGCATCTTTTATGCATTTCATGGCGAGTTAAAGAAAAACAGAACCCTTCACTCTTGAACACTTCAGGATGCAGCTCTTTTGAGGGCACTATTCATTCGTGATTTGCTTTTTACATAAAATAATTTATATTGGAAATACACAAATCTGAGGTACACCATTTGATGGGGTTTGACAACTGTGTGGTCTTGTATAGCATGAATGAATGTCTGTGAAGCTATAGAACCATTGCTCTCCCAACTTCTGTATGTGCATTTGAAAAATACTTTGCATACTAAACCTATGATTACATGGCTAGGTTAAATTAAAACTTTAATATGCATATATGTTATGTATATCTCTGAGTACATAATAATCTGGCCACTCAGTGTATCTGTGTGTGTGTGTGTGTGTGTGTGTGTGTGTGTTTGTGAGAGAGAGAGAGAGAGGCCCAGTGCATGAATTTGTACATGGGTGAGGCCCTGCCAGCCTGGCCAGGGGGAGGGGGCATAGGTATTTGGCTGGTCTGCCTGCTGGTACAACTCCTGGCCTAAGGGAAAATTTGCATATTAGCCTTTTATTATATAGGATATACACTGAGTGGCCAGATTATTATGTGTTCAGAGATAGAAATAATCTGGCCACTCAATGTATATGTTGGTATGTATACATGTATGTGTGTGCATAATTTATATTGGATACATAGGACAGGTGTGGCAAAGCTATAAGTGTGCCATCAGTCCGCCTGTGTGTGGCAAGTACAGACTTAGGGAAGAGGCCACGCAATCCTATTGGCCTGTCTTCAGAAGGAAGGTGCTAGATTGCACTGCTGTAACTTCGAAGAGGAACTGCAGGAGACACAGTGTTACTTCTCTAATGGAGGATGGTCAATGACTTTTTTGCTCTGACAGTAGCAACAGCTACCATTTTTCAAAGTCAGCCTTTGTTTAGGATTTATTTTTTAAGTACTCATTAATGTCACAAATACTTAAGTTGGGATCAGCTGCCTTGCCTCAGAAAAGTAGGTTTTGCTTTCATCTTTTGACCCCAAAAACACAAAGATAAAAATCCACATTAATTGGCAGTATGGATGAGGGTGTAGAGGGTGATGTCTGGCTGCAGTGTTCTCAGAGAATGGAGAAAGACGCTCGGAGCTCCTTAACTAGCGATGACAACTGGGTTTTAATTAACAGCAGGTGAGTCTTGTGGTCAGCCAGCTGACATTTAGGGGGATCACACTGTAGCCTTTCCCTTTGAACCACATTCATTTCTAGCTTAATTAGTCCTTCTGAGATAGCCTTGCTATTAGCAACAGCCTCCCTGCTTAAGGTCCTTTTAACCGGACCTGTTTTATTTTTTTTATTTTTTAATCTTCTCATTTTAGTTCTGGATTAATGTTATCAAAGGCCTGGGCTAACTCATGTTAATGACCTCTGCTACATAAATGGTGATTCTACGTTTGGCCTTATTTCAGTCATTTTTAAAATTTATTTGTTTCTGGAAGACCATTGCTTTAAGAAGGGCAAAAAAAAAACAAAACAAAAAATGGGAAAATGAAACCCCTTCTTGTCAGCTGCCTGCACAATCCCGCGGTTCCTTCTGACAGGAAGAGGGTTTTCAAACCCCTCCTCGCTTGGAGCTTCTGAGCCTGACATCTCATTATTTAACTCAGCTGCTCCGACTTCACCTTCACCCCTTTAATTAAGTAACTCATTGAATGTATTATTCAGTTTTGATTCCCCTGCCCGTGACAGAGAGAGAGGGGGATGCTGCTTCACTCTGCCCTCCTGCCACTGCCTCCTGCCTGCTTTGTCCAGCTCACCCCCAAGGAAGGGGAGAGAGAGGAGCAGGGAGAACACAGAGGATATTGTTTGCTTAATCAACCCGCCCTTTTCTGGAGCCCATTGTTGTTTTTGAATGGGACTGTACTCAAAGCAGATGAGGCTGAGGATGGTGATGATAAGATCTCATTTCTTGAGGGTAATGATGACATCACTGAATGTGAGGCATTGTTTTAGGTGTCTTTCCTATATGGTCTTATTTAATATGCATAACAGCCCCAGGAGGGAAGCACTAGCAATAGCCCCATCTCACAGAACGCAAGGTGAGATTTAATTGAGTTAATTAATTTATTCAAATCTCGTAACTAGTTGGCATCAAAAGCTTCATTTGAGTCTATAATCACCTGATTCAAAACACTCCTGGTACCCAAAGTTTCTCTGGTAGATATCTATGTGATTGTAGTCAAGTTTATATTCCTCAAATGTATGGTGAAAGTTTCATGAGGTGGATGTCCAAATAGAATGTTGCCTATATTTCTTGATCTGTGAATGACAGAGAACATTTATTGTTTTCCAGGGCAGTGGCCCCCTCCCTGAGGACATTGGACTAAACAGCTGTGATTTATAACCCATTAGCTGTATACATTAAGTTTCATTAAAACATGTTTGCATGTAATCCTGTTGAATGTATATGAATTTGGCGGGGAGTTGCAGGGGATGCACTTGGACTTAACTAGTTGGTTGTCAACCTGGCTGAAAATAAACCAGAGAGGACATTTAATATGGGTGAAAGCAGAAAAGGGGATATGGGATATTGGAGGGAGGGTGCGTGCTTAAGAGAAGAGAAAGAAACACTAACATGAAAAGGCAGATAGAAATTTGGAAGGTCAAAGCCATAGTAATTGAAATAGACTTTGGAAATTGTGGAGCTGAGAAAGAATTAGAGGTTAAGGGGTAGGTAAATAGGAGGATAAGGCAAAGGAAAGAGACAAATAGAATAAAACCGAAAAAGCTATGTGCCTAAAAGAGAGAGAGGGGGGGGGGGGGGAAGAATGCATCTTTAAGAAAAGGAAGATGTATCAAGAAGATGAAGTGGAAATAATTTTTAAAGCCATTTTATTAAGAAATGTTTTTTAAAAGATCCAAAATAAAAGGGTATGGTGTATAGGAAGGCGGGTAAAAAGCAGCAGCATCATGCACTGTAACTTACTCCAGTTGTTACTGAATGAACTAAATGCCAGGTAGCAATCCTAGGCGAGGATCCAACATGGGAAACATAGGTGTTCCAACTCACCCTCAGGTGGGAAAGTATGCACAAGTGACTGGGGTCCCTCAGCCAGAGAACTGGACTTATACGGGTTGCCCATAGTACTTAATTACAATTGACCAAGCATAAACTAAACATAGAAACAAGAGTTAAAATGCACCAATCCCAAGGTTTATTTACCAGAGTCCTGGTGGTTTCCAGAAGCCTAGGCAGGTCACCTGGAGATCCGCGCCGACAGACACACACACTGGACAGGAACACGCTGCTGCAGAGTCTCGGTCAGGAACGAGGCCTCAGAGGTTCGACTCACAGGCAGAGTGACAGCTTCACTCAGGCAGAGTTTCATGCAGTATTTCGAACAGGGAGAAGGGAGTGGAGAGAACACGTCCGCTGGAGGGCCCCCTTCATGGTCTCTGACCAGTGCCTCTAGATCCCTTCTTTTATGGCCAATTCTGGGCAGTCCCTCGTTCCTTCTGGGTGCAACCAATGGGTCTCCAGTGTGTGTTATTGGGTGTTCTCCAGGTACCTTTTGCCTCAGTTTCCAACTTTACAGATAAACACTTGTTAGGGCATCCACACAGTTACATCATTCCAGATAAGCAAATGTCACACAGTTAGAGGCTCAAAGCCACTCCTAAAACTCAAGTTTTACAAAATGGATTCAAGTCACATTAAATGGAGTTACTTATACTAAGCCTAAAACACACTTCAAATGCTTTCTTTTACTTAAAATAAAGTCAGAATAAGGTCAGAAATACAATTCACACTCAAACTATAAATCACTCATAAAAGTAAATGCTTTCACTCCTATTTTAAATCACACAAATAATTACTCTCACACTGTTTTAAATCCTGAAAATATAAATCAAACATCACACTAATATATTATAACAATAGGGAAAGACCTTGCCTTACATGGCTAAAAATCTAGTGATGTTGAGACAGAAAAAATAAACAACAAGGTCACTGTTATAAGTGCAAATAATGGTAACTACAAGAACATGAAACAGAGCAAAGCGGTAGAGCATTACCGGCTTTAGAGGGCAGAGCTCACTGGTGAGCTGGTGTGTGAACTGACACAGAGTGGGGAGAAGGAGCCAGCCTCAGGGTCCCGAGCAGGAGCTTTGCAGGGGGAGCCTACCCAGTGCAAGTAACACCCAAGGTGGGCATAGGCCACTGCGTGTGAGAAGCTGTAAGATCGTCAGTGTGGGCAAAGGGGAGAGCCACACTGTGAGCAAGAGTAGGTAGGGGCAGCAGTAGGAAACTGGTTTCAAACTCAGTGAGATAGGAAGCCATTGTGTGTGTTACTTGCCCTTAAGTCAGCTCTCACGCCTATGGTTTCTTTCATGGAGCCAGTCCCTCTCAGATTCGGTCTTACTCTTTCCCTGCTGCCTTATATTTTTCTCATCAGTATTGCCTTTTCCCAAAGAACCCTGCCTTCTCAGGATGTGCTGGAAGTAGGACAGCTTCGGTTTTGTCCTTTTTGCCTCTAGCGATGTTTCTGGCTTAATTGCTCTAGGCCCCACTTGTTCATCCAGGAGAGTTTCAAATAGAGAAATTCCATAGTTTAATGAATGTTTCATGAGGATACACGCAGGTTTGATTTCTGTTTCTACTACTTGTTAACTGCATGTCCCGAACAGAATTACTTCACCTCTCCGAAATTAGCTCCCTGACGTAGAGATGGTAATGAAACCCACTGCATGAGTGCAGGCGCTTCAGAAGGGGTGGGCGCTGTGAACCCTGGAGGATGTGCCTGGCACGAGTCAGTGAGAACTGCAGGCTAGCTAAAAATCAGAACAACAGCAAAAGATTTGGGAAACCTTGGACCATTTTTGGTAAAGCTATCTGAAAAATATAAGGGTTGAATTCTGGAGAAATAAAGAGACTTCATAAACAGAATGGAGATGATATATCTATTTGTTTGTTTGTTTGTTTGTTTTTAAGTATAATTTTATTGATTTAAGAAAGGAAGAGAGAGGGAGAGAGATAGAGACATCAATGATGAGAGAATCATTGATTGGCTGCTTCCCGCATGCCCCACACTGGGGACCAAGCTCCCAGCCCAGGCATGTGTCCTTGACTGGGGATAGAACCATGACCTCCTGGTTTATAGGTTGATGCTCAACCACTGTGTCATGCTGGCTAAGCCACATATATGTTTTTTATCAGTTATATCACTAGACCACAGGCAGATGGTTATTAGAATGGTGTTACTGCATTTCCTTGCCTGAGTGTCAGTGGCTGATCCACATGCGGGAAGTTCATCTGTTGGGGGGAGGGGTAGAAACATAATGCCACTCACCACTATTTATAGATTTCAGCAGAGCAAAAATGATCTTTGTGAGGTGAGAAGGCTGCCTGGCACGGGTATTTGCCTGAGCTATCCTTGGATGATGCTGTGCCTGAATGGCACCCGGCAAAGCTCCTCTTGGCTAAAGTGCCAGCCAGGCCTATCCAACCTGGAACTCACTGATAAAGCATATGCGGCCTGAAGGCCTGTGACCTCAGAGAGTGACTTAGTCAACTTGAAACCCCCCTGGATCTCTTGGAGCACATGCCAGTCTGCAGAGGTTAGCAGGAGGGCGGGGCATTCCAGAGGTGTCAGAAGCCAGGAGGTGGTCTTGCACTGAGTTGCAATACCAAAATCAACCTTCCATGATTTAGCAAGCAGAGACAGTGAAGTACATCTCACAGATATTTCTCCCAAAATGGTTAAAATTTGGAATAGTCAACAGTTACTTTCTTCCCTCAATCCAGAACATGAATAACTGAATTATTTAAAACATCCGGAGGGGTAGCCTGTGTTTCTGGGGCTCTCTCTCAACACAATGTAATTGTCCTATAAACCAAAGGGCCGGCCATTGGGAAAGAGAAAATACCCAAATATTTAAAGGGAATATCCTTTATTGTTGTGGTGGCGGTAGTCATTAGTTATTTTGTTTTATTTTTTTAGAGTCAATGTTTTATTATGATATATTGGTTTTGGGTGTACATCTTGGTGGTTAGACAACCCAGGAGATATTCTTAATTCTTGTATTGATATTGGATATTAAATGGGTCCAAGGCCGCCATCATTACTTGAGCAAAATTAAGCAGAGATAGGGTTGAATCACATATGAGCATTTATTCCAATACTGCCAGCAGAATGGAAGTGCAGCAGGTCATCCTGAAAATCCTGCCCTGCCTTTTTTCTTCCAGCTGGCAAATCACTAGGGAGGAGGGAAAATAGCTATGTGCACCCGGGAGCATACCAGAGAGAGGGTTGGGGAGGGTCTGCAGTCTGGCCTTCAGGAGCTTTAAGTCTCATAACAAGGTGCCTAATCTTCTATGATGTTACAAACAGCTCAGCCCGCTCCTGGGACTGGAGAATGGCCAGTGTCCTGGAGGCAAACTCCCAGAGAGGGTCAGCGTCCAGGCACAGCCACCAAATCAAAGTGCGTCCTGTCCGTAGTCCATTCTCAAAATGTAATTTCTTTTCTGAGTAATGGATCCATCTAGGTTTCAAGGCCTCTTATCTTGTACAGCTGTTTCATCCTCAAGTTTGCCAGGGTCTGTAAGAAAAACCTCTTATCTATAGTTATGAAGGTGGATAATCATTATTCAACTATGGTTCTATTCTTATTACATGCCTTTCCCCCTATCAGTATTCTGGATCAAAACCAAATGACAGCCCAGGACTGTGTGGTGCAATTAGTTCAGTATCCTCTCTTGCACCTATAGGTAACTGGTCCCATTCCCTGTCGGGGCTTATGCGTAGGTTGTGGGTTCAATCCTCAGTAGAGATTGTGCAGGAGGCAGCGGATCCATGTTACACTCTCACCTTTCACATCAATGTTTCTCTCTCTCCCTCTTCCTTTCACTCTCTGTAAAAAAAACAAAAAAACAACAATGAAAACACATTACAAAAAACAAAACAAAACAAAAACAAATGGCAGGTTCTGCAAGTAAATGTGGCATTTGGGAAAGAGGGAGGAGAGCAGAGCCATGCCATCATCCTAAGGATTGATTAACAGGAGCATTCCGCAGAAAGGGTTACTAGTAAATTATAGGGCCTGGGAAAGGGCCTCAGTAAAGGGCCTCATTCATTTATCCTTTCTATTTTACTTTTCTGAAAAAGCCTAAATGGTTATTTATCTGATGATTCTTTAATGCTCTGTTACATATCAGATATTCAGGTTCCAAGCATTTAGATTTAAATGCTTATTATAATACAAAATAAACATTTACTCTTTATATACTAACTCTTAGTCCTATGTTGTCAAACTTAGAAATATCCACTGGAAGCTAAACCAAGAAAATGATTATATGTTCTTTGCTGAATGAAGAGATTGACACGAGGACTGATTTACAGTAGTTTTCTCTTTAATGGGCGTTTGTGTAATGTTTAGCTCACTGAGAGCAGATATTCTACCCACAGCATTGTCCTCTTCCTGCACCTATTCCAGTGTCGGAAGTCGATAGGAACAAGGAGACATCCATGACTATTGCAAGTCCATGATGGTTTAGTTTGACCAAAGGTGGGAATAGGGGCGACCATTTTGGCCACCTAGATTACTTAAGGCTGTAGATAATAAATAGGTGATTACTTAATATTGTGTGAAGGGCAGGGTTTCACATAGTTTTCTGGGCTCTGTTGAACATCAACTGTGCTGTGCCTTCTCTAGTTGATATACATCTTGCCTTATCCACTGGATGCCTTATGGAATATCTCTTTCCTAAAAGGAAATTAAACTTTACATGGAGCGGTTTTGCTTAGCCATTGTGTGAGGGTCCTTGCAGGAATGGTAGGTGCTGAGACAGACCCTCGCTCAGCATCCGCTCCCAGGAGGCGGGTCCTTTTAGAAGTCGCATCTTTGGGTGCCTCCAGGGGATCGCTGAATGGGCTGCAATGGCTGTGACCTGGAGGAACACAGCAGTGTCTGGAGGCACCATACATTGAGAGGGAAGAATAACCACAATAAAACCACCCAGTGCACAGAAGAATATATAATCCACATATTTGTAAACATAATAAAACTAGAGGCCCTATGCATGAAATCCATGCAAGAGTAGGCTTTCCTTCCCCAGGCTGCTGGCACAGGCTTCACTCAGGCACCGGGCACCCTGGCTTCCCTCAGCCCCAGCTTCATCCAGAAGGTCATCTGGAAGGACATCCACTCTAATTAGCATATTGTGCTTTTATTATTATAGAAATAAAATGTAAAAATTGCAACTGTAATAACAGCATTCTGACCCCTGACCATGTGCCTGCACTTTATGCACCGGGTCTCACTGGATATGAGACCAGCCTGATGACATCAGGGAATGATTAACCCGTTTTCTCAAAGATAGAAGCTGAGGCACAGAGAAGTCACCTTGGAAAGCCACTTAGGGTTAGGTGGCAGAGCCAGGATTTGAAGCAAGGGAGTCCCATTCCTGAGGTTTCTCACATATTATATTTTTTTATGGATCTGACAAAAAAAGGCATAATTCTGATTCATTCACATTGGATTACCATTGTGGTGACTCTTGTCATTTTTTTATGTGATAATCTAAGGGAAAAGAGATCAATGCCTCTCACTCAACAGTCAGGTATTGCACACTTTAAAAAATCTTGGGGCACACTGGTTGGAAGTCACTGCTTTATATGGACAGTGTGGAGGCAGATACATTTAAGGTATATCAGTTATAGGAGATTTAGGGGAACATGTGTGGCCCTATAGAAAGGAACAAGAATAGGAGATACAAATTCCAGGTATGACTTGTCCCTTCTTATCCCTTATTTGATCTTGAACCAGATTAAATTCTCTGGGATTCATATCAAACCAGTCCATTCCCTGCTTTAGCTCCCTCTTGGGGTCCTTTTAAGGCAAAGAGGCATTAATAACAACTCAACAGCAACCAGACACCCAAAGGAGGCCACAGGCATGAAAAGAATCCCATTGGTGGCCATGCTATTCAAATAGGAGGCGAGTTTCCTTTTAGAAGCAGCCTGATTGGCCACTGAGTTATTGCTGATGGGTGGGGGTGCCCCGCCTTCCTGAGCCCTCTCTCCTGATCTTCAGTTGCTTAACTGGAGTGTGCTGAACTTCAATTTGATAATTGCATCCTCAAATCCCTTAATGAAGGTGCCTATCAAAGTATAAATAATTACCCAGTACTGTAATTTCGTATTTGCAAACTCCTTCCTGACTGTTTATGCTTCACCTTGGTTCAAAAGGGAGGTTTGGGGGCCCCACCACAACCTTGTCTCAGGGAAATTTCATAGCCCAGAGGCAGGTATCTTAATTCAGTCCCCCACCCAGGGAGTCCGGGTTTGCCATCACTGCCTGCCAGCACCAGACCTGTCCTTTCTTCCTGCTATTTATAAATTCAAGGGAGCGCTGCCTTTTTGCTTGGGGGCAGGCGATGATGCAGACATCTATCCTCATCAGAAGTTCTGCCCCAGGAACTTCAGGTCCAATGCCAGCCTCTGTGAAGGGCACGGGGATCGCTGTGAGGCTGGCTTGCTTTCTCCCACACCTGCCTCCTTCATAATCTGTCTGCTTGGTATTGTATTCACTTTAGCTAAAGGGGCACAAGCCACTGGCCTGTTCGGGCTTCTTTCTTCACCTGGTTCCTATTCTTTCAATATTCACAAGAGCCCATCAAAGGAAGTCCTGGGATCATCTGGCAGGTAAAAGCCAGAAGCCACAAAACCACCAACCAACCTAAGATTTGGAAGCCTTTGTGTGTGTGCCTCTTTACAGCGTGGAGGGGCTGTGTGGATGCTGGTGTACAGTGTGGAGGGTGTGCAGATGCTGGTGTACAATGTGGAGGGGTGTTTGGATGTGGGGGGTAAAGCATGGAGGGTTGTTCAGATACAGGGGTACAGCATGGAGGGGTGTACAGGTACGGGGGTGAGCTAAATGAAAAGCGGAGCAGCAGGGGCTGAGCCAGGGCTGGCTGTGGGTGTTTCTCCCCAAACTGTGTTTAGCACCTTGGCTTGTAGGGAGGGTTTGCAGCTGACAGCTCTTCCACCAGCATTATTCTTAAAAGCTGCACTGAAATTACTCACCTCATGTAAAAACAAGTGCGATTTACATCTAATATGGGTAATTACTTTTACAGTTAATTAAAAGAGCTCTCATTACACTCCCGCTGTGATGCCTAGGCTTAGCTCTTATTTGCAAACAGACCCTTGGTTTGAGTTCACCTCCTGACACGGGGCTCCTACCTGAGGGGCACCGCCTTCCTCCGGATTGCATTTAACTGTGCTGAGCCAGCAGCCCTGGGCTGCCTGGGCTCCTGCCAGCTTGCTCTTGTCCCCTGAGAACAAAGCTGGAAAAAAATTAGAATGAATAAAGGTGATGGGATTAGCCAAAGAATATATGAGCATAATCCATAGGCAAAAACATTAGGATGAAGACAACAAAATAATTCCTGGGGAGGTGTTATCCTCAGAGAATGAAAGCAGACGTCTTAGCAATGCCCTGTTCTCTTACGTGCACAAAAGCTGGGTGTGGGAATTGTTTTGTGCTCTTTCTGGCTGTACAAACCTCTCCTGCTATTCTGTCCCAAATAAAATACTCTTATTCCCCCTTAAAGTCCCTCTAAATACTTATAAAGTCAGCAACTTTGCATTCTGACCTAGCCAATTAACCCAGATTTGGCTCTCTTGGTTGAAAGGATTTATGTTGAGATTGTAGTTTACTTACTTTTTTTGCCATTTGAAGGATTCCAGGTGAAGTAGTGCTTAGATTCTTGGTCTTCTTCATGTTTAGGTGGAAACCTCAGTGTTTTCAGAATCATACCCTGTGCCTTAAAACAGGGATCTCTATCAGAATGAAATTTCTTTAACACATACTAATAAAATGCCTCCTCAAATTATCACATCCCTGGTAAGTAATTAAGGCTGATTAATTAAAACACATCGTCATTTGAGACTTAAATTCTGAAGGAGCAGAAAGACTGTAGTATTTCATGAAGTTTGCAGACCCAGGGAATTGGATGTTCTGGTCTATCGCCTGGAGCTTTTGATGTTTTGCAAAGTTATTTGCTTCCATCTGCTGGTCACATATGGTATTGCAGGAACTGAGTAATTGTGAATGGAGATGTTAGGAAGTGGGTAAAGGAAGTCAGTGCACAAGATTTAGATTATTCTTCATATATTCAAGGGGCCTTATTGGAACCTTGGTGTTTTTAGTTGAGTGAACACAGGCTTATTAATTCATCCAAATGGCATACATGGCTTCAAATATGGAAAAATGATTGTTACAAGACAATACAGTTATTATTCAGGGTTTGTTTTTAAAGTTGAGTCAAATCATTATCCTTAATTCAGGCATTTAAATTTAGACCAATGATTTAAATGTTCAGGTTCAAGGATAATATGTGGAGTGTAGGAAAATATAAAATACATAGCAGGTAGACCAGATGGATTCCAATTCCTCTCATGCTTTTATCTGTCTAGGCCAATTCCCTACCCTCTCTGACTCTGAGTTTTGTCATCTACAAAATGGAAGCAACTCCCACTCAGATGCAAACTCCTGGTTCATTCTTTCCATTGTCCCGCCAGGAGTGACCCCTTTACCACCCCCATACCCTTCAGGTTCACCTTGGGCCATTTTGAGCACAGCACATTTATTAAGGTAAAAAAAAAAAAAATAAGAATTCAAGTTGCAGTAAATCACCGTGTTCCAAGTCCAAAATTTTAAATAGGTATTGGTTGTATTCTTTTAGATTAAAGTGATTATTTTCCTTAGAATAATAGAAAAGTTAAGTCCAAACTATCATGGAAACTAATGTTGAAAAGAAAACCGTTTACAATGGAAGGGGAGCAGAACTTGCCACCCCAAATACATCTCTTTGGTACAAGGATTGTTTGAGGGTGATTATTTTTAAGGAACAGCAGACTCAGGAGAAGCTCTGAAAATAGAATAGAAGTTGCCCTCTTGTAAGAGAAATTTATATTTATAAGGGAAACCTACACTTTTAAGGGTATCTCCCTCTGTCCCAGGGAAAGAAGGATGATAAATGCCCAGAAACTTTCACCAATGAAGATAATGACTTAAATCTGCACAGTAGCTATTCCCTTGATTATTTTGCTTTTCAAGATAATCTCCCAGAACAACCTCCAACATATTTTGTTTTTAGCTGGGGATGGTAATTAAGGTGGTGGTGTGGGCCATTCCCTGAATAGCAGGGGGGCGGGGTACTTAGTTTTCTTGGGTCTCTCCTTGCATTGTTCTCCTGATAATCTGTCTTTCGTTATGGGAGGGGCCAAATCTAGTTTTCCTCTTCTCTATAACTTTGATTCCAAATGTGAAATGTGCTCCTGCACTAGTTTTGGAGTGTGATGTCGAAAGGTACTTTTTGTAATGTTATTACCCATCTTGCCATAGCTTTCATTTCCCTTTGAAAAGGAAGAGGGAAACGCTCCGGTTTCTTTCCCAGCAGAAGGGAAGTTTATCATAAGCCTGATCAGCCTTGTGAACCCTAGGCTGTGTTTCCCCAGGTCCCCAGAGATGACATAAGCTGCAAACATTTCCTATGAATCACTCAGAGACGTTGTGAGCATCCCAGGCCAGGAGAACAGCGCACTGCATCCAAGATGCAGGATCCATACTCAACTCCCACTCAGATGCAAACTCCTGGTCCCTTCTTTCCATTGTCCCGCCAGGAGTGACCCCTGAAATCATTCACCAGTTCCAGGGACTGTCTTCTGCAAACACAGGGCCCAGGAGCACAACCCAGGACTGCCCTGGAGTCTCTTGTTAAAGGGGTTTTCTTCTCCCCTAGGGCATGGATTGCATGAGTGGTCCCAGGGTCACCCATTCCTTTGCTCAAGGATAAGTATCCAGCTAAAGAGATTTGCATTGGAAGCTCCAGGAGGCCTTGGTTAGTTCCCTGCGGTGTCTGTGAAACACCTGCCGCAGGTGTAGTGGCTCAGAACATCAGAGATCTATGCTCGCAGTCTGCAGGCTGGGAACCAAGGTGTCAGCAGGTGTACTTCTGCCAGAGCCTCTGGGGGAGGGTCCTTCCTTCCTCTTCCAGTTCCTAGTAGCTCCGGATTCCTTGGCTTGTGGCCATATCACTCCAGTGCCTGCCTGTCACCATATGGTTATCTTTTCTCCCTGGCTCTTAAGAGGACACTTGGATCACTCAGGATGACATCATCTCAAGATCCATAATCACATCTGTAAAGACGTTTTTCCAAAATGAGGTCTCCTTCACAGGTTTCAGGGGAGAGGACCTGGGTATACCTTTCCCAGGATTGGGGGGTCTTGAAGTGGTGGTTACTATTCAACTCACCACAGACTCCTACCTTCTGAATCCTCCCAGCCCTCTGACATATCAGTGGCAGAGGTTTCTTTCCATCTGTTCATGGGGACCAATGATCCAGGATCCAGGCTGATGGTGGCCCTACACAGTGGGCATACATAACCCTGACCTACAGAAATCCTTAGAAACAACCCACACTCAAACATACAGAAGAAAAGAAATCTCTCTCAGGGGAGAGAACAGACAGCGCTTTGATGATGAAACCAGAACTCAGGAGGCTTAGGAGAGAAAAGGTTAAAAACAGAACATTTTAAAGTCTCATTACTTCGTGGGAAGCAGGTCTCACAAAGACATCTGGAGGATGCCAGGGTGGAAGCCAACACTGATCAATGACTTGCCATTTGCTAAGGTCTTTGTCTCATGCGGGGACCCTGAGGCAATGGTTATTATCCTCTTTTACAGATGGGGACACGAAGGCACCCTCTCACCACAAGTGTGGTGGGGCCATGTGATGGGAACCCAAGCCATGAGAAAGGCCATGGTTTGCCCATGACTGAGTCACTGTTGGGGTGTCCGGCTGTGGAAAGGCACACCCTGGATTGTAGGGAAATTGATTGATTGGCAATAATTTGTGCATAGCTTCCCATTCCTACTTAGCACGTAAGTAGCTGTGCTGTCCTCCCAGCGAAGTCTTCTGTGGGACTAAAGTACTTAGGCAGCCACTCTGGTTCAAAAAAGTTCAGGCCGGAGCCCATCTGGTGACACCAGCTCTATTTGGAGCGATTCGAACAATAATTTGTTCTTGCCAAGGTGGCATTTTTCCAATTTGAGTCCAACATTGTTCTGAAGCAAGTGCCATCCCCCGGGGCGGCTCCTGTGTAGATCTGCAGTGGATGACAAACCAACAATATCATCTAAATAAAAAATCCAGCCTAGGCTTAGTAAATTAATCTTGACAAGAAGAAATGGAATAATCTTAGGGAGGTGGCAAGAGCGCTGATGCAGCCAGATGGCTTTCTTCCGAGTTTGTGGGTCCTCGGTGGCAGATTAGAAACATAACCTGCCTCTAGGTTACTGCCTTGGTTAGGAAGTTAACACCTGCCACTTCTGTGTGGGTGAATCAGAATTGGATATAGGCCTCTCTCTGCAAATTCAACACATTTTCACTGGAGGAAAGAGCAAGAACACACACCACGCTGCAGGGAGCTACTCTTTCTTACCTTGTTTATTTATGGTACCATTTATATTTAAAAATAATCTATGCTTTTCACCACTCCCATACTGAGATAAACTCTTCCTTATCTCTTTTTTTAAAAATATTTTTTACAGAGAGGAAAGGAGAGGGATAGAGAGTTAGAAACATTGATTGGAGAGAAATATTGATCAGCTGCTCCTGCACACCCCTATTGGGAATGTGCCTGCAAGCAAGGTACATACCCTTGACTAGAATCGAACCCAGGACCCTTCAGCTCACAGCCTGATGCTCTAGCCAAACCAGTCAGGGCTCTGTTTTGTCTTTATGGTTCTTAGAGCATGAATTCCAAAGAGGGATTTTAATGAGAGTAAGGTGCATTCTCTGACTCAATGTCCAGGGTCATTCGGAGACCTTAGGGTGAACACAGTAGCGTGAATGAGAAAACCGTGGCCTCCGACTGTGCTTTGCAGATCATTGGAACCTTGTTTGAATCTACTCAGACTGCCATGGCAACATATACAGACTGAATGGCTTCCACAACAGAATTGTATTTTGTTATAGTTCTGGACACTGGAAGTTGGAATCAGGGTGCCAACAGGGCTGGGTTCTAGTGAGGACTTTCCTTACTTGCAGATGGCCACCTTCACTCTGAGTCCTGCATGACAATTCTTCCCTGTGTGCCTGCAAAGAGAGGGAACAAGCAATCTCTGAGGTCTCCCGTCTTATAAGGGCACTGATTCTAATATATTAGGGCCCCATCCTTATCACCTCATTTAACCTTACTTATATTCTTAGAGGCCCTTCTCCAAAAGATAGCCATCCTGGGAGTTAGGGCTCAGTTGGTTGGAGCGTCATCCCATGCACCAAAAGGTTGCAGGTTTAATTCCCGGTCAGGACACCACCTAGGTTATAAGTGAGTTAGATCCCCAATCCAGGCATTTAGGGGAGGCCACCAATCAATGTTTGTCTCTCACATCAATGTCTCCCTCTCTTTCTCTCTCTTTCCCTTCATCCCTTTTTCTCTAAAAATCAATTTTAAAAAGTATCCTTGGATGCAAATTATATATAAAGTTTGTAGATGGATTTTGGTGATGGTTGTGCAACAATGCTTAATGCTGATGAACTGTACACTGAAAAATGGTTAAAATAGTAAATGTTATGTGTATTTGAATAACATTTTACAAACAGTGATTCTGAAGGGTTCTTCACTGATCTTGCCTCCCACTGCTTCCCTACATTGATCCCCCACCAGCCAGTGGCCTCCCTCCTCTGGCTTGACCATATCCAATGTGTTTCCCTTAAGATGCTCCTCCCCAACTGGCCCCATACTCATTCCACACCTTTTGTCAAGCCTTTACTCATTGCTGCTTCTCTTTAAAATTGTAATTTTTATTATCCTCCTCTCAGCATTTTCCTTCCTCATCCCCTTCTTTATTTTTCTCCAGAGTACACATCCCCTTCTAAAGTAGCAATTCTTCATTCATATTTCTTTTTATTGTATGTCTCGTCTAGCAGAAAGTCAGTACCATCAAAGCATGCTCTCCATGTGTTTTGAATGTTACTGAATCTTCTCTGCCTAGAGAACAGCCTGGCAAGTCAGAAGTACTGAATGCATATCTTTTGAATGAGTAAATGAATGTCACAGTTGCTTGTGTGTATATCTGCCATTCTATCTAACTTGCCAGTTCCTTGAAGGTAGAAACCATGTGATCCCCCCCCCCCCATTACATTTAAGAGAAATAAGGAAAAATGCATAGAAATGTAGGTGTGCAATAAATATGGATGGATAAATGGATGGATGAATAATGGAGGAATGGATGATGAATGTATGAGTGGATGGATGGACAGATGAAGGGATAGATGGATGAATGGGTGGGTGATGGATAGATGAATGGATGGATAGATGGATGAGTGGATGGTTGATAGATGAATGAATGGGTGGATGATGGATGGTCACAGGATAATGGGTGGATGAATGATGGATGGAAGACGGATGGATGGATAGATAGATGGATGAATAGATGAATGGTCCATAGATGGATGGATGGGAAGATAAAAAATAGACAAGGATGGTTTTGTGCTAAAGAGAGGATGATGTGGCTATTCTAAATCTGGAATGGGAGAGAGACATTATGTTTGATTGTGGGCAGTCTGCTGATGTGAACAAAGGTGTCTGGGGAGCATATTATTATATGAACCATCAGCTTCTCTTTGTTGTGGCCTCTGATCCATAGCGTTTGCCTTTACTCACATCTGCATGTGATAAAGCTTAGTTATGACGTCCATATGTCTCTAATGCAAACACCAAGGCATATACTTCTGAAAAGCGCCATAAAGAGCAATGGTTCGAAAAGCACTGCCAGGAGGGTGAGCTCTTTATTATTTTAAAGGGCATTTCAACGACGCTGCCGAGTGTTCCCTGGCCATAGTTCTGACTCTTGTTCTCTCTCTCCTCCTCCTCTCAGGATATCAAAGCAGACTGCAATACCTGTGCGGAAATAGAGGACAGAAAGGTAAGTCGATATTTTTCATTGTCTTTGTTTCAAACAAAACAAGAACACGGTGATCTAAAGCAGTGTTTAAGGCATGCCTTGCTGGACGGTGGCTTGCAGAGGCGATGTGCCTGCTGATGTTAGATACTTCAAGACAATCATCCTTTATTTTTTTTAATTAATTACTTTTTTAGACCATCATGCTTTAAATGGTTCATTGTACTCTTCCTTGCTCTGTGTTATTTCCAATGACTTTGATGAAGAGTGTATAATGCAATTTATTTTAAAAATTGACGCTGATTGTAGTTGAATATGGTTGATTATATTGTCCCATAGTGCATATTATTAAGTAATATTAAATATAATATATAGGATATATAATACAGTATTGGGGTTTTCTGGGTGTGTCCTTATATTTGAAATCTGCACTTTGGGTGGAGAGAGTCTGCCTCCATGTCCATCCTGATGCAATAAAGGGGTGGCGACATTTCCATGAGATGCTTGGGCAGCAAGAGGAGGACATTGCCTGCACATTTAGTGCCCTCCCCACCCCCATTTATCTTATTTCTGCACTTGGTGTGGATCCCCTCAGGCAAAGGCCCTGGTAGACCTGGCTCCTCACTTTAATATTCCCACAGTCCCTTTTTATTGACAGGAGTTTGCAGAAGTTTCTGTCCAGAGTGCACCCAAACAGATAACATTGTACCTTTAACACCTTAAGTCCAAAGAGGTCAAATAAGGGGATTGAGGCCACATCTCCTGGCTGTGTACCAGGCGTCATCCCACACTTTCCAAAGATGTTTCTCTGTGCAGCTGTACCGCTGTTGTCCAATGCCGTCATTATTTCCAGCAGAGCTTTTCAGCCCTGATTTTGTGATAGCTGTGTCGTCTGCTGATGGGTAAGGTGGTGGAAATCGTCCCAACACAAAATCTTGCTTCTCAATAAAGGTGATTGCCATACATTACGTTAAGGAGTGTAATGCATGGTGGCTTAAGTCCTCTCTGCATGATCTTCTCAGAGTTGGGGTTGGGTGTTGCTCTGGCTGGCAGGCAAAGGTGTTTCCATTCAGGTTTGCTTTCATCGCACGTTTCCTTGCTGGCTGCTAGGGTTCCTCCTGTGCTTTGTGAGTGGGACAAACTGCCACCGGGGCTGACCACGTGTCCATGGGATTTTTCACCCGTCCCCACCAGCCCTGCCCTCAGTGAGCTGCCCCAGACACTCGCTCATGGCAAGGTGAACACAAGTTCTGCCCTGCTTCCAAGTTCAGGATGTTTCTGCTCCCCTTTGGCTTTTATGGAATTCACAAACGTGCGTGTGCCCAATACTTTTTGCTTTTCTTTTCTTTTTTTATTTTATTTAAACTTTCATTGTCAGTAGTTTTTGAAAAATGCCAAGAGAACTGATGCTGTTAAAACAACATCAGTCCCATCACCAACAAGATAAATGAGCAACTCAGACAAGCTCCGGGCAGCGAAAGCTGGCCACAGAGTTCTATCCTTCCTCTTGGCGGCTGTTGGTCCCTGTGTCAGGATGGGAGCGACGCCCCAGCCCATGGCTGCTCTGTGGTGCTTACTGGTGGGGGAGTCATATTGATCATTCTGTACAAGCTTCAACTGTTTTCCAAAAAAGGGTAATACACATATACATGCACGCATGTGTGTTTTTCTGCTTTGTCATGGACTGAGGGGTTGAATCAGACACTTAAAAGAAAGTCTTGTTTATAAATCATTCTTCTGGATCTAGCTGTTTTGGCTGAGTGGATAGAGTGTCGGCCTGCAGACTGAAGGGTCCTGGGTTCATTTCTGGTCAAGAGCACATGCCGGGGTTGCAGGATCAATTCCCAGTGGGGGGAGTGTTGGAGTCAGCCAATTAATGATTCTTTCTCATCATTGATGTTTCTATTACTCTCTCCCTTCCTTTCTGTTGTTGACTTGATCTTATAAGATGAATGATATAGGAATTAGCCTATCCTTTGGCTGCAGTTGGTAGTGATGACTCCTAGAGATAAAACTACCTTAATACTTGGTTTGTTTTTACTGTCTTTCTCCCTGAGGACTTCATCTTTCTTCTGTTCCATAGAACTTTGCTTTCGTCTAGATTATTTTCTGATTTATTTATTTCTGTGACGTGTCCATTTGGTATTGCTTCTCTGGGTTCCCGATGTGGTTGGGAGTGGGCCTGAGGTGTTGGAGGTAGTCTGTCTATGAAGGTCCTATCTCTTAATGAAAGTGTCAGGATGCAAAACATAATCACCTAAGAGGGCAGTGCCCCCCCACACCCCCCCACAGCAGAGGGATGCCAGCCCTCCAATCGCACAAGCACAAGACTTGATGACAGTGATGGCAGCCCTGGCAGCTGCAGTGACATCACCCCCAAACTCCACCACCGTTACTTATAATTATGGAATTTGAAGGAGTGGTGATGCTCACTCCGGCATGTGTGTGTCCCTCTCCATGTAATCTGGATGCTTCTGGCAACATCAGTGATTTGATAAAGTGGAATTGAAGTGACAAGAGATGACAGAGGTGCCAAAATAATAAGTCAGCCTGGGGCTGCAGAGGCCACCCATGGTCAGCAGATTTTACAGAGCAAGCACCGAGAGCGTTGAAGGAGAGTGCGCTTTTCTCCAAAGCCTCCTTCACTGAGAGGCTGTTCACGGGTCTCCAGGGCTCCATGGCTTCCCAAGAAAAACTCCCTTTTACCTTTTAAACTGTATTTTCTTATTTCTTTCACCTTCCCTTCCTTCTAGTCTCCCCCTGGGGGTACCTGCATGCTCACATCTATTCTTTGGGTGACTGTTGAGTACCTTCTTGATAAGAGGACTTTAGGGAACATGGGGTCTCAGGTTTACTCTGGAGTCTAACACGTTCTCTCTGGCGGCCCCTCCCGTGTCACACCTGATCCCATTGGGTGGGCTGTTTACCTGGAGATGAAACCCCCCCGTGAATCCTAGACCCGATATAATGCTGGGGGACAAACTAAACCTCAGGAGTGGAAGAAAGCTCTTGTTGCATAATAAAGAAAATGGCTCTTCTTGGTCAGCGCAGTCTGGGCTGGATCTGAGACTGTGGACGGAATGAGAGATGTGTCTTTTTCCTCCTGTGTCCCTGCTTCTCTTTCTCCCACTCCTGTTTTCTGTTGGCAGACCCTTTGGGGAACCTCGCCTGGTTGTTTATGAAGAAATGCATGGTGCACATTGGAACGTGGTTTTGGTTTATGTTTTTCTTTTGCTCCGGAGACCACCGATTAGCAGAGCCCTGAGAATGGACCTGCATTTGGATGGCTTCCAGGCCATTTCTGGAACACCCTGGAGACTTCCCAGGGGTGCCTGAGAGGCTGGCTGCCTTTGCACCCTGAAGTGGCAGGTAGAGACACAAGGCTGCTCCCTCCCACAGGGGAGCACCTTGGAGCGCAAGCAGGCTTAGCAGAGGTGACACCAGGCAGGAAGCCCATCACTCAGTGCAGCTCTACGGCCCTGCGCAGCCTCACACACCTGACATTTACAGCACCTGTGTTGCTGGTGGGGAACCGAAGCATTTAAATTCATTTTTATTTGTGGTGTAAAATGCGCCCGAATTCAATGCTATTATGAAGACTGCGATTCGGGTGATGAGAGGAGAGGCTGATGGATCAGTCAGGGGGAGAATCTGTCAGGAGGAGATGAGCGCCCATTTGTCAAAGGCGATAAACACAGGCAGGCTCCCTCCTCTCGCTTGCTGACTGGCCTGGTGCGGCTAAGCAGTTTCAGAGCCTCAGTGAAATTGCAGGTACGGGATCTGAAGGGTTTGCCAAGTGATGGTGACTCTCACATTGGGCCTGATTAAACAGGATCCTGACCGGGAGGTATACTCTGTGGGTGACACAGAAAGTTCTGCACTTTTCCTCTCGCAACAGCACCCTCTAGCTCAGTCATTGTATGAATTTGCAGGTGCTTAGAACAGCTGTGTGCAGAAGCACCAACACGCCTCACTACACAGGTGAGGTTAATTGACTTGCCTGTGATTTCTCAAGTTGTGGTATAGGTCAGGATTTGGGTTTTTTCTGAGATTTTTTTCTTTCAGAGGCTATGCTCTTAGCTCTAATGCCTTACACATGCATTCACATAACATGCACACACATGTATACACAAAGATGATCAAATTTGTAGGATATGAGAATTGCCCTTTCCGATAGAAGAATTTGGACCTAGGTGAGTCTCTCCACCCATTGCCAAGTGAAGAATCTGTTTTTCAATTAGGGGCAACCTTTCAGCCCCTGATGTCCTGGCTCTGGCTGGCTCGCTGTAGATTCACCATCCCCAGACTCTCTCCTGAGCCCCTGGCACCTGCCTGGTGGGTGGCTGCTGGCTCTGGTCTTGAAGACAAGAGATAGTGGCTTCAGAGCACAGTTCTGGCTTCAGTTTCCCAAAGACCTGGTTCAGTTCCTAGCCTGTGCGTTGCCAGCAGGGTGTCCTACAAGAGTTGGAAGTAGTTCTACGCTCAAAACAAAGGAGTCAACAAGATGCAGTAGTTAAACCCTGTGGGAGCCAGGATGTCCTGGCCTATTGTCCTGCTTTGCCTCCTTAGCAGTTCTGTGGCTGGGGCAGCTTTCTTCCTTTGCCCCAGTCTCCACTTGCCTGTCTGTGATTTGAAGATAATAAAATCCACTTGAAAGCTGATTTGAGGAATTGAGAAGATACATTGCAAAAACAGTCCATGTGATGCCTGCCACAAAATAACCCAACCAGCAATAGCTACTTTTGTTTGCGTTTCTGCTAATGGCCACAATGACAGACATTCTGTGTCATTTATAAGGAAACTAGAGGCCTTGTGCACAAAATTCATGCAGGGAGGTGTCTCTCAACCTGGCCTGCACCCTCTCTCAATCTGGGACCACTGGTTCCTAACTGCTTGCCTACATGCCTGCCTGATTTCCCGTAATCACTCTGCCTGCCTGTCTGCCTGCCTGCCTGCCCGCCTGCCTAATCACCTCTGTTTGCCTGCCTGCCTGATTGCCCCTAACTGCCTCTGCCTCGGCCCCTGCTACAGCAGCTTCCTCCAGAAGGTCCTTTGGCTGTCTGGTCTAATTTGCATATTATGCTTTTATTATTATAGAAACCTTTAAAAAGAAAGTGTTCTGGGGATTCCAAGAAATGGACACACCATGAGACCTAGGAGAACTCTGGAATACCTTAGAGAGAAAGAGATGCTTGGCCAAAGTCAGGAAACAACACTCACCCATCTGCCAGGCTCAGGTAGATATCACATGTTAGTGGAGGGAGATGGAGGCAGCTGCACGGTGATGTGTCATGGCTGGAACAGCCATGGACTCCAGAGAAATTGCCCCATCTGCAGGGTGGTTGTACAACTTCCTGCTGCCACGTGGAATGTAGGCACAGTGTGGCAATTTTCTGAGCCGATCTGAAAATCTTGATTTTAATATCAAACCACTGGGATTTAAAACACTGTGCCAACCAAACACGTGTCCAGAAGTGGGTCAATAGGTTCTCAAGCCTGGAGACTAGATGGATTAGGAAGAGCTCTCTGGGGCCTTATTCCAGGGCCTGTGTGTGTGGAAGGAAGGCCCCCTGGCAGAGGGAACAGCATGGGCAGGTGCATGGAGATGCTGGCCCAATGTTTAAGGCAGACAAGGGTCTGGTGTGCATATTCCAGTGGCCCTGGGAGAGAGAGAAGGTGTGAAGGGCAGTGTTTGCCATGCCAGTGGGTTGAGGTTTTACATCCATCTCATCTCCCAGTGGAAGTGCAGGTCCTCACTGGGTGGGGCCAGACCTGTACAGAACCAAGATAAAAATGTGTGTGACTAAATCAGCCAGAGAGTCATGAGAAAGAAGGACTGGGGCAGAGCATGGAGGTGGGGACTGAGCATGGAGGTGGAGCAGAGCATGGAGGTGGGGGCAGAGCACAGAGGTGGGGGCAGAAGCTGGCTTGGTGGAGTGCAGGAGTGAAGATGAAGGCTTTGGCTACAAGGTGAAGTCGACCAGGACAATGAGAAATAGTGGGGCTGGATTGCCAGCCAGGCATCCCTTTGTAGAGATTTGTGACAGAGGAGGACCTTGGTTTCCTGCAGGCCAGCATTGCCCATACAGGAGGTGCCTTAGGTGGCTCATGGGCGTGGCATCAAGCCACTTAGTGGCAATCTGAGGTCATTCTCTTGCCAGTTGTTTTCAAAAGGTGGGATTATATAAAAAAGAAATAATTTGGGATTTTGTTTCACAAATAAAAAGGTATCAAACATATGCTACTCTACCTTTTTAACCAAGAGACCCAGAACTTTGACAGACAGTTCCACTCGGTCAGTATAATTTATTAACATTGTTTTAGTTTTGATTAGGGTTATGTTCTATGAATGACAGAGGATACTGCTCTTTCCATTGACTTCAATAATTACCTCCTTAAAAAACACTTAAGATTTATTTGTACAATTTTAATACATTCATCAAGAACAAAAGAATTGAGTTCATTAAATGAAAGTCAGATTGATATAGAAAAAAAATTGTGTACATGGATTGCAAATAACTGGAGTTTAATAAATACTTTTTTCTAGTGTTGGGTTTGCCATTGGAATGGAGACTTGGGTTTGCATTTGGGAAGTTTCAAACTCTACTTGTCTGCAAGGGGGAATGGAAGGAGACAGGATGGATGGAATTGGGGCTTGGGCTGGACTGCAGACAATAAGGCAAGGGCTGGACCTAGGGCCGTGCAGGATGTGCAAAGGAAGGTCTGGGCTTGTGAGGGGGTGAATCATCCTATCCATGTGGTTTGGCAACTCTTCCATGGGTCATGAGCAGCTCCTCCCAGAGACATGTCAGACACTGCTCAGTTTAAGGGTCAGTGTACCACTGATTCCATGAGGAGACAAGTTGATGAGTTGATAAGCTTAGACAATCAATTAATCTCCTGGATTTTACAGGCTTGGATGCCGGTGAAGTTGAAAAGAGTTGGTTTCCTATTGCAGTGCTCTCTTGCTGTGGTGATAGGAGTGGGTTAGTTCTTTGGGCTCTGACAGGCAGAACAGAGACGAAGGAAGAGGCATGCTCCTTGCTCAGAGTGGCTCTCCCAGGGATGGGACACGTTCATGGACCAGTGTCTCATTAAAGATCAAAAGGAGCTCTTCAAGGCAGACAGGGGCAAAGCTTGCAGTGAGCACCATTGGTGAGCCTCACAGAATTCATCTGGGGATTGAGTTTCTTTTTTGCTCCAAATGTCCTTTGTTTGAGGCCAATTATATGTGTGCATTAAGTGGGAAAATGCTCCGAGGTTTCCCAACGCTGTGGAAATGAAAATGAAAGTATCCCCGAGGAATGGTATTTGAGTTGCATTTGGAGGGGGAAGCAAGGAAACACGCCTGGGCCCGGCACAGAGATGAAGGTCTGAAGGAGGCTTGCATGGTTTGTGAACTGAATAGAGCTGTGTGGCTTGAGAGGAGGCTGGGAAGCAGGCAGGGGCCACGTCACCTGAAGCCTTATGAGCAGGGCAGTACTTTGTCCTTTACCATAGAATGACATCTGTTGTACCCAAGATGGGATCTGATCCTATGGAATAGCCAGACACATGCAGACAGTCCCATTGCCTCATGATGTCCACTTGCTCATAGTCCATGCTTGGCCAGTAACAACTCCAGCAGGCCACCCATCGCTCCACTGTCCCGGTCATTTAACACCAGCAAAGCCTTTGCTGATGTTGCTTGGCTCTGCTGTTTGTGCCAATGGGCTATATCCCTTGCAAACTCCTCAGGACTGTGACTGTTGTTGAGATTATTAACCATCATTCCTGGTGGCAAGACACTCATCCCCAGTGAATTCACAGCCATTCGCCAGCCTGTGGCTGGGCTGTGTGCAGGGCAGTGTTCGCTCTCCCTCTCACCACCTCCAGCCACAGAACGGTGCCTCTCAGTGACTGCAAGCTACTCACATTTGCAGACTTGCATCCACTCCTTTGTTCAGCAGGGACTGTGCTGAGATCTGGGTGAGATTTGCTGTGCACCCTGTTTTCTGCTAGGAAACGGGGCACATGCAGCCACCGAAGGTCAGACTCAACATTATTTTTACATAGCCAAGAGTAGAGATGATATATCCCAGTGTCTGGAAATATGTGTGTGGAGCCTCAAATAGGAGGGGACATAAGTTAACAAATTGGTTGCTGTCAAAAATTCGTCAGCATTTCGTTCACAACTACACAATTTATTTCAAATGACAGTGCAGTAGACCTGGGTTTGAATCCTGGATCTGCCCTTTATACATTGAGAGATCCTGGGGAACCCACATTAGCTTTCTGAGTCACAGCGACACAGCTGAAACATGGGGCTAGACAACACACGCCATGCATATTTTGTGGGCTGGCTGAGTCAGGGCATCTTGAATAGGAAAGCGGGTTGGACCAGCTTCAAGACAGAGAGAAAAAGACAGCTGCTGAGTGAAATGACAGTAAAATCAGTCTGCCTTCTGGTATTGGTTGGTCCTGGTGTTTAAAATGTAAATGAGGTGACCACTAGCTGAAGGCTGAAATCCTACCCGTGAAAAGAGAGGTTCCTTTTCAGTAGTTTTAGCACAATTCCTGTGGGTGACTCTCATTGGCTTAGCTCAAGTCACTTAGCTGTGCATTGCAGTCCTCTGCCTTCACCCACAACCGAAAGTAGGATGGGCCCAGCGGAAGGACTTACATGGACTAAAAGCGGAGTCCCTAAAGGTAACCGTGGTTGATTGTTTTCTGGAAGAGAAAATAGTCAATAGTAATTGCAACCGGCATGCAATGAGCATGTACTATATGCCAGGCACGGCCATTCTATCACTGAATCCTTATAAAGATCCTCTAAGTGCATACAATTTATATCCCTATTTTATAGATAGGGACACCCAGGGGGAGAGGTGTTAGCTAATGTGCCTGAGCTCACCGGGCAGTAAGTGTAGGCTGGCATTCAAGTCCAGGGGCCTAGGTTTGAGTCTTCACCACTAAGGCTGTGCCCCTTTCACTGAAGATGCTGCTCAGGAGAAGGCAATAGGTGGTCCTGCGCATGACACATACTCAGTGCCTGGCCCACAAGGAAAAGACAGCGCTCTTTATGGGGGTGACTGCTATAGAGGTCTCACCAGAACAGAAATAACCTGGGCCAATGCTGAATGATCCTCTGCAATGTGCCTGCATTTAATTGCCCCTAAATCACTCACTGTAAGGTATTATGTGGGGGTCCCCGGTAGTCTGCTCTCTACATGATCAAAATGCTCCTGGTCCAGCCAGGGCCTTGCGACTCTACATGATGGAGTCATCTTCGTAGACCAGGGCTTCTTACTCCAGGATGGGTCTCTGAGCTGGCCTTTATATTTTATCTGCATGTTAACTGATTTCCTCTTTTATGAAACTTTGAAAATGAGGTGTTTGTCGTACTTTCCTCTTTATTTATTTTAGGAAAATTTGAAGATGGTGGTGGGCTGGGGTCTGGGGAAAGCACATAAATGTGGAAGAGCTTCTGAAACAGAATTGGTGTGGGTTCAATTAGCCCATGACGGTGGCAGTGCCGTGGATGGAGATGGGAGAGAGGGAATCGGTGGAGAGCTGCTGAGCTAGATCGGGCCCTTTGTCTGGTAACCGTCCCTTTGGCCTTGAAGTTGACTGTGGGAAGCTCGTGGAATAAATCACGGATGCCACAGAGTGGCTAAGTGCTTTAGCTCAGGGTTCTCAAAGGCCTGGGTTTGAATCCCAGCTTGCTCTCTTGCTGGTTATTTAACCTCTCAGATGCCTAAGTACTCATATAAAATGGAAATGGTCAGAGTAGGTAATTTCTGGGATCACAGGGCAACTCAATGAGCTAATACACTTTGGGAATTTAACATCCTGGCTTGGCATAGTAAATGCAAGTGGCCTTATTATGGCATTCTTATAGTTGCTTCCCTCCTACTCTTTTTCAGTCCTTGTCTCAGTTTCTTAGATCTCTTGTGTGATCAAAGAAGTAAACAGAGAAGTAAGGAACAAAGCTGAGACTGGATACCAGGTCTCCCATGACAAGCCTAAGGTTTGGTGTCTCTGCAGGTGCTTATCAATCTGGAAGAAGGTGCATAGAGAGGGATGGAAATGGCTAAACATGTAAGCCTGTGTTTGGGAAGCGATTAAATCTCTGGTGTCAGCGTAGATTGATAGTGCCTGCATAGAATGTGGTGTTAATGAGGTGTCTGCCATGTGGGTTCTACTAGAGAGTGTGTGATTGATTGGTGATGCCTGCCAAGGGTGGATGAGGGGGGTTACAGTGAATGTGCCAGGAGTAGGTGGTTCCTGGCACTGAATCTGGCAACTGTTGAGAGAAACAAACTCCAAATCTCTGTATTGAAGCCCAGAGTTTAAGAGAACACGGGGACTTCACGCTTCTGTTGCACTCACTCCTTGGACTTTATGCTTAGGCCCACCTGTTTCTCCTATTACGTTATGGGTATGTGTCTATCAAGGCACTGGTGTTTTATAGACAATGCATGGATTGGAAGCAATTTACCACAGGAGGGCCTTATGAGAAGAATACTCTGTCGATTACATTTTCAGTGACAACTTACTTGACTTCAGCCTCTGATAGGTAGGGTTATGTTCTTGATAATTAAGATGTGAATTTAAAGCATGTCATTTATTCATAATGATATTTGTCATCTCTCTGCAGTTATGTATTAATTGGACAGAATCCCTTACATTTTAATACCATTAATTATAGCTATTGTTTTCATTTGTCATTTATTTCACAAAAGAAGGCTATTCTTTTTGTCTAATTTTTAGTGACACATCTTTCTTTAAACTCTAAATTAAAATGTATTTAGAAAGTGCTTAATTGAATGCAGAACCAGTTTTCTAGGAAAGTCCTGTCACCTCTTCTCAAAAAAAGGCCATTACTTCTTTTGTGATGGGTGGAGTGAGCGTTAATTAATTTTTGCTCTTCGGTTGGTGTATTTTATGATCCCCTTTCTTGATATGTGATGGGCGACGTTATGCTTTAGATAGGAAGCATGCCCTGTCCAAGTGTGATTTATGTCATCCCGGCACTTTTGCACAGTTCAGCTGAAATTTTCCTCGTGTTGATCAAGGTCAGAAAACCCAGGGATTGTGCCATCCATCTCAGCAGCCAGACTGCTGAAGTAATTGTTGGTGGAACTTGATGCCCCAGCAGCAGCAGAAGCCCAGGGTGAGTGCAGGAAACATGCACACATACATGTGCAAGCATGTGTGTGTATACACATGTGCAGACACACACAAGGCTATGCACATTTTATACTGAATTGTTATTTTACTAGGGCTTTTTTGGGGGCCGATTGTAAGTTAGAATTTGTTTTTGCATGAAGTCATAAAAAATGCATTACCTTTTACTGTGGCCATTGTAAATTAAAAGCTTCCAGGATCTTCTGGTCGACCTAAAGTTTTTCATATTTTCTTTTTAACCAAAATGTTTTCTGGGTGGATTGAGGACAGATCCCTGAGAGCAGAAAATAGCTCAAGCTCCAGTTGTTCTGGCTTTGGGGGCGGGGAGTAAATGCCTGCCATGGGCCTGGCTTGCAGGATCTGACTCAGCCAGGGAGCCTCACAGCTTCTCAGTCATCTGATCCCGTTCAATAACTGGTTCCCATGGTTCATAGAGAATCAAGTCAAAGAAGTAATTGCAAAGTTTAAGAGTATCTCTGCATCTCCTCAACATAGCATCCTAACTTGCAATAACAGAAAAATATGATTTTTAATTTGATCTATTCAGATTGAGTTTTTCTGTTGAACCAACTTATTGATTCACACATGAACAAATATTAAGTGTGCCTCTATGATAGGAATGTTTTCATGGGGAAATCATAAAAGCCTGAGAGTGATCACTAAGGAGCCAATAGAAAATTCAAGCAAGGAAAATCATAAGTAGAATTAGACACATGGTGAACACCTGTCCTTGGTAGCTGTTCAAAATGCAAATTAAAGCCACTGTGAGCTACTAATTTCTGCCTACTAAATTAGCCACATTAGCATAAAGTGAGAATATTACCTCTTCTCATTTGGCTAGGTTGCCCTGACATTGGCTCCCACATTTTTTTTACTAGCTTTATTGCAACTTGGTGAAATCAGTTAAAAACCAGAGTCCCCATTCCTATGAATAACCATGGAGATAATTATTCTTTTGATCCCAATCTTAAACCCATGGATTCATCCTGTGAATATATTTTGTTTTAATCAAAACAAGAGGTCACCTAAACAGAGACACCATCATTTTTTTATTTGCAATATAAAAAGATTGACTATAATTTAAATGTCCAATATTTAGAGAATGGCTTGAGTACAGAATCTGATGGTGTGTGCATGCTGTTAAAAATGATTAATATGTGTGCGTCAGTGGTCAAGGACTAGTAATAGATATGATGTCAAATAAAAATACATTCCATAAGATAGCAAGTGCTTCTGATTATGATCATGTGTAAAAGTCGCATGGGTAAAGATAAATATTTATTTTTCTGTATTCAAACGTAATTTCATTAATTTGTGATTTGAAAATTAGAAAGGAACTCACGCTGATGGTTAATGTTGTGTCTGGACTGGCCAAGGGATGATATCTTATTTCTTCCCGTGTCTCTGAAGGTGTTTCCAGATGAGATTAGTGTGGACCCATGCACTCAGTAAAGCAGATTGCTCTCTCCAATGTGGGTGGGCATCATTCAGCCCATTGAGGGTCTGAATATAATAAAAGTCTGAAGAAGGAGGAATATGGGTGTGTGTTTTTTGGGATGTGTGTGTGTGTGTGTGTGTGTGTGTGTGTGTGTGTGTGTCTTTGTGTATTCTTTTTCCTTGTCTGAGGCAGAGAAGAGACAATGAATGAATGCAAAGACAGAAATTTATGGTCAATCCAGGAGATGAGATATGCATATATACATAGAGGGCCAACATGCAACTGTAGATAGGGCATGATAATAGCCAAGTCAGTGATAGAGATAAAACTAGGTGTAGAATTTGGAGGAGTGCCACAGCACATGGGACCTGAGAGACTAGCTTGGCTGGAAAGAATCTGCCTATGTAGAGTATGAAGGAAAGGGAATCAGAAAAGGAGAAGCAGTCTGAGCAGAATCCCTTCCTTTCAGGATATATTAAGGGAAGAGTATTTTAGCATTATTATTATTATTATAGGAAAGAAGTGAGAGAAATTCAGCTCTCTTATGATTGTAATAGAAATACAATCCAAAGTGCCTCAAGCTAAAAATATAATTGATTAACTTCATACAATGAGTTGAATGATAACCTTCAAAAAATATGTTGGAAGTCCCAATCCCCAGGAACTATGGACATAACCTTACTTGGACATAGGGTCTTTGTAGAGCTAATCAAGTTAAGATGAGGTCATGAGGGATTGGGAGTCAGGGCACTAATCCAATTATAGCATTCTTATAAAACATAGGAGAAGGAGATTTGGATGAGAGACACAGAGGACCGGGCAGTGTGAAATCAGAGGCAGAGATAGGAGTGATGAGACTACAAGCCCAGGAGAGCCAAAAGTTGATGGCAGCCACAGGAAGATGGGAGAGGCAAGGAAGGATTCTTCCATAGATCCTTCATAGGGAATATGGATCTCCTGACACCTTGATTTTAGACTTCTAGTCTCCATAACCAGGAAAAAATACCTTTGGGTTGTTTTGTGACACCTAGATTGTGATAATTTGTTACAGCAGCCCTAGGAACTAAGATACTCCCACCTCTGAAAATCCAGGGCATGTGGCTTCAGGCTTGGCTAGATCCAGGTGCTCATAACATGTCAGCAGGAAGATGCCTGTATCCATCTGTTTTTCTTGGAGTTAACTTAATATCAGGCAGGTTCTTCCCAAGTGAAGAAAGATGGCTCCAAAGATTAATTCCAGACTTGCTTTTGACCAGTTGGAGTGACATAGTCCTTGGCTTAGTCAGATGTGGGTCCTGTGTTCATTGCTGACACCAGCTCCTGACACTGTTGGCATGAAGTGCTGTCTGTGGATATGCCTGAGTCCCATGCGCATCCCTGGAACTTGGACCAAGTGTCCACTCAAAAGGATTCTAAGAGAAATGGGAGGAGAGAGGTTTCCAAGCAGAAAACTGAAGACAAGAAAGGAGGAGAGGGGATGTTTTCATTAGAAGTAGATGAGAGGATGCTGCGCATGAGGGAAGACACACACACTTTCACATAAACATACACATATACGCATGCACATGCATACACGAATGCATGCATGGCCACACAACATACAAATGCACACATGTGCATGTGTCTTCACACACATACATGCACACACATACACACATATGTATGCACACACAGTTTCTTCCCTAGGTCAACTGGGATCAGATTATAGAGAGATGTGAGTGCAGGCAGGAAAGTTATCAGGTAGGCTTGAGAACATGGCCCACGAGGTGAGAAGTAGCATTGCTGGGAGTTCTGAGAAAGGCCCATCATGACCTGAAAGGTCTGGGGAGAAGATGCATTAGAGACAGAATACCCCCCTTCCTTCCTACAAATCTGGGAAGTTCTGAGCCCTCCTGTTTGCAGCTATAGCACTTCCCCATGTGGTGGCCCCAGGCAAGGCTGGAATCCTATATAATAAAAGGCTCACATGCAAATCGACCAAATGGTAGAATGACCTATTGCTATGACATGCACTGACCAACGGGCCAGCGGCTCAATGCAGAAGCTGCCCCTGGTGGTCAGTGTGCTCCCACAGGGGGAGCTCCACTCAGCCAGAAGCCAGGCTCACAGCTGGTGAGCACAGAAGCAGTGGCAGGAGCCTCTCCCACCTCCTCAGCAATGTGAGCATCCCTCTGGAGCAGGCCTAAGCCAGCAGGTGGATATCCCCTGAGGGATCCAGGATTGCCAGAGAGGGCGCAGGCTGAGGGACCCCCCACCCCCTTGTGTAGGATTGTCCCGCACAAGGCCTCTAGTGGTAAATAAAGGTGTCAGAGCACCCCAAGGGAAAGTGCTAAGGCCTGACCCAAACCATGCCCTTGCTGGTGAGCACACCTGGGCTGGCTCCAGATTAATTGTTTTCCTGCACAGAACCAGAAGAGGAAAGACTAAAAAAAAAAAAAAATAACCACCTCTTTTGAACACTAAATATTTCCAATGTACAAGGCCATTGCTGTGTGCTTTATAAGCATGATTCATTTAATCTACATGCCCAACTAAAGTAAATAGTTTTTAAATGCCTGCCTTTGTTTAGATGATGAAATGGAATTCCAGAAGTATTGCATGAAAGCTCTAAGCTTTCACAACGGTTAGGGAGCAGGGCCACAATTACAGCTGAGGTTCCCTTAGCCCCAAAGACCATTCATTTCTCAAGCTACCCCCAGCTGCCCCCTAATTAAGAGGGATCAACATACTTAAGGCCCTGTATAAACACATATGAAGACATGGATGTATATGACACATTTCTATGGAGACTAAACATCTTTATTTTGTTACTGAAGTTCAAAACAGACTTACTGCCCTCAAAGGGGGCCTACATCAAAAGATCCCAAAAGGAAAGTTTTAAATCTCCAGCATAAACTAAGCGCTCTTATCAAAAACATCAGGAAGCGTGGATAAATACAAATTAAGCCCAGAAGCAGAGTAAGGACCCGGCGGTTCATTGCAGCCTTACATTTTCAAGCAAAGATAAAATCTCATGAAGATTGTGCTTTTGATTAGGGAACAAGTTTGGACTGTTCCAGAACTGATTGGCTCACTTTATCCATGCACATAGGAGCCCTGAAATCTCCCTCTTTTCTAAGTTTAAAGACAGTGGGCTGTTTATCTCCGACATCAGCATCAAGGTTAGTAATAGTGAGGAAGACAGAACAGAGAAGGAAAAGCTTTTTAAATACCTGCCAGTGACTTTTACCTTCTAAAATTAAAGGACATGCTTTTATAGTCTGTTGCCATTTTAAGGGATCATTTTATATGTTACTAGGCTAATCATCAGCAAGGATCCACAGAGAGCATCTAACTTTGCACTAACCCTGAGGGCCTAAGCCAACAGTAGGACATCCTAGTGCTGTTGTGGATGCAGGAGAGGCTCACATGGCCCTGCTTCTGGCTGGCAGCGCTCTCCCTGTGGGAATGCACTGAACACCAGGGGCACCTCCTGTGTTAAGTGTCTGCCCCCTGGTGGTCAGTGCATGTCTTAGTGACTGGTCATTCCGCTGTTTGGGTGAGTTGCATATTAGCCTTTTATTATATAAGATACCCCATCATTCCTGGATGAAGTCCTTTTGGGTCGTACACAGATTTGTCATTTAATAGAATCATAGAGCAAGGACATAATTATCCTTTCAAATCCATTTTAGGTTTTTGAATGTCAAAGAGAACAATCTCTCTGTGTTACCAGTATGTCTCTAACACCTCTCTAACCCTTGCTAATTTTTTTCAATAGAGAAAATTTTCGGCAGACAAAATACCCAGCTAGAATTTAACAATTGAGGTGCATTTGCTGTGTTGTCAACTCATTTAGTCTGATAGTCTCCATCTATTTATGGCAAATTAGACTGGTTTTCAGTTTGGGTGGTGATATAATATAGTGTTTTACATTTTATTGAAGCATACAAGAGTTACTTTAAAGAAAATCACTTAATCATTGTTAAGGTGACCCATGCATAATACCAAAACAGTGAAGTTGATAAGCCAATGAACTGAAATTAGGGAAATATTCATCTGTAATCTTGATGCAAAAGGAGATTTTTCTCTGCTTGTTCCAGACACCATTGCATTGCTTCACTTCTGGGCCTCAGTTTCCCTTCCTAGCCCTGGCCAATTTCCACAAATGATGCTTTCTGTGGGGAGAGTGCTTGAGACCCTTTCTACTAATGGGGGAATACTGACCATGGTTCCCCCTTCCAGCCAGTGGGCTCTTCATCTTCTTATGCTAAATACTCATGGATTGCAAAAGGGAGGAATATATTTGAAGGATTTCCTTTGCTCAAAATTTAACATGCTTACACAAAGGGTGGACTTGAATGAGCCAAAATTAGCCATCTAACAGGACCCCAGTGTGTTCTGTGAGGAAGAAAAGACGTCTTTTTATGGGCAACTTCTTCCTTTCCTTTCTGCTTTCTAGTTCTATTTGTTAATGGTTAACTCATCAGAGAGAGGGTAAACAAATACTACACCTTTCTTCAGAAAACCACAGGTTTTAGCTCTTTATTTCCTTTCATATTTTTCTGAGATTTGCTTCTTACTCTCCTGGAGTTTATTAAATGAGTATTGTTTGCTTTCTGCCTGAGAGACAAGACAGGGTGATTGAACATTTAGACTCCTGACTATGATGGAGTTCGACCCCATTTTGCTGTTTGGTAACAATGTGGTCTTGAGGAAGTGATTTCACTTCTCTAAACTTAGTTTTCCTTATCTGTAAAATGGGCTGATAAGATAGGATCACACTGGATTGTGGTTAATCTTTAAAACAGGATAGTGTTCAGTAAATACTCAGCAAGTGGTAGAATTACAATTATTACTACTCACTTCATTCATTTCTTAGACCTTCTAGTGGATAGTGTGATTTAGGTTCTATTCTAATATAACATTGGGCTTTATCCTCTTACTTTACTTTTCTAATGTAAAAATAAAGTTGGTCATTATCAGGCTGTGGAGGTGTAACCAGAATGACTGCTGTGGCTATGATTTCAATCCTTGTTTAATATTAATAAGGCAGAAAGGATGGTAGGTGGCCACCTAACTTCCCAACCTATTCATTGAACAGGCATTCCAATATTAGAAGCTTCCTGATCAAAGCATTAATGAAGTACCTTCCCCTGTCTCAGCCACCATGGTGAGCACATGATTCGCTCAGTGCTTACCCAGATATCACAATATAAATGCAAATGTGCCTAAGTAGCTTTTAACATAGTTTATAGAAAACTTCAAATTTCTGTCTTGGTCTCAGAATAAGTAGAAGTCTAATTTTTATCCTATGTTAGTTAAGAAACAGACAAAACTGTGCTTCTTTTCTTCACAGCAAACTTTAATCATATAGTATTTTTTATCCAGCAAACTGTGTTGAAGGATTCAGAGATATAACCTGGTTTAGAAGAAGTAGTTCTATGATGAATTTGTGACATATACAGATAGTTGCCACCCATAAAATACAGTAAGTTGAGACAATAATCAAAATAACAAACGTAATTTAACTCATTAGTTTGAGGCAAAAACAAAGAAACAAAAAACACAATCACAATGCCCATCTACACACACACACACACACACACACACACACACACACAGAATCAAGTCATTTTAACAACAAATAGAATCTCGGCCTAATGGATTAAAGGTCCAGTTTAAAATATATATATTTTATTGGTTTGTAGAGAGAGAGGAAGGGAGATGGGGAGAGAGAGGAAAACATCAATGTAAGGGTGGAACATGTATTGGCTGTCTCCTGCACTCCTCCTACTGGGGATGGAGCCTGACACCAGGCATGAAACCAAAAGAGAATTGAACTGGCAACCTTTTTGGTACATGGGACAGCACCCAACCAACTGAGCCACACCAGCCAGGGCTAAGTATTCAATTTTTATCTGATCATGTTGAAGTCATACAATAACCGCTGTCTTTGTAATTCAGTTCTCACATATGTGAAGTGGAGGTATTAGATGCCCTTTTTACTTAACCAGGTTGTTCAGAAGACAGGGGAGCTACTTTGATGATCAATCTTGTAAGCATTTATTGAGTCCTTTCTGTAATTCACTAGGATTATGCTTAGAAAAGTAAATATGCTCCTTAACAACAGTATTGATATTACTATATTTCTACTTTTTTTTAACCCTTATTTTTTCCTCCCAGATTTTTCGATTATCTGAAGAAGATATCAAGTTTCCCTTGACTCAGAAATCTTCTCACTGTGACCTATTTTCTAGACCGAGTATGTTTTTCTCTGCAGAGCAAATATTAGAATCCTTTTACAGTTCTTCCTGGGAAATAGTGAGATCCCTGTATCTTGAGTGTGGATTTTTTTTTTTTGCATATAAATTGCATCATTGGTGCGTCTGGACTAGGGTAATGAAGAAACAAAAACAGCAAATAACAGCATAGCAGATTCAGGACTTTCTTCTTGTGTTTTCAGTTGTTGAAATTACCAGCCCTGTCTGCACAGGAGGAAGGGAGCTTTCAGGTGTAGGTCCCCAAGATGGCCACTAGGGGCACCCATTCACAGTTGTTTGCAGGCTTTGCAGCTGGTTGCCCTTTTTTTGTGGAATTATGAAGACTGGAAAGTGTGTTACATTTTATAGAAAAAGGAAATTCGAAATGTGTTTAATGATGGTTGAATTTTAATGTACTTATCATTCATGTGTTTAATAATTATTTTGTGTGTTTTTAGAGCAGGGCTTCCCAGTCGTGGCATTATCCCATTTTGGACCAGATCTTTGTTGTAGATGGCTGTTCTGTGGTTATCATCCCGGGTCTCCACCTGCTAGATTCACACAGCATCTCCTCTCCTCAAGTCATGACAACTAAAACTGTCACCAGAAACTTGAGTCAGATGTTCCCTGGAGGACAAAGTTGTTCCTGGTTGTAAGAAAATGTTTCAAGAAGTAATAAATACATTCATGGCAAAGCATTTCAGGATGAAATTTCTACAACTTTCAAATGTTTTAACAAGCAAACAAACAAAAAGGTAAAATAAAGGCAAAACCATAAAGGAAAAGAAAGGGGGAGAAGTTTCACAATTTAAAAAAGAAAAGGAATATATATATATATATATATATATATATATATATATATATATATACACACACACACACACATACACACACACACTCGCATACAAATTATAAGGGCTAAATTTTACTTGCCTACAAGTCGCATCAGGCCCAGTATGATGGCCAAGCCCCCACTCAGATGCTCTGGTGTAAACTGCAGGTTTGTGGGGTTGCCTGTAGGAGAGTAATGGGCACAGGTGATACCTGAGACTCCACTCCAACTTAATGCTTAGTTATTTAATGACTAGCAAATCATTAGTTTTCACAGGATATTACCCAGAAGACTTAGGTTAAAATGTTATGAAAATAAACAAGCAAACCAGGGGATGGGTGGGTCTGATCTAAATTAAACAAAGAGGGTATGACAATCGAATAAAGGCCAAGGTTATTTTCAGAACGGCTCTAAATGGCCATGGAGACATTTACATAGGACACTAGATATGAGATATCCTATGTAATTAAGAGAGAATATGCTAATTCACCATCACTCCAACACACAAGATGGCCACCCTCGTGTGGACACAAAATGGTCACAACAGGGGAGGGCAGTTGTGGGTAATCAGGACAGCAGAGGAGGGCAGTTAGGGGCATTGGCGCCATCAGAGGAGCAATTATGTGTCAATTAGGCTGGCAGGGGAGTGGTTAGGGTCAATCAGGCAGGCGAGCAGTTGGGAGCCAGCAGTCCTGGATTGTGAGAGGTATCCTATATTGGAGAGGGTGCAGGTTTGGCTGAGGGACACCCCCACACACACCTCCGCCTCCCCGTGCAGGAATTTCATGCACTGGGCCTGTAGTCTGATAATGATTTTGAATTAAAGTTTGTTTTCTAACTGTGATAAAAAATGCTGGTAACATAGGAGACTATTCTTATTAAGGATATGCATGCTGATATATTTGGGTGTGAAATACCTATGATTTCCCTGCAAATGGCTTCGAAAAACGAAAGATAGGTAGAGATAGATAGATTCACATGGATGCGTATATGTATATATGTGTGTACATATTTATTGCATACACAAATATATGTATATATCCACACACATTGTGTGTGGGTGTGTTTATGTGCGTGTGTGCAAGCTCACAAACCAAGAGAATCGTATCAGATCTCAGGTGAAAATAAACCGTCAGGTGTGCATACTCAGGCCTAGGTACAGATGGGCATGAGAGGTGCAGAGCTCAGGTAATGCCCATCAGAGTTTGAGCTTCATGGCCAGACACACGTGGATTCCAACCCTCCTGATATCTCCTAACAGATAATTGCCTGCTGATGGGTTTCTTGGTTTGAAGCCTCAGTAAGAGGGCAGTCACATTTTCCCTTACACGGATGGCCATAAGAAGGAAAGGAGGTAGCATGCATGAAAGCACCTGTGATGTACCAGGGAGGTGTCTGCTCAGACCCACCCCTTCCTTTCCTCCAGGTTAGGGGGGCAGGCTCTGGTGTTGAGGGGGATAATAAATGGGACCCAGTTAGTACCCACTCCCGGTGGGCACTTTAAACTTGTTAGCATTTCTCTTGTGTGTGCACTGCATGTTTAAACACGGAAACAGTGCCTGAGTTTCCTTATGGTTTGGGGGCTATCAGTGTGTTTGTAGAGTTCAACTTCAAGATCTGATTTTAAACTCACCCGCGTAGTCTATTAGTAGTCTCCTGCATGTAACCTGTGGGTTGCTGGTGTAGAGGCTCCTGTGGCCAGTAGATGGCAGTGCACGACAAAGAAAAAGCTGGCCACAGGATTGGTAATTAGCTAAAAGCAAGACAGGTAGGCATTGATACAGTTTTTGATTTTGTAATTTTCCTGAGCAGCCATCGAGGGCAGATGTTTTCATCCTTTCCCCAGGGCTGAAGTCGCAGAGGAGAGAGAATATCAAGATGCAATCGATGGCTGGCCTCGGCAGCCCCCTGAACTTCAGTCTTGCAAACATCATCAGCTTGTGCCATCTTAGAAATTGCTGCAGTGGAAGGAGGCACGGAGCTATCAATTACTTCTGGGGCCGGATCCTCCTCGTCCTTGAAAAGGAGGCCAGCTGGCTCTGTGGGGGGGATAAGGGGACAGTCCTGGAGGTGGGAGGCGGGTTATGTGTCTTTGTCCTGGGCGTTGGTCTGGGGCCCTAGAGGAGGAAGTTAAAGTTAGGCTTAAATGTGTACATGATGCCTAAGCCTCTGTAATGTAATGAATTACCATTTACTGGTCGCAAAGCAATTGCAACATGCAATTGAGAGGCTGGGGGGACAGAAACATTCCTTAAAGCATGATTTCTCTTCTGCTTGCTTCCTTTGTCCTTCCGGTGGGAAAAGCTAGATGTGAAAGGAGCTACCTTCTCAGTCCATACTGAGTGCCAGACCCACTTTGTACATTTCCTGCTTGTGTGCAGGGTACTTTTCAAATTAACCTATGTGCCTGGTAAGTGAGTACCACCTTAGAGCGGAGGAAAACTGAGCCTCAGAAACAGAGGCTAAATGGCCTAACATTGCACGGTGATGAAAATAGTTAGGGGTGAGATGCAAAGCTGGCTCCCTTGTCCTTGTTTTTCTGCTCAGCCTCCTCCCTGGATGGGATGGGATCAGGGCAGGACATGTTGGTGATTATTACCTTGGCAATGAATGGTCTGAATTCGCTACCGATAGAGGGAGCGCTTCGGGCTATTCTGCTCACACTTTAAAAATAAATCCAGCCCAGATAGCATTTCTAGTTACACAAACATAACATAAGCTCATTGCAGAACATTTGGAAAGTGTGGAAAAGTACAGGAAAGTAAGTTGGTCTGGGCGCACAGGAATAACAACTGGAATGGTTTCCCCCTAACCAAGCGATACTTTTAACACACAGCATTCCACTCATTGTTGTGTTTGCATTAGGCCACAAAAGCATATCCTGCCTCAATAAATATCTTAAAATACACTATTTTTTTTAAATGGCATCATATCTTCCTTTATTATACTACTATTTCCTACTTTAAAAAAGGATTCCTCTATTTTTGCACACATAGGTGGATTCCAACTTGGGAGAAGTAGGTTCTCTGACTTTTGAAAAACTGATGTCACTTTTCAATAAAATGTGCTTTGAAAATGTGTCCCATGCTATGCACTGGGCTGTGTCCTTTACCTGCATTAACTCATTTAAATCCAAAAGCAACAGCCCTTGCTATGATCGCTCCCTCCACACAATGACTGGAGAGAATGAGGGACAAATCCCTTTAGCATAAACAGGCTGGTTCCCACCCATCTCAGACCTGCCTTTTCAGGAGCCACTCGGTCCCTCGGGTAGTTGTCTCACTACCCTAAGGTCCAGGCCTTTCCCAGCAATCCCAGGCCTCAGGGGAATGTTGCAAAATCACACTGGCTTAGGCTTATTCTGAGCCTTCGTCCCTCCCCTTGCACTCTGCAGATGCTTCTGGAAGCCCTGCGGGCCCGTGGGTTGCATGTAGCTGAGAAGGTTCCCAAGGACCTCTCTGCCCAGGCCTCCCTGGTATTGGGATGCCGCTTGTTTTTGCATAATTTAAGCACTACATGGTTTTGCCGTTTAAGTTTTGTGAAATTGGTGTTCTCCCAGCCATGAAATTATGTACGTCTTGGGAACATTTCCAGTTCCTACAGGGTGAAGGCATTCTTCAGAGGGTGAGGCAGCCGGACTAGACAGAGCTCACCCCACACAGCGCCACTCCCTCCTTGCTCCTCTGACACAGAGGAGGGCATTTGCTCTTCGAAATCTAAGGCAACTAAAATGCAAGTGTAAGCTTCCTGTAATGTACCCAGCAGCAACTCATTCCTCCCCCCCCCCCCGTCTCCCCATCACATCCTTTTCCTTCCCCCTCTTCACACATCAAGAGACCCAAAGAAATTATTGGTAATACAGATTTCATGTTCTTTCCAAACATTCTCTAGACTGCAGTTACTCTCTTGTGTTTTGAGTGCCTGTGACAATGATAAACGATCTTCCAAGAAATGCTTTTGATAGAATAATTTTATGTAAATGATTTACACTGAGTGAGTGTGTGTGTGTGTGTGTGTGTGTGCAGATTCAGCTCATGATAATATGTTTTTAAATGTACAATATATAAATACAAACCAATATTAGAGGACATCATGGAGAAAGTTGGCTAAACTCATGTCACAAATCTCCATATTAACATACTAGAAGCCCAGTGCATGAAGTTGTGCATGGGTGGGGTCCCTCAGTGTAGCTAGTGGGGATTGGCCAATAGCTCACACCAGGCTTGCAGTCCCAGCTCTTGCTCTAGCCTTGCAGTCCCACAGCCCTGCATGGCACTCTGCTGTAGCCTGAAGCTGCCCCCTCACCTGTTCCACTATCCTGCCTGAGGAGCAATTTATCAGCGCCAGAGGTTGGGGTGCCCATGCAGATTCCTCAATGCCTGGGAGCTGGGCAGCAGCCCCACCTTCCCCCCCCCGCCCCCCACTGCTGCTAGTTGCGCTCTCTGTGGGGCAATCAGTGTGGCACTTAGGTCCCCACTCGCACCTGCCTTTACCTGGCACCGCCCACTCACCTACTCTACCATACTGCCTTGATCCAGTTCTCATCAGGGACCATCGGGGCCAGCAGCACTTCTGCTACCAGTGCTGCATCGCCAATGCCCACCATTTTCTGCGCCTACCTCTAGTGGTCAGCACATATCACAGCAAGTGGTCAAATTACCAGTCGAACAATTTGCATTTTAGGCTTTTATTATATAGGATAAGAATAGCAGGTATTGGGTTCCTAAAAGAATCGTGCTTATAGAAGAAAGATACTTCTGTGACTTGTGGCATTCATAGGAAACCTTTGAATTCCTGGTTTAAAGTCAGGGGGGTAATCTATATTCGTCAGGATTGGTTAGTTTGTGCTATAGTAACAGCACACCCTGATATGTCAGAGGCTTGTAAGTTGCAAATGTATTCTTTCCACTCAAAGCCCACTGCATATTCTATATCTTCCCAAGGCAGTTAGCTACCAAGAGAAAATGCGAGGATTCAGGGTGCTTCTATTTTCTGTAGCTATGTTTATATCCTAAATTATTTTGCAGGGCTGTAGTAAGGGAAAGAAAGAATATGGAGAGTTCACACCTACTCTTTGTTTGTCAGGGTAGAGTTGTCACATTACACTCCCACTCCCTATTGGACAGAACAAATTGCATGAGCCCAACATAGCTGCAAGGGAGTCTGGAAAATGTGTGGAGTGAACTGAGACTCAGTAAACATCTATCATTGATCTCTGCCATATTGCCCAAATGGGACTCCTGAGTGTAAGCTTTAAAAATAGAAGTTGCCACATGTTAACAAAAATATTCTTTGAAAACACCATGTGTGTTGCACTGTGCTTGCTACACACTTTACCTAAATTATACATTTAAACCCCATAGCAATAGCAGTGGTGGCTATCATTTTCTCCAGATAACGTTTGGACAGATATAGTGGGAACACTGATATCAAACCCAGCTCTGCTAAAGGCCAAACCTATGTCATTTTCCTCCCATCTATTCCATCTTTGGGTGCTGATTGGAGAGTTGAAATCACCCAGACTCATGCTCGAAGGTTGATTGTTCTGAAGTTGTTATACAAACTGGTTATAGTATCTCTGGCTTGAATTGTTCTCCTTTTATTATAGGTGTTTATGACTCACATGAGGTAATAAAATAGATTGAAATATAAGAATTTCTCTTAAGTGTTAGCCTGTATGTTTGTTATAATGGAAAATCTAGATTTATTCTATGTGGATAGTGGGTGATTCTTTCTTTTACAACAAGAAAAAAAATAAACTTTTTAAATGGCAACTTACACTCATGAAATTCTGTACATTTTATTTAAGTACCAAATAATTGCACTGTGATGGAAGAGATGCTTATTAGGGATGTATCTTTCATAAAAGTGCCTCAACCTGTCCACAGCCATGTCTGTTGTAAATGACATCAAAGGGTTTCTGTGGTTGATATCGGCCTGGATGTGGACACAGTCGCTGGGGATAGTTGTCACCAAAAGTCTCCGGAAGTGCTTTGGTGGCATGTCCATCATTCATGTTCTGTTTGGCTCCTCTCCGCCACTCCCCCAACATGGATATGCCCAGAGAGCTCAGCTGTTTTATTTCTCTGCCTTCCTAGAGGGAGACTCGCTTCACAGAGCTCCTGAGCGAGGGCAGTACACTTCATCTCCTACAAGGCGATTCAGTTCTAAAGGCTATTTCTTTTGTGGGTGCTGAGCTTTTGAGTGTGTGCCTGTGTTTGTCAATTAAGAATCAGCAACTATGGTGTGTCAGACTTGACTGGTCCCCAGAGCATATGGGCAAGCTGATAGAAAATTAGTTTTGGGTATTGATTATACACAAGTTAATCTTCTTTGGGTAATCTTTTGAAAATAAAGCTTGCTTTATTTATTTATTAATATCATCTTTTTTTTTTCCTGTGGGGAATTATCCATGACTGAAATAAAAAATGCTTAGGAGGCATTCTTAGGTTTGAGCTTATAAAGATTTCAATACATATTATATTACCCATGGCTTAAAACATGGGTAATTCATCAGCAGCTTACTTTGTAAATAACATTACTCTCTAACAAGATATTTTATTTTGCTTTATTGGAAGTCTGCAATGTGGAGAAATAATGATAATATGCATGTTTTTAAATATAGATACAGTGATCAAATCACCCATTCAATATGTCTTCCTATAAAAGGTAATCCACAAATCTGCTTTATTGGGATAAACTGATATGAGAAAACTATCACACTTAAAAAAAACAAACCTAGAGCTATTTAAAATACAGAATGATATTGCCTGAGATAGTTTAATATTAAAGCAAAGAAAAATCAACCCATTTGTTTTAAAAATGGTATGTAATGAAAGACAGATGAAACTCAAAAATCATCATTTCAAAACTATAATCATGAGATACTAAGATGATTTGATGCATCATTATTAACCAAGACCAGGCAGAGATTCACTGACTGATTGGTTGTGACCCATAATCCTCTGTTCCTAACCAATTATCATCTGGTAAGGAATGGGTTGAACCAAAAAAGGTATTTACAACCCCAAGATATTTCAGGTTTGTTTTTCTTGACTTTAGAAGTACCATGAGCTAAGAAATGCACTGTCTTGAGGCCATGCTTGTGCTTCCTATAAATTCACATTACTAGCTACCTCCCCCTTTGGGCTCTGAAACAAAATTGGCAAGGTTGGCTTTTCATTTTCACCTCCGGCTACATCTGTCAACCTGTGATGAGGTTGGTTGGGGATCATCATGCAGCAAAATGTTTTTGTATTTGTAGGGTGGAAACAGGTACCAGCCCGTGCAACGTCCGGTCGTTTTGTTATTCACGTTACATCATGCTCGTTCTGATTGTTAACACAGAGATGTCACTTTGCCTTGATGTATGTTAGGAGAAGTGAAATGGAATTATAGAGCTCCGGATAGAAATCTCCCAACCATGTCTTTTGTATCAACAACAGTCTGCTATTTGCTATGTGGGAGCTAGATGTCACTCCCACCAAAAGATGGTTTCCTGCCCCTATGAATTTATTCCTGTGGTTCCCAGAAAGGTGTGTGTGTGTGTGTGTGTGTGTGTGTGTGTGTGTGTGTTTATGCATGCATGCTGGGGCTGAAGAAGGGAGGTGATAGGGTAACTTCAGGCACATAATAAGTGTGGCAGATATCTTAAGAATGCTCATTTGGCTGTCACTCTCTCCCCTTTACTTTCCCCTGTCCTCAGATCCCTACTTGTCACTTTCAAGACCTATTCATTCTACTGCCTTGCTACATCTGGCATCCATATTCTTTTTATTTTTTTTATGGATACCACTCAAGTCTGGGAAAAAATATACTAAGTAAATGCCGTGCAGCAGATATCACCCTATCTACAACACATACAACATTTCATATTATCTATATCAGCCCTAGGAAGTAAGAACATGTGTCCCCACTATCCAAGATGACTCCATGACAAATATAAGATGACCATGGCAGGCAGAATAATGCACCCCCAGATGTCCTTCTGATCCCTGGAACCTGTGTACAACTCACCTGCCAGGACAAAGAGTACTTTGCAATTATGGTTCAGTTAGGACCTGGAGATGGGGAAATTACTCATCATCATTCAAGTGGACCCAGTGCAAGCACAAGAGTCCTTAAAAGCTGAGAACCTGCCCTGTTATGGTGGTGGTGGTGGGGAGTGACAACAGAAATTGTCATGGTCATTGGAATGCAACTTTATTTTGTTAATTCTCACCCAAGGGTATCATTTTCTCATTGATTTTTAGAGAGAGTAGAAAGCACTGTGTGTGTGTGGAGGAGAGAGAGAGAGAGGGATTTTCATTGTCTCCTATACTCGCCTTAACTGGGACCAGGGATTGAACCTACAACCCAGGTATGTGACCTTGACTAGGAATCAAACCTAAGACTCTTTTGTAGACAGGCCAGTGCTCTAACCACTGAAGAACACTGGTCAGGGTTAGAGATGCAACTGTAATGCATCTACTATCTATTGAGATTTGTGCCCCTAATAAATAATCCCTTTTTGGCTTGGCTGCTATTATTATATTACATTGTCAATATTCTACCTATTGTACAATTCTCTAGTGTCTGGTAAATTAGAGCAGAGGCTGGGGCATGTATCCAAATTCTATCCTATCTATCTTGACAAAAAAAATTAAGAAATTATCCACCATTTGGAGTTGGCACATATTAATTACCTATATTATGCCCAGAGTCCTCATCCAAATTCCATTATAGAGAGAAGAGGTGACTGACTTTTCTCATTACATAAAAAATTTATTTTGGATGCAAATGGGAAATGTTATCAAAGACTACCTGGCCCATGGAAATTCCAAAATATTTTAGTTACAGCTCTTTAAAATTGTTCCCTTAGACATTTTGATCATCCTTACAGGCATCTTTACTGAGATAGAGTAACCCACAGAGCCCCACACTACATTTGTCCCTGCTTTGTGTTGGCTTTGTAACTGCTCTTGTTTTCCTACATAACAGCAGATGGCCACCAGGAGCCAAAGGCTCCATCCCAGCAGCTACATTGGCTAGAGTCTTAGAAATGACCTTCTGGAATTGCCTCTCATTTGACTACTTTGGGACATGGACCTTCAGCTGTGTCAATCACTGTGACTGAATACACTGATTGGACACACCTGGTCTATGTTCCCACCCTGGGAGCCTGAGAACCACAAGGCAGGATGGGAAATTAGACACTTTTGGGGAATAGGATTGAAACCACAGGTGTCACTCATGTAGAAGTAATTGGTGGAGAGGAAAAAAAAAACAAACAACAAAATAATATCTAGGCATTTCAAGAGACGCTTGAAGAGATTTTGTATTAAATCAGGCAGGCTATGAACATGCCAGAATAGCTATGAGGATGTAAAGTAACAGCATAGGAATATAGTCAATAATTTTCTAATAACTGTGCATGGTGTCAGATGGGTATGAGTTTTATCAGGATGATTACTTAGAAGTTAAGTAATGTCTAATCATGGTTTCAGGTGTACATCTGAAACTAATACAATATTGTTTGCCAACTATAATTGGAAAAAAATTAAAATTATATATATATATATATATATATATATATATATATATATGATGACTGATATTTTAGAAAACCATTATCACAGTGAATATTAATGGGTATTATTAAAAAGACAGATAGAGTAGCAGGATTAAATATCTTTGGTAACTGTTGGATGAGAGAAATTCTTTACTGCAACATTTCTCAGAGCCCTTAAAAGATCAACAAAACTATTCTGAACTCCCAAGAAGGGATCTAGAATGATGCTTGCTCTAAATATTTCCCTTTGGCCTCTTTGTTTCCTTGTCTTCAGGGTGAACTCCCCGGCAGGAGACTGGCATAGTGTCTGTCCTATAGTTGGTATTCAATCCATATTTGTTCAATAAATGAATAACTATTGCTTATTTTGGAAAATGTAGTTTAATAATCACAAATCTCTCTATGTCTTTTTGCAAAAATAAATAACATGTCTTCTTCTGTTTGTATTGGGAGGTCCTATTTTGTTTTTTTCTTTCTGTTTGGTTTCCCTTTTTGAAATTTAAGATGGCTTTCCAGTGAATATCTCCTTTTGGCTGCGAAACAATGGGAGGAGATTGGATGTGTTGAAAATGGTGACCAACTTGACTATTCTTTTGATAATCACATTGCATACGCTTTCAAAGAGAGGTTCGGACTTACATGCAGTGTTCTGATTTTTTACTGTAAGTGCACAAACACTGGCAAAGAAATTTACCTTCCTGGAGGCAATTGTTGTATCTAGAAAACTGTGGAAATTGACTTGAATTACAGGTTGAATACACTGGGGAACTCATTATTAAATGAAATTCTATTCTGAGTATTTTTGTAGAGGGGGCATTATTTTGCAAAGTGAATAATAGTCTCTAGTTTATGTAATAGGTTAGCTAAAAGTGAGGCATGGAGTATCTATATGTACCATCATTCTATGAGCTTAATGATAATTTATTAACTGATATTTACATTATCTGTTCTAATCTGAGCTAAGGGAAATATCCAGGACTTTTAGACATCATCTTTGGGAGAAAGTTTTAGAATGACACTTTCTTTATAATATGCAATGAGCATAGTTTTATATTGGAACTGCAATTCATTTTCCTCCTACTGAAAAAATGCTTTGTCATCCTTTCTGAAATAACTATAATCTTTGAAATTAGGGTTGATGTAAATCCAAAGGTAATGAGATTCAATTTTTCATTGTAGATGAATTAAATGGAGAACTTCAAATATTTATTTGAGGTTTAATTTGAGTAATTTAGGAAAACATTGAGCTTCCTCATTCATAAAGGATAATTACTTCTCTTCATCAAATGTTCTACTGTATTCCCTTTTGCTATCTGTGCAGTCTTGTTCCAATAAGAACACTTTTATATCTCAAAGGGGATTTTTTCTTTTCATGTAACTTACTTGGATTGTTTAACTTAAAAAACCTTTAGAAATGGAGTTTGCTGTGCCCGTGTTTTGGAGTGTTTAGTTTTATAGGGGAAAAGAGGTGAGAAACAGAATAACATTTACATTGATTTTCTTTAAGGATATGCTCTACTGAGAAGTAGTATTTTGTCTTACTAAAGCACATGTTTAAGAAATGGAGATTGCTGTCTTGCAAAACTCCCAAAATAAACTCCAGCAGCTTAAAATGCCTGTAGCCTCTAGTTGATTATAATTCTATACTAAATCAAAAGCGACTGCATCTAAAAACTTCCATAAGAAAAGCTTAGGAATTTCAAACTATTGCTTGTCCAATGCAAGATTCTGTCTTCCTTTCCTTTCAGAATTTCCTCCAGGTAATGAAAAAAAAAATATATATATATATACACACACATATATATTATACATATGGAAATGTATATGATATACTCACATGTAATATGTTTTTACATATTACCTACTTTAAAGTCATTACAATTAAAATTAACACATAATTAAATTGTAATTCATATGTATTTAGGAGTTTACTAAATAAATAAGGCTACTATGGTGGTGATAACACTGGTCACCAGAGCAGTGGCTACAATAGTACACCATAGTCTTTTAAAAATATATTTTATTGATTTTTTACAGAGAGGAAGGAAGAGGGATAGAGAGTTAGAAACATCCATGAGAGAGAAACATGAACCAGCTGCCTCCTGCATACCTCCTACTGGGGATGTGCCCGCAACCAAGGTACATGCCTTTGACTGGGACCTTTCAGTCCACAGGCCAACACTCTATCCACTGAGCCAAACTGGCCAGGGCCACCATTGTTCTTTTAAAAAAAATGTTTTTATTGATTTTTAGAGAGAGAGGAAGTGAAAGGGATAGAGTGATGGAAACATTTATAAGAGAGAACCATCATTGGTTGGCTGCCTCCTGCATGCCCCCTACTGGGTATCAAGCCCTAAATGCTGGCATGTGCCTTGACTGGGAGTCGGAGCAGTGAAGTATTGGTTCAAGGGGTGATGTTTAAGTACTGAGCCACACACTATGTTCTTAATATAGTCACATACTTGGCTCTTTTCCAACCACATTATTTGTGGCCCTTGACATTGCTCATTGTACTTTCCAGGGAAAATAATATTAAGCATGCTCCCAATCAGGAACCTTTTGGGTATAAGTGACAGAAGCCCAATTCAAATTAACCATAAAAGAGAAATCTGTGGTTTATATGAAATATCCGGGGATGTACTGACTGCAGGAAGAGAGGAATCCAGAAACTCAGTGTTGTACACAATCTAGCACCTCCTTCTTATAAAGCCATTGTCCTCTGTGCAGCTACTTGATTATTCACACTGAACCAGCTCGTCCCTGAACCTACTGTTATGGTGGGTGGATGGAATATGTTGAAGTACCAAGCCAACATCATTTGTTCACATTGCAGCTAAAGGAACAGGGGTGAGTCGTCTTTAACAAATGGAGTTTGGAATGATCGTTCACTAAACACACAGAGTGCTGGCAACAGCAGGAGAGAAATAGATGCTGGAGAAACCAAAATAACAGATGTTTAATAGAAGACCCAACCTTGGTATTGGAAGATGTCCTTAGGGACCCTCTGCAGCCTGCTCCAGGGGTGCCAGATTGATACTCAAAAAGCAATTCTCATCGAATGTAGGATGTGGCCCAAGGACCCAAAGTCTATTATTTATATCCGTTCTATTTCTATTAAGGAACCAACCAGAGAGTCAATTGGCCCAGGATAGGTACTCAATAACTATGTCTTGATTGATCACCCTCCTCAGTAATTGAACTAACTAGGATTGTCTCTTGTCCCAGGGCACACTGTCTGAGAATTTGGAGCTATTTCAGCTCTTTGGAGGTCATAAAATATGCAGTTCCATACTCATGGATTAGGAGCTGGAAGCCAGAAATCTACTTACATTCTTCCAACTCACTTAAAATTTTATTTTTCCTCATGCTCCAGTTTGCCAATTGGCTCATGTACATATAATTAGGTAGAAGAACACAGCTTGAGGACCTAAACACAGAGTGTGGAGCCATCTATTCCTACATATAAGCCAGTTCCTCTCTCTAAAATGTACAAGAATGTTGGAAACCTGCATCAATCCTCCAGTGCGACATTTTTTTTTTGGGGGGGGGGTGATGGATGTTTTGGTAACAGAAAACTTGAGATGCTTAAGGAAGAGCATTCCTGTGAAGTCCTTTTGTAGCTGCCATGACTCAAATCAATTCCGTCAGAATCTCTCCCTTGGCTGGCCCCTGTCTTTCCCTTTGTGCACTTAACTCTTTCTTTTGTCTCTTCAAATTTTTGTTTTCTCCACTGAAGTCATCACCATCAATTAATATTTGCCTGTGGCCCATAGGGTCTAACATGTCACTTCTCCATCTGTTCTTCACCAATACAGATGTGGGGAACCCACCCCTTTTTGGTTTGAGCCACATTATTATTCTGTGCTATTTTCAGTATGTCCCACCTGGTCCTCCAAGCATTCTCAAATCCCACATCTCTGTTCTGCCCTGCTGTCCTCCTCCATGATTTGACTTTCCCAACATTATGCAACCGTGAAAACTTTAGCTCTCATACTCTTATACTGAATTCCAGATCCACCACATTCTAAATTATAGGACCTTGGGAGACTTTTGGGACCTCTCTGACATTTTTCATCCTTACCCATAAAAAAAGATATATGCATGTCAACACAGTATGCAGATTCTCGAGACTTGGATGGTGTTTGTGAAAATTAAATGAGGTTAGAGCTAGGGAGTGTGACATAGCTCTTGACACATAGTTAGTGCTCAAAACCTGACACTTCTATTGTTACCTATGGATTAGAATGGGCAGGTGAGTGACAAACACAATGAACAGGCAGCCGGCATCACCATTAGCAGCAGCATCTTCAACCCATTTCAAAAGCACAGCTAGGCACCCCTGTCATGTCATTTGTAAAACATTTTTTTAAATAAAAATACCAACTGCTGTTCTGATGGACCTTGGCTTTGCACTCATTTCAATTTTATTACGTCCAGTCCCCCTCTTCTCATCCTCCTTCTGTTACTTTTAAAAAAATGCAGTAAGAATTATCTGCTAAAATAAGATTCTCAATAGTGGTCATGGTAAGTCAGTATTTTTCTACATAGAAGCAAAGACTTTTTCTCAGAGTCAAAATTGTGCTGCCTATCTTTGCAGGAGAAGACTGACTTGAAAAGTCAAGCCATTTGGCTATGTTAACTGAGTTGATTGGAACACGTTATATAATGCAGGAGAGGAGAGGGCTGTACGTGCCCACTGGTCAGCACTTAGGGAACAGACATCAAACAAGCTATATGTCATAACAGACATATGGGCTTTTTCAACTAGACAGTGGGAAGAGTGTTTTCATTGACAAGGGTACATACCTGCCGATCGACCTTTGTTCCACTCTAATTATGGACAGGGCTTTGGGTTGATGCTGTGGGATATTAAATGGACCTTAAGAAAGGCCCTTGCCCTGAAGGATTTATGATTAAGTTGGGAAAATTAAGCTTAATGTGTGAACACTTACAGACACAGTGATAATTAGGTGTGTACACATTCCTGATGAGTGGGCCAGGCACTGTGTATAGTCATTTCTGCTATAGGTTCTTAAATTCTTGCTCAAAGGCAATGTTAGATTGGTGGACAGCTGCAAATTGTTCTGCGTTATTGAGTCAAAACAATTTGCTGTGGTACGTGGAGTAAAGGAGCTGATGTGAATGCTTATATGGTATCCTTTTCTTCTCTTACGGTTGGCAAGAAAAACCTAAAACTTCTCTCTCATTAAACAAGTCTCTGCCCCTCACTCCAGCAGTCCTGCACAAGCCAGGCAGGCACCTGGAACTCGTTCCCCCAAAGTAATTTAATTTGTAATCAAAGTCAGAGTTGGGGACTCACTCAGTTGTCCCATTCGGTTGGGGGAAGTTGACAGAGCCCATATCTCATCATCAGCTGACCCAGGCCTTCATCTCAGGAGATGAACCCAAGGCTCCTAGAAATGAGAAATGACCATGGCCATCAAAAACTTATTCCTCAAAATGACTATTAGTGGGTTTCTGAAGCTAGTAAAGATCTTAAAACACAAAGTTTCACAAATATTACATATGTCATATTTTCTATATCATATCTCAAAAAGTGATTAAAAGTAATCATTAACAACATTGAGGATGCACCTAGCAGTGTGATGAGCACTTCAAATAGATTATATGTGTGTGTGTGTATATATATATATATATATATATATATATGCATAATATGCTAATAGACTGGACTTCCTTCTAGACGACCTTCAGGATGAAGCTGGGGCTTCAAGGGAAACCTGGGTTCCAGGTGCCAGATGGAAGTTGGTGCTAGCAGCCAGGGGAAGGAAGGCCTACTCTTGTACTCTTGCATGAATTTCATGCATCAGGCCTCTAATATCTGTATCTTATATAATAAAAGCCTAATATTCAAAGTGTCTAGTTGTCCAGTCATCCATTCAACCAATCAATGCTTAATATGCTAATTATATGCTAATGCCACTCAATCACTCATTATTACGTGCATTGACCACCAGGGGGCAGATGCTCTGACCAGTAGGTTAGCTTGCAGTTGGGGTCCAACCTATCAGGACTGAGTGAGATGGGAAGGACATGTCCTGGAATTCTCCCACAGTCCCTCCCCAGCTGGCCAAACTCCCTTATCCCTACCTGGCCCTGATCATGCACCAGTGGGGTCCCTCAGCCTGGCCTGTGCCCTCTCAGAATCCAGGACCTCTTGGGGTTTGTTGGAGAGCTGGTTTTGGTATGATCCCACAGGCCAGGCTGAGGGACCCCACTGGTGCAAGGATTTGTGCACCAGGCCTCTAGTATATATATATACCAAATGTCTTCTTTCCCCATACTGGCCAAATTTTTGGACTGCATAATCAGTGTTGCCAGTTGGGCACTTCAGAAGCAGATGAGCAGAAAACACTTAGGTGCAGGGGCTTATTGGAGACTCATACCTATGAAAGAAAGAAGTAGGAAGCAGGTTTGGGTAGAGGGAGAGGTTTGGGTAGAAGGAGTGGTGTGAACATGGCAAAGCCACTGGGGAGTTCTAGAGTGAAAATCCCATCAGGTTCTCCACATTGAGTAGAAAAACACAGAACTTTATCCCCCTCTTCTCTTAGTCATTGGATGCAGGAAGGGCATGACCTTGAGCAAGGAAGCTGTGGCAGCTGGGGTTGACTGCAGACCTCACTCTGCAGCTGGGCAGCTTGTCCTGCTACGAAGGGGTACCAGAATGTGTGTCTCCATGTTACTCCTTAAAGTGGAAGATAGCCGATAGCTATCTCTATGCCTAAGGAGTTGAGAGGCCTAAATAAGATTATCCATTTAAAATACTCAGCCCAGTGACTGGAGGGAATAATTGCTCAATGATCCTTTTATTTAAGGGTAGAGAGCAGATACTGTTCTGTGTGTGTGTGTGTGTGTGTGTGTGTGTGTGTGTGTGTGTGTTTTCATTTTCCCAGCCTCTACATTTTAAAATTATTTTTATTGTGCTAAATATTCATAACATAAAATGTACCATGTTAACCATTTTTAAGTGTACAGTTCAGTGGCATTAAGTGCAGTCATATTGTTGTTGTGTGGCTATTACTACCATTTTCCCCCAGATTATTTCTTCTTTCCAAATGAAAACTCCCTACCATTAAACACTAACTCCCTTTTATCCTAACCCCCCAGCCCCTGGCAACAACCATTCTACTCTCTGTCACTGTGAACTTCACTACTCATATAATAAGCATTCTAATAATATATGGTACCTCTTATAAGTGGAATCATATGATACCATTTTATGACTGGATTATTTCACTGAGCACAGTGTCTTCAAGGTTCATCCACATTGTCTCATGAGTCAGGATTTTTTCTTTCCTTAAGGCTGAATAACATCCATTGTTTGTAGGTAGCACATTTTGTTCTTCATTTATCTGTCCCTGGGCTTTTGAGTTGCTTCTGCCTTTTGGCAATTGTAAATAATGCAGCTATGAGCATTGGTGTATAAGCAGATAATATTATTTCTTTTTAAATTCCAACTTTACAGCAATTTGATTGACACATAACATTATATATGTTCAAGGTACAACTTCTTGTTGTTATGCTTTTATATATAGCCAATTGATCACCACTCTAGCATTAGCTAACATCTTCATTCTGTTGTAATTACCATATTCTTTGTGATGAGAACATTTCAGATTTACTCTCTTAGCAATTTCCAAGTATACACTACAGTGTTATTAGCTATAATCATCAGGCTGAACATTAGATCCCCATAACTGTTAATTTTATAACAGGAAGTGTGTACCCTTTGACCAGAATCTCCCCATTCCCCGTCCCTACCAGAGGCTTTGCCGGCCACCATGCTATTCTGTTTCTCTGAGTTCAGCTCTTTCAGATTCCTGCAGCATTTGTCTTTCTCTGCCTGGCTCACTTCCTTAGCATATTCCCTCCAGCTTCACTCAAGCAGCTGTAAACAGCAGAATTCCCTTCCTTCTCATGGCTGAAAAACATTCCATGAGATTTAAATATAATACATATCTATGTGTGCATGTATGCCTGTATACAAATATATTAATAGAAATCAACAAACATGTAAATATAATATATAAAATCTTCCATATACTGTATAATGCATATGATGCATATATATGATTATATATAATACATAATATATTCCTAATCCCAATTTCTAATAAGAAAATGAAAACTCAGACAAATCAAGGGGTAAGGGGCCAGCAACCAAACACACATCTGTCCAAGTCCAAGCTCCTGACTCTGATCTCTGTCACCAGAGTTCCTTCTTTGACAAGACTGGCCTCCTAATCAGGCTCTGTGGTACCCAAGGCCCTACAGGCCATTGCTTTCTCCTATGGAAGATGCTTGGGTTCCCCTCCAGCACAGAGAGCTCCACAAGGCTGTGTTGCCCACCTCCCATTGGACCCTCTCTGTCTGTCTTTCTCCTCTGACTTCCATCCCACGGCCTCTCATCTGCTTCCTCCTCCTGGTTGAGTTCCTTCCCGTTGAGGAAACCAGCAATACCAGGCACTACTCTTACTCTTCTAAATTCCTAATGCATTTAACTCAATAGGGCAGGGGTTATTATTACCATCCTGTGTTGTGCCTCAGGCCGTGGAGTTGTGGAAGTTAAAGACCTGCCCGAGGTTGGCAGCTAATAATTGGCAGGATTGAGCACAGGCAGTCTGTGGTCCACACCAGGCTGCAGCCCTGCCTCCTGCATGGTCTCACTGATTTAGATCCACTTACAGACACAACATCTCAGAGTTAAGAAATGACCCTGCAGCCAGGCCCAGAAGAACGCCGTGTTGCAAGTTCTATCCACCTGAGCCTGCTGCTCCCAGTCTCTGCCTCGCGCTCCAGCTGGGCCCAGGTCTCCGTATTCGCAGCAGGCTGAGCAGCACACCCCGAGGCCACTGCAGCTGCCTCGCCATTCTACAGCCCTCCCGGGCCTGGAAGCTGTTGGAGGTGGGAACACCAGCCTATTTGTAATATGGCAGCTTTCCCTTCCACAAAGTGAAGCCAGGGGGGTGGGGGGGATGGAAGAGAGAGAGAGAGAGAGAGAGAGAGAGAGAGAGAGAGAGAGAGATTACTGCCTCTGTATTTACCCCAAATCCATATATTATTTTGGAACATCCAGTATTGCAGAAATATGCAAAGGGATAAATCACTCCTTTTGCCATCTGTTCTCCGAGAACCTTCCCAAGAACTGTGGCTTCATTTAATTTGGTTGTGTTCCTTTCTCAACCTTTTTGTGCTTTCCATCATCTTTTCTTGGCTGCGTTTGTTGGGTTTGTTTTGCCTTCAGTTTCTTGCTCCTTTAGCTGTTTCTGGGCTCTAGTTTTTAAAAAGAAATACCAGCTCTCACTAGTCAGACTTGTGCCAGAGTCTGTATCTGGCATGCCGCTGCCTCCTGACCGTGTTTTTTAACCTTCATCTGGAAACTTGGAGTGGGGCGCGTGTTGTTGTTTTTAATGCTTCAACCAGATGCACCGACCAGCTTGATGGTCAGTAATGAGGAAGCAGGAGGGCCCCGTGGTCTCTGGGTTTCTTGGCAGGGCCTTCCTGGGATGCCTCTGAGAGATGAGCCTGGTGGAGCAAGCCTGGGCATTGCTACACGAATCCAAAGTCCATTTAAAGGGACAAATGGGTTGGCACTTATCAAATGGGAGTGCAACTCCAGTGAGGTTACCGAGAACTCTCTAAGCAAAGTTTCTGTGTGTGTGTGTGTGTTTTGGGAGGGGGTTACAGATAATTTACAGATAAGCAAGGGAAGAACTTCAGAATGACCCATGATGCAAAAGGTGGAAATTGGACATCAGTGTGAAGTCATAGTTAGTGTCTTATAAACACAGATAGTTAAATAGAGACATATTTATAGGCAGGCATATATGCATGGGTTAGTATGCTTAGATCTCGTCTCGCTCTGCCTGAGGAGCTAGCAGCAGTGGTACCCCAGCAGCAGTGAGCACACCTAGCACCCGGTCGTGGTTTCTAATACCATGAGCCAGTCCAGGGAACACGAGCTCCTTAGGGAAAGGGCTACTTTAGGATTGGGCGTGAAATGTGCCAGATGAACCTGGTAGGAAATAGCTTGAGAGAGAGAAGAAGTGTCCTAAACAGCAGCAACAAAAGCACATCATGCAGCATGGCTCATCAGTGAGGAATGAAGAGGCTTAACCTGAGTCAGATGCCCAGCGCTAGTTGATCACTCTTATTAAGAACTGGGCGCTTGGCCCCGATGGCAGACTTCAGATGCTCTTTGCTGGTACAGGGTGTAGTCCAGTCCTCTTCTTGCTGCTTCTGTGAGCTGGCCTCCTCTCCTGTTACAACCCCAGTGACTTCCTGGGCTTCCTCAGCCCAATTTTGAAGACGGGGCAACTGGAAATGAGGAGAGTAGAAAATAAATCACATTTCCACGGAGAAAATCACATCGTTGCAACTCAATTATTAATGTGCAGAACTGTTATGTAATGTAGCAGCCCAATTAACAGGTGTCTCTCGGGGAATAATCAAGGCTTAATTTGGCATGATAATTAGTAACCGCCCCTCCCCGCTTTGGATGGAGGCCCCGGCAGGCCGGCCCGATGCTGGTAATGAGGCAGTATCACTCACTTTGCAGCCGTGTTAATTGTATCTTTCTGTGCAGGGGGCAAAACAGATTTGCCTGTTTCTAGAGGCTGGGAGGTGGCACTAATCTAATAGACTGGTGCTTGTTTTCCGGTCTTGCCAACACCAGCCTTTTGAAAGGTCCATGAAGAACTTTCCCCACTGCTACCTGTTTGAGATTGCTTTAATTGACTGAGTTGTTGTAGTGGCTACAAGGTAGCCTTTTTCTCTGCCAGTCTGAATAGCAGAGTTCCCTTCTTCCAAGACAGATGGCCAGAATCTGCAATCTTTTAGGAATAACAGGAAGTTGTTCTCTCTCCTGTACCTACAATAATGCATAGGTACCTACTTCCTCCCAGTGTCCCAGGCACCCCTGCTTTTTATAACACAATGATAGATGAGTGTGCAACCTGCGTGGTCACTGAAAACAAAACCAGGAAACAATAGTTGTGTTATTTTTACAAAACAAACAAATAAACGAACACAAAAACAATACAGAAACACAGAGAAGAAAGAACAATCAATCTCTATTCATCCTTTGACTGAGTGATAAACACTATTATTTTGGTATGATATCTTTTCAGTTACACACACACACACACACACACACACAGGCATGCACACACATGCACACAGGTGGGGCTTCCACTTGTAAAACTGGGACTGTAGGTGCAGACTATTTTATGATCAGCTTATTTGATCTCAGCAGTGGATTTGGAACCAGGTCTACACCAGGTTTTCTTGAACCGTACTCCTCTGAAGCTTGGGACCCGCTGATCTGTGCTCTGAGAAGTAAGCTAAGACGCGATGCATTTTTCTCTCCCTCGTGGGAGCATACAATGACCCTCCCTGCATTGAAGATTTTTGTTGAAACGTTAAAAACATCATTTGGGGAAATTGCTATTGATTCCCTTCATTACAAGATAAGAGTCCAGGCAGCCTCTTCTTTAAGCTATAGTAGGGAAAACGGGACTGAACATCTAACCAGCTTTACCTTCTTGTTTTGTTTTGTTTTGTTTTGTTTTGCTCTTGTAAATATCACTGCAGTGAACATCCTTCCATATCCATCTTTCTGTATATCTAATAGTTTATTGGAATTAATTTGTAGAAGATCCAGAGGTCACAGCGCATGAATATTTTACGGTTCTGGACCAGCCCAGGTGAATGACCTTGTGCAAAAGCACACATGCACTTACAGACCCGTGAGGCATCTGTAAGACCACCCCACCCCTTTTCTGCCTTGAAGTACATTTTTAATTCCCGATTCTGCAACTTTAGTGATGATGTAGGAGACCCAAAGAGAAAGTTTATTAAATTCTTATTTATGGATTCAATTTGCATCTGCCTTTTCCTTCCCCAAGCTCAAGGCACTGCACGGAGAACATTGAACTTGTAGCTGTGTTACTCTGACAGAGGGGCAAGGCGGGTTCTGGGGGGAGGGGGGATGGATAAATGGTGTGGTATGGAAGGATCATGAGGCACTGCAAAGGAATGTCTAGGAATAATGATCAGCTAATAATCAGCTCAAGCTCTTGAGCGTCACGTGAGGTACTATCTCAAACCCCGGGTCCAGGAGGGATACCTGCCGTTATTCCTCATCTTCAGCCCACAATTCCTCATCTTGATTTCCTCTTGCAGGGGCATAGGAAAGGCTATGAGATTGTGCATGTTCCCACCCATGCACACCTGGCTGTGCAGGTGAGTTGGGGCTGAAGGTCGAGCCTGTCTTTTCTCACCAAGCAACTGCGCTCTCGGGGTTGATCCTCCCTAAAGAGCCACCTTTGTTAGCCACAGACTAACAAAACCCACCCTCGTCGCAGCTACCTTCAGCCCACAATCTATTTTCCTACTTTCAGGCTCTTGTCTTAAATGACGTGGGAGTTAACATCTGAAACGGGAGGCTTTTGTAGCTAACATTTTTGCAGAACATGTTTCTTTCTTCACTCACCATCCAAGGAGGGTCCAAGGGAGATCTTTTCTCCAGGTTCCTCCCACCCCTGTGGTGGGCAGTTCCCTAGGAATATCTGCTCCCCTCCCCCAATGATTTAAGATGTTCTTAATTGCTTTACCGGAGGGAAATAAAACACCCTTTCAGCCAACCGCTGAGCGATTTGCTATGACAATTCTGCCACTGTGCATTCACTTAATTTCTAATTAATCAAACATTCAATAAATCATTAGCATAATTACACCTGTCTCCGTCGCCTTGCCCCAGCACATTAGCTCAGCTCCGGCAGCCCCTGGACTGGCTGTGGGGAAGGGCTCATTTGTCTGCCCTGGCCGGGTGCACATCCTCACTCGCCACGAGCCTTGAGAAATGATGGGGAAGAAACTGTAATTATTTCAGGCAACAGAAGTTTGCTTGGTTTCCCTCCACTCTGCTTTCTCACTCCAATGAGTCCCCAACAACTTAAGCCAACATTGGAGCATTCTAGGAGCGGTGGCTGGTTAATTTCAGCAAGTTTTTTTTTTTTTAATCATTTTTATTTCCCGACTGTGTCTCTTTTCTAATTACACCATCTCCCCAGGTGAGCGATAATTCCCTCATCACCATATATCTGAAGCACAGATTATTAAAATAATATAGCTTATGTCATATAAATGTAGCAGAAAGTATCTTAAAGATGCTTTATTGAAAGCTGGTAAATTGGTTCAACAGATGAATGTGTTAAGGCCTGTTTTGAAAAAGTTGCACAAGTAGACGCCCTCGGAAATACGGCTGCAGTTTCATACGAGCGGGTGCAATTATTTTAAGCATCTAACTGTGCAAAAGACAGATCTGAGAGGGAAGGAGCTAAATTCTCTGAGATTAATTAAGGGGTTTCAGTTTGCTCTGGATTTAAAAATAAATTTCAAGCATGCATCACTTGTTATTCTCTTGAAGAATTTGCATTACAGGTTTTTTTTTTTTTTTTTTTTGTGTGTGTGTGTGTGTGTGTGTGTGTTTAAAGGACTGAGAATGTTAAGCTTCATAAGTTCTTCATACAACATAGCCCCGGCTCGTAAAAGGAAGGGTTGACCTATTGTTGCAATAGCACATTCTCTCCGTACTTCTTTCTACGTTTCCATTTGTGAAGGGTATTAATCTTAAAACTCATTTCCAATGTAAGATTGTGCATTTACATGAATTTCCCATAAGATTGCTCCTGATTCGATCTGTGCCCATTGATTTAATTTCTTTCACCTCTCAGAGCCAGTAGTGCTGAAGGGTTTATGGTAATTATAGTTGTGAGTTTCGGTGGAACAGCTCCCTGGTACCTTCAGTGTGGATTTGACTCTTTGGAAGCTCGCTCAGCCCTGGAGATAGTGCAGCAAATAGCTCTGAGGCAGGGATCTTGCAGGCCAGAGCAGGATGCTGGCCGGTGCTCAGCGGAAGGCAAGGGACCGCTGGAGAGGGCATGGCCTGGGGGGCTGGCCAGATGGATGGCTGTTCTAAGGGGGCCCTTTAAGGTGAATCGCTTGGCAGTTCTGTGAGTTGGCAGGCGGTACAGCCACCTGTGCTCAATGTGAAATGAGATACAAGCAACCTACTAGTCTGGAATATAATCCTCATCCTTTGAGAGATGCACAGCGATGCAAGAGGCGATTTGCCCAATAGTAGGGTGTTCGGGGAGGAAGCAGAGCAAAAGTTTCATGGGTTTTGAGTTGGACTGACTAGGGTTGAAATTCTCAAAACCCCAGTTCTTATCTCTAGCAACCCAGTCTCAGAGAACACACTTCATGCTGCACATGCCATTTTCGTTTTCTCCAGTAGCCACATTAAAAAATGAAAAGAAACAGATGAAATGCATTCAATAACATATGTTACTTCCCTCACTGTATCCAGGGTATTGTCCTCTCAGCTTGTCACCAATATAAATATTGAGGAAATATGCTGTGTTCCTGTGTTTACAGGAATCCCTTGAGATCCACTTGGTACTTTACACTTATAGCCCTTCCCCAATGGACCAGCCATGTCCCCGGGCTCAGTAATCACCTTGCATGGTGATGGTTACCATATAGGGTAGCGTGAATCTGGCTCCATCATGGTCAGGATATTCCCAGTTACAAGACAGAGGAAGTAGGTTCTACTTAGCTTCAGAAAGAAAGGACCTTTTGTTGCAAGTATGACTGGGACTGAAGACCCAAATGTTGCCTGCAGACACATCTGGATGTGTAGGCTCTGGTTGCTCCTATGTGGACCATTAGATTGGCAGCCCCACCCCTCTATGCTCTTATCTTCGTGACTCCATGGAATGAGCAAAATATTCACCCATAGTTCTAGCAGAAATAAACTCAGTGCAAAATGGATGGGCTTAACTCATCATGATCCAGGGCGATCTCCCACAAGAAGACAGGAAAGCAGATGGTGGCCAGTCCATCAAGACAGCATACCATGGACATCGCCTGAAAGGCCACTAGTGAGCAAAAACAACATGCCCACTGCCACTGGAATGATGCAGTTCACTGTGAAGGTGTCATGAGGGTTGCTCAGACTAAAGCTTAGAAAGTATTTTGGATGCCTTTATCTCTTAAATACCGTACACCTAGCCAAAACCAGTTTGGCTCAGTGGGTAGAGCGTTGGCCTGTGGACTGAAGGGTCCCAAGCTCTATTCTTGTCAAGGGCATGTACCTTGGTTGTGAGCACATCCTCAGTAGGGGGTGTGCAGGAGGCAGCAGATCAATGTTTCTCTCTCATCGATGTTTTTAACTCTATCTCTCTCCCTTCCTCTCTGTAAAAAATCAATAAAATATGGTTGTTGTTTTCTTAAATACCGTGCACCTGGTTCTTCCCCAGGACATCCAACTGAGTTCACAATGTATCCAGAAATGTGCTCCTTCCCACCACTGCGGCCATCACTCTGGTTCAGGTCTCATCCCCTCTCACCTGGATTCCTGACATGACCTCCTAACTGTACTTTCACTGTAGGAAATCTCCCCTCCCCCCACGTATTCCATCTCACAGAGGATGACAGCTGACATCCTTGCCAGTTCCCCAAAGACCCCCAAGATATGGTCCCTACCATCATTCTCACTTTGTCTGTTGTGCTTTACTCCTCACTGATCCAGTCCCTGCCACGATGGCCCCCTTTTGCCAGATTTGGTCTCTTTCAAGAACTTTGCATTGTCTATTCCTTTGCCGGAGCAAGCTGGTTACTTCTCTTATGTCCTTTTTCCAAAGCCTTAGCCCAGGACTTCATCTTACAGCTGATCTGTATAGTAGTCCACTCACCAGTCTCATGTTCTCCTGATCTTGCCTTTCTCCAACTCACTTCAGAAGAGAGAAACTTCTCCGGAGAAGCTGGACTATTTCATAGGTTTTTCTAAGTGCTGCTTCCCAAAGAGGCTGCCTGTGAGGTCTAGTGGCAGGCAGATGGAGGTGTCTGGAAGGCAACTGGACATGGGGAACCGGGAGTGGAGACAGGCTGAGGTCAAGGAATCTAGTGGAGGAGACAGCTCTGTGGGGAGGGTAGTTAAGCTCTGAAGATGAGTGGTCAGAAAGGTTGGGAATATAAGGGGCAAGAGTAACTGAAGAATAATTTGCATTCAAGATTAGCTTTGGTTCTTCTGCTCACATCTGGATGCGGCAGTGGGCAGTGGGGAATGCAGTGAGGATGGCCACTGAGGACTAATCAATAGCATTTCCAAATAAATATCTTAACAAATGTTCCTCAGAATGAATTGAAGGTGCTAAACTTACACCCGCATGTAACAGGAAACCTTTCCCCGAGGCAATGCAGGAGAAAGTTTTAAACATTAAAAAACCCAGCTTGTAGCCGAAACTGCTTTGGCTCAGTGGATAGAGCATCGGCCTGCAGACTGAATGGTCCCAGGGTTGATTCCTGTCAAGGACATGTATCTTGATTGCGGGCACATCCCCAGTAGGGGGTGTGCAAGAGGCAGCTAAATGATGATTCTCTCACATCGATGTTTCTAACTCTCTATCCCTCTCTCTTCCTCTCTGTAAAAAATCAATAAAATATATTTTAAAAATAAAAAGTAAAAAAAAACACCCTTATTCTATTGAATTACCTTCATATGTTCTTGTGAGTGTGTGGGACCAGGGTGAGGAAGTACAGGTGGGGTTAGTGATTTGGAACACTGCAGTTTATCTCCCTTGGAGCATTATAAATATGTGATGCTATTTAACATAGAAAGCCATTAGATTAATCAACAAGTGATGGCCACCTTTGTAATGGGCAAGGAATGAGGTTATGATCTATAAGGAGCTTTGTGTCTCAGCCAATTTATTCTCTCACAGAACTTCATTGTCTCTGTCTCGAAAACTCCTGGGAAGTCTTAAGAGCTAACCGCCCAGACTGGCTGAGGTTGGTTCGTCTAGTGACTTTTTCTCTGGGGCTTCATCTGTCACCCAGATAAGATGCTGGAAAAACCCAGTTCTTTAACATGCAGCTGCTCACCTGGCCCAGTGATGCCTGGTTTGTTGTTTGTGGGTGGCTTTCATCCTGAAAGTTGAAAAGAAGTGCATTGCATTGCAGGATTCATTTTAAATCCTTGTGGGCTGCAAGAAAACCGAAAATAAAAAGGTGTTTCATGAGAACATTAACTAATCCTGTCTGGGTTTCTTAGCAGAGTCCTTTGGGATTGAGTTTCTGCCTATGGTTGAAGTATGCTGCACCTCTTTCCTCTGTTCAATGAGCCAGCATGTAGAGTTGGCCACATTAGCAGTGTTCACCTCTAGAGGGCGCCACTAACCTCACAGCCTGGGTGAAGGGAGCCACTACCATTGTGTGAGCTCAGGCAGCTGGATAGTATGAGGTGGTCCTGGTGAAAAGATGTGTTTGGGGAGTTATATTGGCCTGAGGCAAATCACACACAAAATGATGATATCAGGTCCTAGCTGGTTTGGCTTGATGGATAGAGGTTTGGCCTGCAGACCAAAGGGTTTGATAGTGGTCAAGGGCACATACCTCACTTGCAGGCTCCTCCCTGGCCTGGGCCCTGGTCAGGGCTCTTGAGAGATGCAACCAATTGATGTGTTTCTCTCACATGAATGTTTCTGTCTTTCCCCCTCTCTTCCATTCTCCCTAAAAATCAATGGAAAAATATCTTCCGGTGGGAGGATTAACAATAACAAAAAGAGTGATGTTGGGCAGGTCTTTTCATTTTTTAAATGGAGATTGTAACAATATCTTTTTCATAGCATAGCTATTAGAAATGATGTAAGAAATTCCCTTGGCATATGCTTTTCCTTTGCCTAGACTGCTCACCTGGACGAATAGATCCTCATGTTTCATAACCCATCTCCGTTGCAATCTTCTTGGTATTGCTCTAGGGCTAACCTCCTCCCCTCCCTTTTCTTTACTCTCTTTGAATGTACATATGCCACTGGAAGATTGGAAGTGCCATAAAAGAGGATCCCGCCATTTTGTTTCACTGCATTTTTCATATTTTGTCACCAATTAAAATTTCACATTCCCATTGCTGTAGCTAAATCTCTTTGTGTGCATGCTTGCCTGACTTCTTGCATCTTCTGGGAATGGGACCATCTTGGAATTAATGGAGCACCTACACCTCCCTGCTGTCACAGTCCCTGTCATTCTGATGAGACAGAAGATTCCCTCTAACTCCAGGTATCTGCCTATGAGTCAGGCTGTCCAATCAGCCTTTTCTATTCCTTTGGTCATAGTGATTGATTGGTTCACCATTGGCTGTGTGACTGGCTCTATCCAATGATACTTTTTTTTCTAGAAGAAGCCTCCCTTTTCCTCAAATTACAAAGCTAATAGGATATAGGTTTATTTGATGGCCATGTTGAAGTACATGGGTGTTGTAGACTGAATGTCTGTCCCCACTCTTCCATTTATGCTGAAATCCTACCCCCCAACGTCTTCATATTAGAAGGTGGGTCTTTAGGAGGTGATTAGATTATGAGGGTAGAGCCTTCACAAGTATGATTAGTACCTTTTTAAAAAGAGACAGATTTTTCTCTCTACTGTCCTTTCTTCTTGCTCTCTCCTCTCTCCCTCCTTCCATCCCACCCTCTCCACCATGGGGGAGGACACTGTGATAAGATGGTCATAGGCAAACCAAGAGGTGGACTCTCACCTAATATCAGTTCTTCTGGTGCTTTATCTTGGACTTCCCATCTTCAGAATTGTGAAAACTAAGTGTTAGTTCTTTAAGCCACTCAGTCTAGGGTCATTCATTATATAAGTTTGAATGGACTAAGACAGTGGGGAAATCGAGTCTGGACACAAAGCAAAATGGTGAAAAGATATTAATTTCTGAAATCATTTGCTTATCCACATCTGCATCTAATTGAGCCTGAAGCCCCAAACTTCTCAGCTTTGTGAGAAATCAGATCACCCTCCCATGTTTTTGTATATAAAGTAGTTTCAAATGAAGCACTGAACTGTATACCCTCCAGCATAGTCCTCTCTACTCCAGAGAGCATGATGTGTTAGGGAAAAGGATGGGGGATGTGCATGATCCGTTTTGGCACTCAATATGTCAAATTCAGAAGTGCCAAACTCAGAGTTCAGAGGCAGAGATTTAACAAACGAAAACCATGCATAGTAACCTGATGAATTAAGATAGCCCATGAGCCTGAGACACATAGTCATTTTTTACCCAGAAATATAGTGATTTTTATGTCACATCTTGATCAACTCTGTCAGCTCAGCGAGTGTCTTCTGAGCTGACAAGTGATAAGCCAGTTGCTTGGTTATTGATGATGCTGCTGGACCAGGGATGTGTCATTACTATGTGCTTTGGGGGCTGTGAGTCTGTTCATGGAGCCAAAGAAAAGACTGGGGTTTTCAGCCGTTCCCTTGATTCACCCAGAGGGAGAATGGTCTGCCCAGGGGAGTCCTGGAGTTGAAGGCATGAGAATTTATGCCCTTGTCTTCTTTCAGAGCAAGTGACTACTTCTCACCCAGCCAGTGATATTTTCTGCAGAAAACCTACTCCTAGAATTTCTTGCTAAGACTTCTCAGTCCTTCACATCTGTTGGCTTATCAGTACAGAGTCAACATATAAAATTATAACAGCAGCTAATATAAGTGTTATTTAAAATAATTCTTTATTGTTGAAAGAATTACATATGTCTCCCTGTTTCCCCCATTGACCCCCTCCATTCCGTCCCTGCTCCCTGTCCCAGGACCTCTCTGCCATATTGTCTGTGTCCATGGGCCATGCATATATGCATACAAGGTCCTCCCACCCTCTCACCCTCCCCTGCCTTCCCTCCCATATAACAGCAGCTAATGTTTATTTATTGGTTCTTCCCATTGGCAGGTATGCCAGTACTCCTGACCTATCCTTGTAAAATGTATATTTCTAGTGGAATAGATGGATGATAAAGAAGTAAGTCAATGGGAACAAGATAACTATAGGTTTTGATAAATGATCAGAAGGAATCCAGAAGGTGGGATGTTAAGAGAGTGATTGATGGTGGTGATTGTTGGTGGTAGGAGAGGCCCATCTTTAGGACATTAGTTTTAAAATGAATCCATGTTTGAAAAGGGAACTTTGCACAGGTAGAGGAGGAGCAAGGACAGTTCTAGAAAGGATGTTTTGTTTCAGGAAGGAAGAAGAGCTAAGACAAAATCCCGAGACTGGAAAAGGCTTGGTGATGGAACAGAAATGGTCAGTATGTACTTCTATAGTCTATTGGGTGAGGACTAAAAGGATAGGGGGAGTCAGACCAGTATCTGTGAGAATGATAGGGAACTTGGGCTTCATTCATGAGTCTACTTTATTTGCTCCTCATATAGGTGGAGGACCTCGGTAATCCTGAAGAATGAAGAATTTTGCTAAAGGTCCTACCACTCATGTGCAGCAAAACAATGACTCACTACATAGTTCTCTTTGAAGGATCTACCACCTTTACCCTGACTGGGTACACTGGTTCCTAAGCCACAGACAGATCCAGTAGAACATGGGACAATGCCTCTGAATGACAATTTATTATAACTATCATGAGGGTTAAAATGAGGTCATCAAGTTAGCTGAGTGTCAGGCAAAGTCAGTGCCTGATAAACAATGTGATGTCCCCCATGGACTGTGCAGTCTCCACTTCATGTAACCCTTTCTCCTCCAAATTTTAAATTCTGATAAAATATATATAACATAAAATTTATCATCATATCCATTTAAAAGTGTATAACTCAGTCATGATAAGTATATTTACAGTGTTATGTAACCAATTCCAAGAACTTCTTCACCTTGCAAACCTGAAAATATATCCTCATTTAAAACAACTCCCCACTTCCTCTCTCCCACCCACTGGTACCACCATTCTACTCCTGTATCCAGGAGTTTGAGGACTCCGAGTAATTCATATAGGTGGAATCATACAGTAGTTACCCTTTTGTGACTGGCTTATTTACATAGTATAATATCCTCAACTTTCATTCATGTTGTAACACGTGTCAGTATGTTCTTTCTTTTTAAGGTTGAATAATATTTCATTGTATGTGTATATCATGTTTTGTGTATTCACTCACTTCTACATGGACACATAGGTTGCTTCTACTTTTTGTCTATTATGAGTAAAATGCTGCTATGAGCCTGGTTGTACAAATATCTCTTCTAAAACTTGTTTTATTTTTTATTTTTTTAAAATATATTGTATTGATTTTTTTACAGAGAAGGGAGAGGGATACATAGTTAGAAACATTGATGAGAGAGAAACATTGATCAGCTGCCTACTGCACACTCCCTATTTAGGTATGTGTCCACCACCAAGGTACATGCCCTTGACCAGAATCAAACCGGGGACCCTTCAGTCCAAAGGCCGATGCTCTATCCATTGAGCCAGACTGATTAGGGCTAACCCTTGCTTTTAATTTTGGTGGGTATACACACAAAAGTGGGGTGCTGGGTCACATGCTAGGTCTATTCTTAGTTTTTTGAAGAACCTTCATCTTACTCTCCACAGTGACTGTACCATTTTACATTCCCACAACAGTGCACTATTATTATAATTCCTCTCATCTTCACCAACAATTGTTGTTTTCCTTTAAAAAAAATTATAATAGCTACCTTAATGGGCATGAGGTATTGCTTGATGTGAATTTGGCTATGTCTTTTGGGAATATGTCATTGTAGAGCAGCCGGCAACATTTAATTTCCTTACATCCACACCTTCCTGATGAAATTGGCATATGCCATTGATGAAATTTATACCATCTGGGTAAAAATGTGGCATTTTGCCTACAAAAATAGTCTCTTGTACTCAATACTGCATTTGTCTGGTATTTGTGAGAATCCACAGATTTCTCTAGAATAGTCAAGGGGGCTTTGAATTTCTGTCTTGTGAACTTGAAAATATCCAACCATATCCATTTAAACATGGCTAAAATGCTGTTTCTCTCTTTAAGATGCACAGCCCATAATTAAATGATTTGTAGGAGCAGTCTGAAGGAAGGTCCCCGTTCATCAATACTGCATGAATTATGTGGGCATGTCTTCATCTTTACATTATTTATCTCGGTGGCCAGATGGGTATGTTGGCTGTAATATTCATCAGTAAGAAATCCAAATGCAGCTTCGTCACACTGACATCTGTGCGGGGTCTGACCACCCGGGGCCAGCGTGCACATTTGTAGTTGGGGACAGGGGGCCCCCTGCTTCCAGGCGATTCAGGAGTGCTGTGAGTTTTGTTGTTTGACACTTGATTAGTCACCCCTAAGTAGCTCCCATCAGGGCAGAGTGGAGAGGATCTGAGAGATGCCTAGGCTTTGGTAAAGGATACAATCTTCTGAGAGGTGATAGTGACATATTTTCACAGCCCGCTCATCTTGTTTTTAATGCTAATATAAAATTATCATTAATAGCAAGAACCAATACTTAGGAAAGCAGTAAAATACAGTAGGTGATATGATACAAATATCTGTTGCTCCCCCAAAATTCAGATATGGAAACCTAATTCCCAATGTAATAGATAAGGAGCTAGAGTGTGGGGAGGTGATTAGACCATAAGGAAGGAGGCCTCATGAATGGGATTAGTGGCCTTATTAGAAAGACCTGGAAGAGCTTCCTAGTCTCTGCTGCCCTGTGAGGTGTAAGAAGATAGTGGTCTACAATCTTCATGGGATCTGCTGGTATTTTCATCTTGGACTGTCCAGCCTCCAGAATTATAATAAATAAATGATTGTTTGTAAACCACCCAATTTATGGGATTTTTTGTTATAGCAGCCTGACTAGACTAAGACAGTGGGTAAAAGAGAGGGCAGGGTATAGGGGCTGAATTCCTGGCTCTCCTACTAAGTAGTACATGACTGGGCAAGTCCTCATGTTCCTCATCTGGTCGATGATGTAATGTAGGTACCTAATGTGCAAAATGGTGATGACAATTCATTGAGACTATTTGGGCCATGAAATGGAGTATTATGCCACTGTGGATAAATAAGATAAATATTTAGAGGTGTCACTATGAAGTGAATTTTAGCATACATTATTGATGAAAATACGAAGGGCAAAATGCTACATTTTAGGTCCCTACTTGAGTAGAATAAATTACTATAATTATAACGTGCATTTTTTTTTGCATATATGTAGCATTTCTGGAAGATTCTACATTCAGAAGTAACTGGTTTCCTCCAGGGAAGTGGGTGGCAGTGGGGGTGGGGCCTTGATTACTGTTTCATGTTGTGGCCATAATTTTTATTTTATTTTTTACCTCTAGAAACATTTTTAAGGAAAAAGTTTCATTTAAAAAATAATAATATAAGAAACATGCTCTGTCCAAGGTGAAGCTACATTTTTGCAGTTGAACTGAGATGGTGGGTCTCACCTGGACCTGCTGCTTTTGAGGATCCTTAGGGCTCAGCTCAGGGACCGGGGTCCTGCACTAGGTTCCCACCTTTGTTTCTGAGCCCCACTCTCTGACTGAGCAAAGAGCACTCTCACCCAGTCATAACCCAGGGAGAAGTGGGGGGTGGTCAGGAAGGTCCTCCAGTGGTCCTTGGCTGAAGGCAATTCGGGAGAAGTGGGTATTTCCCTCAAAGTCAATATTTAAGAGTTCAGTTTAGCCATCAATTCCAAAATTCCACAGCCAGGGTGCATTTCTCCCCCTTGCCTATGTAAAGGAGCTGCACATGTTGAAAATTCCATCATTTTAAGCTGTTTTATAGAATTGCTTATTTTCTTCAAGCATCGGATGGCACACACAGCTCACCTTCTCCAGTGGTGTTTTCTTCATTTGATTTATCATAGATGATACTTAGTAATTCAGGTTGATATTGTTCCCTGTATCCAATGATAAACACTTGAGAGAAACCGAGAAATCTATTTTTTTGTATTAAATAATAACACTGGTCCTTTTGTTATTCTTTCAGAATTACAAATCAACCTTGCCCTCTCAGCTCAGAGAGAGGAACTAAGCCTTGTTCAGGGTTGACTCCTACATAATTACATTATTCAGCCTTATATATAATAGAACTTGGTTTTACAGAACCAGGAGGGGGCAGTAAATTGCCTTTTTTATTGCTATTAAAAATGAATACTGCATTTCCTAGCAAGATCTCACCAGTTTTCTCTAGAATTTGACCAATGTTTTTTCCCCCACTGAGGAAAATTTCTGAAACAGTCCCATTAGAGTTTAATTAGTGTCCCTTCAAACTACTTCCTGTAAATAGACAAACACACATTTTGCAATTGCAAAAAAATAAATAAATCAAATAAAATCTTTTTGTTTTCACTTTGTAAATGAGGTGAATGGATGACTTCTCTTGAGGCCCGTCTTGCTCTTCTGGTTCAGAGGCAAGTGAAGGTGGACTTGTGGTCAGATAACCTGACGTCCAAATACAAGCTTTGGGTGTGTTCAGGTCCTTGTGAAAAATGAGAGGACAGCATAGAGCCTTTGGAGGATTCCATCACTTTCCTTGTAACATGCCACCGTTTCTGCAAACACCTGGATTTCCAGCACGTGTGCACACACCAAGCACAGACTTACTGAAGCTTTTCGGGACTGGGACCCTTGGCAAAGGCACTCTCCTTTTCTTTCTCAGTGGCTGCTTCCTCCTTCCACGTATAGATTCGCATATCATTAACTTATGTAATTGCGATGTTCCCTACCCAGGCACCTAATATATCTGGCTGGTTTTAAGGAACACAAAGTTTTCTCTGTGGGATGATTTGGGGGTGGCTTTGGAATTATTATTGGCTGTGCTATAAATGCCTGGAAAGGGAAATAAGGGACACCCCCAGGACAAAGTTAACACCCCCTAACGTCGCAGCGCCTGCGCTACCCAGAGACCGGAGGCAGTGCAGGCCCGGAGAAATAACCGCATCCAGTGAGAACGCACCATGACGGTCAAGTATTTGGCCACATATCTGCATGTATATGTATCGGAGATATGCACATATAGAAAACCTGCCCTCACAGTCACAATTCCACAGAAGGAAGAGGTCAGGCTCATTTTTTCTCCCTGCAATTCTCACAACCAAACTGCAGCTTGGACATTTCTGGGCATGCCTACCAGTAAAGGTTATTTTCTTAAGGATCCAGCTTCTCATTAGTCTTAATTTTATAGTTGTTTTGCTTTCTTTTTTACTTTCTTTTTTTTTTTTTTCATTTTCCCGCTGCTTCCATCCACACCAGACGAAGCCCAAGGCAAAAATTAGGTTATATGCAATTTGTACCCTGATTTATTAGCTCAAGCCAGGACATTAATGAAGGGAGAGGAAACAGGATGAAAGGCTCCAGGGGCTCTGCTTGAGCAGATTTTGCACTTGTAGAGTTTCAGGATGAATTTGGGCAGGGTGTTCTCCCTCTCAGTGGGAATGAGGAACCTGCTCACTCACCGATGCCGCTGGTACCCTGATCTGACATGGCCACGTGTGAGCACCTCCATGGAGCACCCCCTTGGTTTCAGTAGAAACCCATCCATCCTTCCTTTAAAATGCATTGGGAGTCCTTTGGTTTCCCCTTGGGAGTTACTCTGTATCTCTCTTCCTCCCCTATGGCATGTTAGTGGCATGTTAGTGGCATGTTAGCGGGTTGCTTTTTGGAGTATTGACCTGATTTTATTTTGAAATCATTCCACCTATTTTCGATCCCAGCTGGATCACTGATGCTCTTGGGGGGAGTGGGAAGATCTTTTATGGTCTCTCCACCATCCTCACCTGTTGGATCGGGGGAGCATAATAGTCTGCCTCCCCCGGGCTTGTTGTGACACACATATTAACAGTGTAGTGAGGTTCATAGCAAAGGGCCAGGAAAATAGTAAACATATGGCAAATGTCTAACATTTTACTGTTTATGATTTTTTTCACTAGTTTGCTCAGACCCTTTCATTATGCTTTTAGGGAAATTTCTTAAGCAGCGCCACCTCTTGTGGTCATGGTATCTTCTTAAGAAGAGCTTCTGTGAGACCGCGATGGTGTAGTATTTGTGCCTTTAAGCAATTTCAGTTTGGGGGAATACAAGGTTGCAGTTTACTCATCAAATAACTGAAAACATAACTTGAGCAAATTTCTCTCTGGTGTAAACATTTTAAATCCACTGCCTTGTTCTCTCTCTCCTTAGAGAGAAGGCAAGATTTGCTTGAGCCCAACTGTATTTTGAATGTTTCATAACCTTGAAAATGGTTCATCTCCACAAAGTAGTCCCTTTTATTACATAATATAAAGGGAAGATAAAGTTGTTAATTCTTGATGCATCTGAAGTGGTGACATGCTGCAAGCAGCTCATTATCCCCCACACAAAGCACAATTACTCAACATGGGAAACGCGGCTTGCAGACGCTGCCTTGCATCTGAGTTTCCCCGTGCTGCCTAATGTCGGATATTGATTCTGAATAATTCAAATAGCAATAAAATTGGGGTTTCATGACAGTCAATCAGAGGCATTTTATACTTAATGCTCAATGGAAGAGACACGTTGTCTTCTTACCTTCGGAATTTCAAAGTCATTAAAGTAATCGTAGGCCATTAAGCTAAGTTCTTCGGCATAATTGGGATAGTGAATCTAATTCATATACCATTCAAAACATTGGAGAAGAGAACTGATGGCATTTTAGTCCATACCATACATACCTATATAGGTATCCATATAAGTGCATGTATATGTATTAGGCACGCACACACTTGGTCAACGTAGTGTCACTTTAGCAGCATTCATTTCATTTAACAGAATCAGTAAATCATAGGGGGATAATTTTAATTTATTTGATCATGTTTCTCAGATATTCCCAGTGGCCTGGGCTATGAATAGCTTTTGTTGAAATGGAAATACACACTTAAAAGCTTAGCTTTTTTATATGATTCTTCTGATATCTTCTTTGTGACTCAGACAAAATTGCATAACAGAATTTCCTGGAATATATATGTCATTAAGCTTCAGAAAGTTTGATTTACTTGCTCTGAGATTGGGTCCTGAGAATTGGGGTTTCTCAAAAGCTTCCTAGCTGACTCTGATGCACAGCCTGGAGTGATACCACAATAAATCCTCTACTCATTTACTCATTTATTCAAAACTTGCTCATCAGCACTCGCCAAGCTCTTCAGTTATACAGGTGTTCTGCTGGCCAATGAGATGAACCAGGTGGTCTCCAGGAACTTTCAAACAAAACCAATGGAGGGTTTAAAAATGAGATTTAGACTTCAGAGTCAAAGGCAATGAGTATACATGCTTCCTGGGAAGTCTAATATGTTTGCTTCCAGGAATATTTTTCAAACTGAGAGAGGAATGGGTTTCTAAAGGGTCCCTGGCTGTCTGTGGAGCTTATCACCTCATTCTGTTCTAAGAGAGGACCTGTGAATCTTAACATATGATCACAGATTTGGGTGTTGGAAGGGAGGGGTATATGTGAGACCTGAATTCTACATTAACCTGCAAGTTGGATTTTGAAGTCACCTTCTGGGTTAAGTTGGGGCAGGTTTGTTTCTGGCTCTGGGACGGAGTGATCCTTAGCAAGGTAAGTGCTAAAATTCTTGTAGGACAAATGAGGGTTTGGAGAAGGCCATTTAGAAGAGAAAATGGCCCGTGATGGAACCTCCCTAAAACTTATACAGGAGTTTCTCTTTCAGGAGAGAGAAAGGCTTATCAACATTTCAGGGTCTAACAGTTGACAGGTGCTTCGACTTCTTGAGCATTTGCCTCCAGGAAATCACTTGGAGGGCTTTGAAATAACTGAGGAGATCATCTTGATGCACTCTGGAAAAGCCTAGGCTGTGTGTTAAAAATACATTTCTCCACCTCCGCAACCCTGCTTGCTGTAAGCATTTGCTGTGCTAGAAGAAGCCTGGAATAATTATAAGTCTTTATTTATCTGGACAGGAGGAGGGGGTATGGGAACAAAACCTGAAAAAATAGAAAGTGTTTGTTTGGGGAGATGGTAGGATTGTGCACCAGGATACGGGGGGCAGTGGATGATGAGAACCCACTCCATCTCACTGCATTAATTTTAGACCATGAGACACATCATCTAGGAAGCAGTTACTATGTGGGATCCATATGTTCAGTCCTGAAGAAGCGTTTGGATGAGGGATGAAAGTGATGTCCTTGGTTAACAGAGGGACTGGTCATTTTGAGGCAAAACTCTACCAGTGATTAAGTGTGAGGACTCTCCTGGAGACCCAAGCCATTTTCAGGGTCATCATTAGAAACAAAAAGATCCAAGTTAATTATGGAATTGTAGAGGTGAAAGCACCTTACATATCATTTCTTAGGGCTTTCTCACAGCTGCTGAGGAGCAGAAGCACAGTGGACAAGACTCAAGGTACCCAAAATTCCAAATGCCTGTCTAGCTGAATCGGAACCCCCAATAAATCAGGGGGTTCCTATTTTTGACAGCCTTTCCAGTTATCCCTGTAGTGACCCAGGAACCACTGGCCTGGTTGGAAGCTTTTATTTTACCGATCAGGAAAGAGTTGATATCTTGCAATCCAGAGCTTGCAATGCCAGACTCCCAGTTACTATTTGAGGAAGACTGCTTATGGCCCTTCCTGGGCCATCCTTGCTTAGAGAGTGATGCAGGGAGGGTGCTGAGGGGGTTAGAGTTGCTGAAGGGGACAAGGCTTCAGGGAAGCAACAAAGATCAGATCCTAGAGTACCTAGATTCAAATGCTCAAGTGTAATGTGAAACAGTCTTAAAAAAAACAACTTGCCCCAAAACAACCAAGTGAGCAAACCAACAAGCAAATTAAACAAACAAACAAACAAACAAACAAACAAAAACAAAAACAAAAACAAAACTGAGCCCTGGAATCTGACAGTTCTGGGTTCTAATCCCATCTTCGAGACCTGGTAGTCAGAGGAGTAGGACCTCACTCCAGAACTGATGATTCTGGTTCACGGCCAGAGTCTGCTCTGAGTTCAGGGCTGCATGTAGGACTGGTTGTTACAGAATCTGAATAGCATCTTTGTCTGCCCAGAGGGTTGCAATGAAGCCAGATCTACCTGAGAGAGTGTGAGGCCTGGTGGTTAGGCCTAGCTTCCTTAGGCTGTAACACAAGCTTTGTTTCTGCTCACAGCGGTTGTTTTAAAGAACTTCCACACAGTCCACTTGCATGTGAATCTCCAATCTTATTACCAATTGCTCGGGTTTCTGCCAGAATTGCACAGAGTCCAAAAGCTTTATTTCAAGTCTTTTTGTGCCTTGGATCCTGGCCCACATCCATGCAGTTTGGCAGTTGTGTGAAGTCTGACCTCTCCGTTCAACCCTCATTGAATGTCTATAAGTGCCCTTTGTTGAGCACTGAGCCGGGAAGGCTTTCAGAGATGTGTTTGCTTTGTTCAAGAGCAAGAAAGGAATATCTCTGGGCTGAGTTTTGAATTCAGACATTTGCTAATCGCTGATCATAGCAGCTCCAATTTACTGCACACTTGGGATTATGTAGTCGTTTCCTTTACACAGATTATCTCATTTAATCCTGGAGATAACCCTAGAGATGAAGGTATTAATATCCCCCCAGTACAGAGGAAGACCTGGGTGCAGGAAGTTAAGTATCTTATTCAGATTGCCCCACAGAGTAAGTGGCCCAACTGGAGTTCAGTCCAAGTGAGTCATGAGATTGTGTTCTCCTTCAGCATCTAGGATAGAGTCTCTAGCACTTTGATGTTCTCTTCTCTCTGATGGTCCTCTTCTCTCTGTATATAAATACCTCTTGCAAGGGAGGAGTCTGAAGGAGGCACCAGACTCGGGTTTTCTTCCTCTTTCTCCTTCACTTAAAATTTGTACTTGCAAAACATTTCTTTTAAAAAATCCTAGATATATAAAACCAAACAGCTGCAACAATGAACGGAAAAATAATTTTTAATCATTTTAATTGCTATGTGAGTGTTATTAGACAGTTTTTTTTAAAAAATCAGTGACATTGCTGGATGCAATTATGAACATGGTCTCTACTTTCACGGGGCAAGAGGATGTGGATTTGAGAGTTAAAAAAGCCTGAGTTCCGATCTCAACTCAGCCATTGACAATAGGGTGGAATTTGGAACTTATCACTTAAACTCTAACATGGTTACTCAATCGTGTCAATTGGGGAAACTGTACCTACTACGCAAGACATTTTTTAGGATGAAAAAGTTATAGGATACCCTTCATATCAGGAAATGGATATTATTCAACCATCATGTATTCAGAGCCCTATGCATGGCAGGAGATGTTTGCTCTTTAACTATTTCTTGCCCATCTGGGCTGCATTTACCCCAGAAGCTCAAGCCCCAGTGAAGAAGTCTGCCATAATGGCTCCCGAGAGGGTTGAGAGGGGGGTGAGCCAGGGGTGGTGGCGCTCTCCCACTGAGCAGAGCAGAAATATGAGGAAATGAATTCTGGAACTGGATCATTAGTTACATAATTCAGAGGCCCTCCTCCTGTGACCACTTGGAATAAGCAGATGGTTGAAGAACAAGGGTTCTTTTTTTGGCTTTGATTTTTGGAATAATTATTTTTTCTGTTTCCAGTTGGGCTGTTCAGGTGGATTAAGTTGTTCATTGAAAGAGAGTGGGGGCAAACTTCAACAAGATTATCCAAGTATTTCCCGACCCATCTAAGTGTCCCTGGGCTGCTTCAAATGATGTTAGCCATGGAATGGGGCCTGAGCAAATAGAATCTCCTCCCACATTGTTATCATAGAAAATCAGTTTGGAAGGAAAGGTTGGTATTTATATCGTGTTTCTATGGTTCTCTACCTTCTTTAGACAGTGTGTGGAATAATTTATTCCTGTGCTCTGGATTTTATCAGAAAGGGGGGGGGGGGAGTGTCCAGTGGGCTACTTAGAGTTTGAAGCAATGGATCCGGAGCCTGGATATATATTCAGCAGGGAGGCATGCCAGGATTGATTAGTGATGTCTGCCTTGGGGAAGCATAGAGGAGTAGCTGCCTGCACAGACTCCATCTGCCTCATATCCTGGGCCTGCAGACTGTCTGAAAAGTAATTTCAGTTAAAGTGTATTCATGTGTCAGACACTGTGGTTGGCACCAAAGAATCAGGAGTCTATGAGGCAGGCATCATTTTCCCTTCACAGGACTTGTGATAGAGGAAACGAGAGGCAAAGCTTGAAAGAATATTGACAAGAATTAGTGATATTTGGCAGGACAAGCAAACAATAAGGAGAAAGAGTTTTCATAGGTAGGGAGTTATTCTATCTGTACAACCCTCTCCCATCATGGCTTGTTTTTTGTTTTGTTTTGTTTTGTTTTTTCCTCATGAAAATTCAATTTCTATTTCCTCAGCTCTTATTTATTATGCATTTCTTTTTAGAAGACTAAAAGTTAACTACGTTGACCTGTGATTTAAATTACAAGGCAGAGGCTGGGAGAGATCGTGGCTGTGCCTGTAAGCTCACATCACAGTATTGAAACAGGATGGGAGTATTTATACATTAGAGGATCAACCATGCTGCTTCTTGTCCTGCCCAGTTGGCTAAAATAGCTACTGCCGGGTGCCATGAGTTTCTCAGTAGTCACTCCTGCTGAATTCCTGTTCCAAACTGAACTCTGCTTCCAGGATCCATTGTCTCACCCCAGGCGTAAGTGACATGAGGGCTTAGAAAAGAAACACAGCTTGGAAGAGAGGAGAATGTTAATCAGGTTCAAGATGGGCTGGTCTCTTTCCCCAAAATGTCTCAGCATCGTGGTTGTGTGTCTAGATAGACAAGTGAAATGTGGGATTTAAGCAACAATCCATTTTTAATAAGAGGGAAAACGTCTTCTGCCAAGGCTATTTATAATTCAGTTAGTAACTCCTTTCATTTAGGGTATTTCAGACTTTCCCTGAACAAAATGCACTATATTTCTTAAACATGGGAGAGGCTAGAAGGCCTCAACATAATTAAAAATATTTATTAAGTAAGCTAATGAGTGAACATCCCTTACCAGAGTGCCTGGCCCAGAGCAAAGTGTTAAATAAATGCAAACTACTTACTGCCAGTATGTATAATAATGTGTCTTCACAATGGAAAATGAAATCCACAAAGGGCATTAGTATTTCTTTCCATAATTCTAAAAAGAGAGGTTGGGCTTTTACTTCCCACCAAGACAGAATCAGAGATTTAATCCATCATCTTAAATGTCCATGTAATAGGCAATATACATGAAACAATGGTTTGTATGACTGTATATCTTAGTCTATTTTGGCTAACAACTTTATGCTATAAAATGTACCATAGACCAGGTAGCTTACAAAGAAACTGACATCTATTGCTCACCGTTCTGGAGGCTGGAAGTCTGATCAAGACACCAGCAGACTCCAGTGTCTGGTGAGAACCCACTTGCTGGCTCATATGGCCTTCTTTTCATTGTGTCCTCATGTGGTTCAAAGGATGAGCTTGTTCTCTCATGACCTGTTTACCTTCCCAAGGTCCCACCTCCTAAGATCATCATGATGGGGGTTAGGTCCCAACATGGGAATTTTGAGGAGATTCAAATGTTCAGTGTTCAGTCTGTGGCACTATATACCAGGCATGACAGACAGTGAACCTCGAAAGACAGGAGCCAAAGGACCTTAGCCTTATAGTTGTGCCAGCTTGTGGCCTTAAGAGAGTTTCCCTGCAGAGAGAAGGGGGACCTAAGAGAAGTCTGGCGAACCCCCTGCCCTGAGGAATCAGTGCTGGTTTTCCAGGGCCCAAGGCACCTATCATACTTAAGACAGAGTGCTAGAGAGGAGTGCCAGAGCCCAGGACAGGATTTATAGCAATCCTAAAAGTGTATGTACCTAATAAAAAGTGCTATAAATATGTGAAGCACAGCTAGATAGAACTAAAAAAAAATAAATAGAAAAATCCATAATTATAAATGGAGACTTAGATATCCCTCTTGCAATAATTTAAAGCAACTCAATAGGATATCAACAAGAACAGAAAACAACTGAACAGCACCATCAACAAACAGTTGTAATAAACATTTATAGAAAGCTACCCCATACAACCCCATTCACATTATTATCAGGAGCAATGGATTATATAGCAAGATTGACCATGTCATGACATAAAGATAACAGAAAAATCTCCCAACAAGTGGAAACTAAAGAACAAACTTCTAGGTAGCCATGAGTCAAAAACAAACTCAAGAAAAAGAAAAAAAAGTTAGAAATACATTGAGCTTAGTCAAAATAAACATACAACTTATTAAAACTTATGAGACACAGCTAAAGCAGTGCTGAGAGTGAAAAGTATAGTATTAAATGCTTTCAATAAAAAAGTAGTGAGTCTAAAATCAATTATATAAAATTCCACTTCAAGAAAATAGAGAACTACATAAGCCCATAGAAAGTAGAGGCAAAAAAATAATAAATATTACAGTAAAAGTAAATGAAATTAAAAATAGAAATAATAGAGAAAACCTAGTTCTCTAAACAGATTTTAAAAACTACAAACCTCTTTCCCTAGCCCGTTTGGCTCAGTTGATAAAGCGTTGCCTGTGGACTGAAGGGTACCAGGTTTGATTCTGGTCAAGAGCACATGCCCAGGTTGCTGCCTTGATCCCAGAGGGGGTTATGCAGGAGGCAGATGATCAGTGATTCTCTCTCATCATTGATGTTCCTATCTCTCCCTGTCCCTTTCTCTCTGAAAACAACAAAATATATTCACACACACACACACACACACACACACACACACACTACAAACCTCTGGCAAGAGAGACAGAGAAAAAAATAAGACAATTATTAGCAACATCAGAAATGAAACAAGGGACATTACTGCAGATATTAAAAGGAGAATAAAGGAATTGTATGAATGACTCTGCATACATAAATTTGACAACTTAAATGAAATAGACCAATTCCTTGAAAAGCACAAAGTACCACAACTTGCCCAATGTGCATGAGATAATTTGAATAATCCTGTAACTATTAAGGAAATTGGATTTATAAATTTCAAATTTCCCCAAAAGGAACTTTCAGGTTCAGATTGTTTCACTGGAGAATTCTACTAATTTTAAATAATAATCAACACCAATTAGACACAGTATTTTAGAGTATGGAAATTATTTTATGAAACCATTACACCCTGATACCAAAACCAGATAAAATTAGTATAAAAGCAAAGTAAACTACAAACCAGTACTCTACATGAATATAGACATAAGACAGTAATCAACATATTTGCAAATAGAATTTGACAATGCATAAGAGAATCATGCTCCCAACATAGTGGAAAATATACTAGGGTTGCAATACTAGTTTAAAAGTCAATCACTGATACACAAAAGTCAATCACTGTAAATCTCCATCTTGATAGGCTAAAGGAGAAAAATCATATGATCTTATAAGTAAACGCAGAAAAAGATTTTGACAAAACTGAAGACCCATTTAAAATTCTCAGACAAGTAAGAATAGGGTACTTCTTTATCTTCTTGATAAAGAACTGTGCAAAACACCTAAAGTTAATATTGTACTTAAAGGCAAAAGACTTTAAATATAAAAACACAAGTAAGTTGATTTTTGAAAAATTGCCATGCTAACAACATTAACCTAAAGTATTTTGGAGTAGGTATCTTAATATCAGACTAATAGGTGATATGTAGCAAAAAAGATTACTACTAGGGATAAAAATAGTTATTTCATGGTGACAAATGGTCAGTTAATCAAAAGATATAACAACGTCAATTATTTATGCACCTCATTAATAGAACTTCAAAATAAATGAAACTAAAACACATGAAAGTGTATAGATAAATAGATATAAATTTCAACACTAGTTTCTCAATAGCTGAGAGAATAAATAGCCAGGAAAGAAGTGACATCACTACAGATATTACATGGTAAAAGGAAATATTATAAACAACTTTATGCCATTGAATTTTAATTTTTGGATGCAATGACAAATTCCTTGAAAGGAATAAATAAATAAATAGAGTGCTTACCAGTCTGCAAATGGACATGAGGTCTTAAGCATAATTACTCAAATGTTGATATTTAGCCCATTGGATATCTCTGAGTATTAAGGAGGCACCAGCAGGTGTCTTATTTGTGTGAAAAATCTAAGCTGGTCTCTTCCTCTGGAGCTAGCTCTACTACTCAGCAGGCATTCCCTCTCCACAAGGCTTCAGAGACACCACTGATCTTACCAGTGTTGTGTGAGACCTCTGCTGTACTCCTCATGCTACTTTGGGGAGACTGTCAAAGGACATTAGCAAGCTGTGTCACCTGGCAAGTGAGAAGCCCTGTTGATGGAATGTACAGGGAACCCCTCTTAAAAGCCATATTTGCAGTGTCTTCTGAGGCTCCGGTCTTTAAGCGTCTCAGACATTGTCTCCTTAAATAGAATAGTCTCTCTGCCATGCCACTCCCTCCAATCACCCTCTTTTGTGGAATCACATCTGGACATAGTCTACCTCCTGGATAGCAACTCCTGCAAAGAGGATCCTGGGTGCTGTTAACCTGCACGCCGGGGTGCCTTGGAATCATGATTTATTCTCAGCCTTGACCCACCATACAAAGTTATTCTCCCCACAAAAAAAAATGTCATGGGCAATCCATTCTGTCTAGCCTCACAATTGCAAAGCTGGTGGAAACACAGCAGCTTGTCAACATCTTCATCACATGGAGGGGACTATTTGCTAAGGCCCTCCCCTTTTAAAAGACGCTTATTATATACACGACTTAGGCAGTGTGCCTCCTGGGATTTTTCATCAATAGTGGCATGTTTGTTGTGCCAGCTTTCTGATATGTTGTTGTGTTAACTGAACTTGTATATCTAATTTTTATCTGGAAGATAATTTTTTCTGATGTTATTTATCTGATGGTGTAATTTACAAAATAACTCAATTAGGCAATTAATGCATCTTTAATTGAGTACTAGTTTAGGATCAGTGCCACAATGTGGGTAAACCCAGAGATATATTCACCCAGTATTCCTTCCTTCTCTTCTTCCTTCTCCTTTTTTTCTCTTCCTCCTATACCTCCTCTAGATAGATAGATAGATAGATAGATAGATAGATAGATAGATGATAGATAGATAGATAGATATACTCACACCCATGCCTTCACAGTATATACAGTAGTCCCCCTTATTCACTGTAGCAATTCATAAATTTTAAATCACATGCTGTTTTGGGTGGTGTGATGAGATCTTGACTTGTCTCACCTAGTCCTTCCAGATGTGAATCATTCCTTTGTTCAGTGTCTCCACACTGTAGACACTTCCCATCCGTTTGCCACTTATCAGACATCTAAGTTACCAGATTGCTTGTTGAGATATCACTGTGTTTGTGTTCCAGTAATCCTTATTTTACTTAATAATGGCTCCCTAAGTAGGAGTAGTGATGCTGGCACTTTGGATCTGGCAAAGAAAATGTGTAAAGTGTTTCCTTTAAGTGAAAAGGTATGCATGTAGGTGGAGGGGAGGGAGTGTCTATAGGGTTCCGCACTGTTCCCAGGTTTCAGGCTTCCACTGGGAGTGCTCAAACATATCCCTTGCAGATAAGGGGGTGGGGGCGCTACTGCACATACCTCATTTGGAGTATTTGAACTTGGCTTTGGTGTAATACAACTTTCCAGAGGTTACCGTTGCTTATCTAGTTTTCATCCTTTATTCAGAATTATTTTTGATGAGCACCTAGAAAATGCTGGGTAGTTAGCAGTAAGACCAGCACTCCTGGCTTTATCTCAGGAAGAACACAGACCTCATAAGAACATTGTGAGTGAGAGAAATGTATGTGAAAGGGGAGAATAAAAGATCATGCATGGTATGGCAGGAGGAGCTATTGAGAGTATACATGAGAAGTCTGACTGTCCTCAGTTGGTATTGGAAGCCAGCATTTACTGAGCAACTACCCAGAAAGCATAGAGTTCAAGAGCACAGGAATGGCCTTGAACAGATCTGAATACGAGTCCTATGTCTACTAAGGATTAGATGTAAGGCCTTGTTCCGGCAAGTTGCCCATCTCCCCTAAGTCTGGGTTCCTCTGTAGTAAAGTTAGTGATGGCATCAAGCTGGTTAAATGAGGGAATGGAGGCAAATTTGAAGCACTCCACACAGGTCCTGGTTCCAAGCTACCTCTCAGTACATGAGTGTTATCCTGATTTTCCCAAGAATCATGGATGGATGTAGATTCTTGCTGTTGTTTCTCTTACTCAGGTGCTTCATACTCATGATTTTTCTGGGAGGCAAGACTTATGTCTTCCTCAGTGAGGACACAGAGGGTCAGGGGAGTGTAGAGAGCTGGACCACGAGTGCACACCTACGAGGAGCCAGGCTGATTTCAGTGCTCCTTCTCTTTGCTTTCCTTGCACAGTTTATTGACCTCCTAGATGTTCTTTGTCTCTTTCCTGATCAGTCTACCCAGGGAACAAATCTAAGTGACCTCATTGAATAATGATCCCACAAAGTTGCCAGGCAAAAAATTCTTGTTTAAGAATAACAGTGGCACGGAAATTTTTTCAGTGTCAACAGATCAGCCTGATGGTTAAAATCACTGAAGAATGCAATGTACAATGTTTTCATTTTCTCTGGCTTCCTGTCTCCCTTGGAATAATCATCAGCAGAAACACATTGCTGAAAGACTTCTCTTCCTTACATCCTCAGAATATAATAAGGCCCAAGCTAACTGTCTCCGGCTATTGGGAGTTTGTAGACACACAAATAAAAAGAAGGTGCTCTCAGAGTTTTATGAATTTTTCTCTCTAACAGTCCTGGGTTGGAAGGACATCTTTTAAATTGATGTAGCTATCACCCAGGAGCTAACATTAAGATTTCAGCAGAGGTGTAGGGGGTTATGATCTTTCTTTTGCTGTCAGAACCGAGGCTGGTGTACTTGCATTGAGAGACATACTGGACAAAGCAAACTGAGATCCCAGAAAAACAAGAAGAAAGCCTATTGAATCATGGGCTCTACCTGAGGGCATTTTTTAAAGGTAGATTTGTCAATATCGGTTAAGTCATTTGCATTGACTAATTCTCATAGACTCACAATACCTCTTGTGTGTGTCTTTTCAGGTGTTCAGTTTTATATTATGTTATCTGGATATTGTATTGTGTTCACCACCCAAAATCAAGTTTCCTTCCATCATCATGTACCCCCCTTTTATCATCTTATCCATCCCCATCCCCCCTTTCCATCCAATAATCACCATTCTGTTGTCTGTGTCCATGAGTGTCTTTTTTGCTTAATCCCTTCCACTTCTTCGCCCAGCTCTCCAACCCTCTCCTCTAACAGCTGTCAATCTTTTCTCTGTGTCTATGAGTCTGTACCATATGATTTCACTTATATTTGGAATGTAAGGAACAGAATAAACTAACAAACAAAATAAAAACAGATTCATAGTATTTCTTGGTTTTATTAGTGGGTCAGAGAGAGGAACTCAGTGATGGATGTGATATTGTGGCATTTAGAAACTTAATTGTAACTGGGCTTAAAATAGCAGCAGGAGCTGAAACTGGGCCAGCTTGAGCATAATTTGTGTTTGCAGAAAACACTGTTTCTTGTTCAAATTTGATATTTCTTGACATATGTTTCTTGGTGTAGTGTTACCAGCACTTTATCAGAGATGGAAGAACTTTAAAATAAACTGGTGACCAGATATATATATATATATATATATATATATATATATATATATATATATATATATAATTGCTCTAGAACATAGGCATTCATCAATTACTTATTGATATTGGTGAGGGTCTACTCTAAGCATGGGGGATAGAATGGTGTGTGAGATACTGGCCTTTGCTTTCATGGGCTAATTCCTTCAGTAGCAGACACAGAAAAAACATAAGCAAACAAATAATAGCAGTATATAATGTCAAAGGATATATGTGACATGAAAACACTAGCGAGCTAAACTAGTGAATGCTTGTGGAAGGTACAGTGAGTCTAATTCTCAGGTAAGTTGGTCAGGGAAGGCCTCCTTAAGAAGCTCTAACGAAGCAGAGGTACAGCTGATCAAATAGAAGACAAATAATTTTAGAAACAGAAGCAGCACGTGCAAAGGCCCTACTGTGGGAAACAGCTAAGAAGGAACCGGTGCCATTAGTTATAGGGAATGAGTCATGGGAGGTGTTGGAAAATGCAGTTCAATAGAAAGGCAAACATTGGGCCTTTAAGGGCATGTTAAGGTTAGGAGTTCACATGATATTCAAAATACAGTAGGGAGAAGAGAGAGTGTTAAGATGGAGGGTATCAGATTCTGATATACAGTATCAGAAGATCACTTTCGCTGACTATAGAATGGATGAGGGGTAGGTTTCTCTTTAGTAGTATAGAAGAGAAATATCAGTTGCCAAACCAGAGAAATGAGTGGCCTGACTGAAGATGTATTCGAAGAGTACTACAAAGAAAAATAAGTCAGAAATGTCCTGAAGGAATGTGCTCCATATTCTTGGAACCTTTATACACTGATAACTTAATATTCTGATTGTCCACATCTAGTTTCATCTGAAGCAGCTATTTGCCTCATTTTTGGGCCCTTTAGTTCTAATTTTTAAATTGTTTCCTTATTTTTCTGTTACATTTGCCACTTGACATTGTATTACTTTCCACTGTACAGCAGAGTGGTAATTGACATACACTTTTATAAAGAAGATGTGGTACATATACACAATGGAATATTACTGGGCCGTAAAAATAAAGTATTGCCATTTGTGACAGCATAGGTGGACTTATTTCATGTAGTATTTTACTACATGAAATAAATCAGACAGAGAAAGACAACTACAGTGTGGTTTCACTTGCATGTAGAATCTAACAGAAATGAACATACAAAACAAAAGCCAATTCTTAGGAACAGAGAACAAACTGATAGTTGCCAGATCAGAAGTCCAAATTGGCCCTAGCCAGCTTGGCTCAGTGGATAGAGCATCAGCCCCTGGACTGAAGGGTATCAGATTTGATTCACATCAAGGCCATGTACTTTAGTTGTAGGCTTTATCCCTGGCCCTGGTTAGGACACATGCAGGAAGCAACCAATCGATGTCTCTCTCTCACATTGATGTTTCTCTCTGTCTCTCCCAATCCCTCTAAAAATGAATGGAAAAACATCCTCACCCAATGGAAACACACACACACACACACACACACACACACACAGTATAAATTGGCAGTTACAAAATAATCACAGGGGCATAGAGTACAGCGCAGGGAATACAGTGGGTAATATTGTAATAACTATGTATGGTGCCAGGTGAGTACTAGACTTATCAGGAGATCACTTTATAACATAGATCAATGTCTAATAACTGTTTGCCACATCTTTAATGAAATGGTAAGGGAGTCACTAGCTGGATAGAGCACTACAAAGGTAGAACATACCATACTTCCTCCCTCACGTGATTTGTGAGTTTTGAATTTTATTTTTCTTCAATTACACACAATGTCAAAGTTAGACATAAGAGGCTCTCATCGGCTGGATACATAAAATGTATGAGCTGATAAAGCCCAGGGTGGCCATCCTGGCTGGGGAGCCTGCACCGTTTTGTACCCGCGTGATCTTATGAAGAATGGGTGATTATTGTGGCTCACTTGTTATTATTATTTTTATAATGAAGCTGTCTCCAACCAGGTACAATCTTGGACTTACATAATTGAATTTTCGATGGAGAAGTGCTGCTGGTTTATATGAAATTTCCACGGGAGCCAGCGTGAGTCCAGGAGTTAGCAAACAATATTTTTAATTGAGATTTTATGTCCCTGCCCTCAAATCAAGCTCTGTAATAGGATCCCAGTTGGAATAGGTGACTCCATAACAAGTTACCACTGCTTCCCACATCAGAAAGGTGTTAATTTCTCCAGCTCCCGCTGGGCGTCCATCTACTCCAGTGACCCGCCACCTCCCTGGACCATAAAACCCATGTTTTGCATTCCATTATGTTCAGAGGGCAGCTTTAGCAATCTGCATATTTCTCGCAGGATGTGCTGGCCGAGTTCCATCCAAAAACATTAAGATGGAGAAGTATTAAAAATATTGATTTGTCATCTATTACATTGAAGTGATAGATTGAAATGAAATTTGGACGCATGCCAAACCTCCACTAACTTTGACTATTATTGGATGAAATGGAATGGCCTCCGTCTCATTAATATGCTGTGTCCATGCGAGAACAGTTAAGAGCAAGAAGCAAGAACTGGCCATGATTTTTCACAAAAAATTATATTTTCCAAATATGTGTGGGGTTTTCAGGTCCAAGATGACACTCTCCATCGCTGGTCCTGTTGTCAGCGGGAAGCACTGTTCTTTTCCCATGTTTGCTTATGACAAGGGAGACACTCTTATTTGAATTTTATACACTCGAGGCTTTTCAGGTCAGCTCACCATAATGTTCCTCCAGTCCCTGGAATACAAGTGACAGCTGTAGTCCACAGTCCTTTGTCTGTCCATTTCATCCAAGGCAGGTGTCCATCTTGATCCGATTCTTTCCTATTTCCCTCACCTATTGCTTCCTACATCACCCTTTTGTTCTGGCAATGAAATCATCACACTTTATTCTACTCGAAGTTTTTTCTTCATTTTTGGATTAAATATCTTTTCTTTTAAAAAATATATTTTACTGATTTCAGAGAGGAAGGGAGAGGGAGAGAGAGATAGAAGCGTTAATAATAAGAGAGGCCAAAACCAGTTTGGCTCAGTGGATAGAGCTTTGGCCTGTGGACTGAAAGGTCTCAGGTTTGATTCTGGTCAAGGGCATGTGCCTTGTTTGCAGGCACATCCCCAGTAGGGGGTGCGCAGGAGGCAGCTGATGAATGTTTCTCTCTCATGGATGTTTCTAACTCTCTATCCCTCTCTCTTTCTTTCTGTACAAAATTATATATATATATATATATATATATATATATATATATATATATATTCAAAACTAATGAGAATCATGGATTGACTGCCTCCTGCTTGCCCCCTACTGGGGGGGATGGAGCCTGCACTCCTGGTATGTGCCCTGGCCTAGAATCAAACTGTGACCTGCTGATTTATAGGTCAACTCTCAACCACTGAGCCACACCAGCTGATCTAAATATCATTTATTTCAGCTGCTCTGTTCAGAATTTTATAGAATCAGATAGTTTCCTTTCTTTGCTTTCCCAGAGAACCTTTATCTCACTCTTGGCAATGTATTCAGAAGTAGTGGGTATGCATCAATTAAAATTGGTGGCTTTGGAGAGGGAAAAATGCATATTTGAATTAAATATGCATTCTTTTTGGAAATTTGTACACGTTTCAAACTTTATTTTAATTATTTAAAAGTTGTCTCAAAAGAGTTTCAGCAAGCAGTGCCATAAAATACCAATATTAGTTTTGAGTTATTATTATACATTCCAACTTATGTGGGAGGAATGATGATGTCTGAAATTGACTTTGAAATGCACCAAAAATAAGATGGGCTGATGGATGGATAGGGGAATGCACATATGGAAAGATCTGGGATAAAGCAAATATAGTAAAATGCTAATAGAATATAGGTGATGGAAATTTAGTAAAATGCTAATAGGAGAATAGAGGTGATGGAAATATAGCTATTTGCTGCGTGTTTGAAAAGGTTCACAATAAAACATTGGGAAAGTACAGTATAAAAGTTAGCAATCACATGGATAGATTATAGACCGAGTTAAACATTGTGTGCTTGCCTTTAGCATCTATTCTTCCACTCAAGGATGCTTTAGGAACCAAATTTGTTGCAGGATCATCTTGCTGTCACCCACAGCTCCCCTTCTATCCTGTGTCCTATTTCTTTGCCTGTTTGCTTCTCCCCTTAATACGTGTCCTATCTGTCTTAACAAAAACAGTGTGACGTGGGCTCTTCATCAACTCATGTAAGTAGAAGCAGCAGCAGATGAAAAGGGAAAAAGAGAAATGCATTTCTTTTCTCTCTGCTTTTTCGTTCCTCCCACCCCAAGCCTGCCTGCCCTCCTCCTCCTCGTCCTCCTCTTCTTCCTCCTCCTCCTCGTCCCCCTCCTTGTCCTCCTCCTCGTCTTCCTCCTCCTCGTACTCCTCCTCCTCCTCCTCACTCATTCCTTCTGTCAAAGTTAGTGGAGCAGTTCTGGCCTGGCTGGATTTATGCGGCTCAGAGTGAGCGCACAGCCACCGCCGAGGCTGCTGTCTGCCCCGCATTGATTGAGCTCTCTGGGCTTGAGGGATTTTTGCCTAGCTGAGTTTTCCGGTTGATATGCTCTCGGTCATTTGTCATAAAATCATTCCAACCGAGCTGTTTACTGGTTTGAATGCTTAATTACTGAAGAAGAGAGTAGGTTCTTTTGGGGCTGGGTGTTCGTTAGAATGCCTTCTTCCAGCTCACTTATCATCTGGTAGGTAGCCTGTGAGGGCTGAGTAGTTAACACAATACACATACCACCCTTCCAAATCAAAAATAATGACACACAACTCTACCTAAGAATCCTGAGATGTGCATACACAGACCTTTTTACCTCCTACCATGATGGCATTTTTTTTTAATAGAAATTGATTGCAAAACTCAGCACTCAGGCAGCGGCCCTGTGCACGGATCTGTTCTGGGTTTCGAATCAGAATGTTCACCTGGTTTATTTAGATCAATTCCCAGCAATGGGTTGCTGACTTCCCCCGCCAGTTCAATAGCCTCCATCCAAATTGCATAAGTGTGCTGGATATAATTATCTCTCTGAAGAAAGTTCCACTAAACCGGAGTCAAATTTATTTGTAAATGCAAAGTCATCTTGGGAATTATATTTCAAAACCTATAGTCGAGGATTTAGTGTCGGAGGTCCTTTCCTTATGGTTTATTTATAATTTCAGTGCCTCTTCTCCACGAGGAAAATTGAAACGCTCTCTGTGTCCCCATTGCTCCCTTCTCAACATTAACTCCCACTTACAATTTCTCTCTACAAATTGGCCTCAATTATTTCTTTTTCCTATTGGTTCCCTATCATTGAATAGTTAGAGGACATGTCTTTATATATGGGTTGCTTTTTTAAGAGATTCAGGGAGAGAGAAACTCAGAGACAGATTCGGAGACAGAGAGACTCAAAGATAGAGACAGGGAGTGGAGAGAAGCAGAATATCAGGAGGTTTTAATGCCAAGATAACCTGTCAGAGCATCTTAAATATTTACCGCAGTTTTGATGTTTCATTTATCTGGAAGTCAGCAGGCCATTGTGCTGTTTCCATTTTTCATCATGGAGCACTATGGCTTTTTTCTAAAGTATTAGAACTAAAAAAAATTTAAAAAAAATACACAACCACAACAACCAAACTTTTAATCACTTTGCTATAAATATAACACTGGGGGATTCTTTTCCCGTAGATGTTACTTTCCCGTTATTAAAAACAACTGCTTGTCACTCCTTCGCCTCCTTGCCTCCCCATCCCTTAAATATTGCCTCTATTCAGAGCTATTATACTTAAAGTAATCTGGATTCTCTCAGAGCTGCCAAGAGGCGAAATTGACTTTTTGAGGATGTATTGCTGAAAACTGCAGCCCGTGCATTTTCCCCAAGTAGAAACATCCTGTGCGTGAGGACCTAGAGGGGCGATTTATGGCCAGTTTCCACTTGGCAGCTGAGGTCAGAGAGTGTCCACTTCTGCAGGCACATTAGCCTTGTTCAGGGACAAGGCACAGGGAGGCGTCCTCTAGGAGGTGTACCTGGGGCTTGGCCACCTTCATGGGCACCGAATGCCCTTTGCAAGTTTTATTTATTTTGGCCTTCACAGCAGAAACCTTCCCAAATCTAAACTTTTTTCAACAATTATGAAAGATGTGCTGGGTGAACACTGACATATAGGGGTCTTATGGAATAACTAGAGGCTCAGTGCACCGGTCCCTCAGCCTGGCCTGTGGGAATCAGGCTGAAACTGGCTCTCCGACATCCCCGGAGGGGTCCCTGATTGCGAGAGGGTGTAGACCAGGCCAAGGGACCCGTGCACCAGGCCTCTAGTATGCATACATGATCTTTGGTTAATCTCTTCCCGCCCTCCTCTGCTCCCCCTTTCCCTCTGAGCTTCCTCAGTCTGTTGCATGTTTCCATGCCTATGGTTTCCTCTCTTGCATTGAGCATCTGCCCCCATTGGTCAGTGCACATCATAGCGACTGGCTAGTTGGCCCGTTGCTTAGGCTTTTACATACGTAGAGACTAGTGGCCCAGTACACGGAGTTTGTGCACATTAAAAGGGGTTCAAGTAGAGGAAATAATTTAATATTGCTATTTGCCCTTTCTCTATAATAGAAGTGACAGAGATGAAAGAAAATTAGTAAAATGTATATGAAAACCTTTCTCCTGTCAGAGTCTGGGGTGTACCACAGGACCCAGAGTCAAGTCCCCACCCACTCACATGTGCCTCAAAATTGCTTGAGACCCAGACCCAGCTGGCTCCCCCCATTGGGCTAGATCCAGACCTGGCCCGTCCCACCTTTGTGAAGCCCTGCCAGGCAGAGGTGTAGCCTCAGGTCCCCTGGCCCAGTACCAGGATGGGGGGCGTGATATGAGGTCCCCCAGCCCAGATGGGGGGGTGGAGAGGCATGCCTTGAGGTCCCCCGTCAAGCCCCACCAGGTGGGGGACACAGCCTGAGATTTCCTGTCAAGCCCCACTGGGTGGGGGAATGGCCTGAGATCCCTCATCAAGCCATGCCAAGCAGGGGGGTGCAGCCTCAGATCCCCCGGCCCAGCACTGGGCGGAGACTTAGCTTCATGGCCCCCGTCAAGCCCCACTGACAGGTTGCCCATCAAGCCCAGCTGGGAGGGGGTGTGGCCTAAGTTCCCTCAACCCAGCACCGGGGGTGCACCTTGAGGTTCCCCGTCAAGCCCAGCCAGGCAGGGGCCCAGCTTCAGGTCCCCTGGCCCAGTGCTGGGGCAAGGGGTATGCCTGAGGTCCCCTGTCAAGCCTTGCTGGGGAGGGGTGCAATCTGAGGTCCCCCTTGTGGTGCTGGGTGGAGGGATATGGCCTGAAGTCACCTAGCAGGGGCCCGGCTTGAGGTTCCCCAGTCTGGCACTGGGGTGGGGGGAGCAGCCTGAGGTCTCCTAGCCCAACACCAGGATGGGAAACACACCTTGAGGTCCCTGTCAAGCTCTGCCAGAGGCATGGCCTCAGGTCCCCTGGCCTGGCACCAGGGTGATGGGCGTGGCCTCAGGTCCCTCAGCCTGACTCCAGGGCAGGGTGTGTGGTCTGAGGTCCCCTATAAAGCCCTATGGGGTGGGGGAGGGTATAGCCTCAGGTCCCTGCTGATTGCTCATTAAGGCTCCTTATGGGAACTTGGCTTCAGCTGTGGGTGCAGCCATCTTTGTGATGGAGTGATGGTCAGTTAGCATATTCCCTCTTTATTAGATGGGATTACAAGAACATCCTGGGTTTATTGGTTCTATTTCACTGAGCTAAGTCTTTGACAGGAATGATCCCACTGAAACTTCTTTCTTGGAGGGGGTGATGTTCAAATCACTCTCTTGTTTTATCAATGAGGAAAAAATAGGACTTAAAATGTTTGGGCAGTGACCCAAGTAAATACATGGAGATCCATGTTTTGAAACAAACATGGGTTTGTGCTCTTCACTACCCCATGTAAGTTTTGAGATGCAAGTGAACTTGGCAACATTGAGGTGTTGGAAGGCACCATTAGCATCTACCCTCCCCCACTTGCTTTGTTAGTGTAGACTAGAGATAATTTAGTGTAAAATGTCCCAATAAAAATTTTCCCCAAAGCATATGTAAACCACGACATAATAGATTTATCAAAGGAGCAGAATGCTATTATGTTCAAAAGATTAACCAGACTGAAGCTATTTGTCATAGCAACGGGTGCTAGAGTTGACAAATTACCATTGAACCCAGTTTGTAGCAAAATGTTAGGCAGAGCCTTGGCACTGATGAATTGACATGAGAGTCCAGCCTGGAATATATTTAGAGCAATTTAAATATCATTCAAAAGAAAGCATAGCCATGTTCCCAAACATCCCAAAACTGTACCTGTAACCATCACGCATCCCTGATTTTGAAATGCAGCAGTAGCAAGACAAACCATGTATTTATAATTCTCAGATGCAAAAGAAAGGTCTTCTATAGGAAATGCTTGCACTGATTCTCAGGGACTCTGGTTACAGGCACTTCAAAGCTTGTGGTTGGGGCAGGAGATGGCATCATCTTAGAAATAAAAAATAAAAAAATTCTGGATAATGAGTTTACTCTAATGGATAGGAAACCTTTTCTTAATAAAATGTATGGAGTAGACAGTGATGAGTGCTATGGGAGGTGGGAAGGAAATACTTCAGAAAAAGGAAGAACCTGCTTTATTTATTTATTTTTTTAACTAGAAAGGGATCTTTAACTGATATCACTCTGTAGGAGGAGTTGATCAAATTACTACAAAAATAATTCTCTTTCTTGGTGGTTACGTTTCCTGTTTTGAGACAAGGAATATGATAGATTGTACTGGGAGAAAAGATGTCATGTAGAAGAATCATTGGAATTCCATACCTATGTCTATCTTGATAATTAATTCTCTATATAACCAGCTTTATTTCAAGGTATACCAGTGTGTGCCTGTTTGTATGCAGGTGTGTGTGTGTGTGTGTGTGTGTGTGTGTGTGTGTGTGTGCGTGTGTGGCATTTCTGCTCACTGCTGTCATTTCCATGGTGGGGGTCTGGGACCCAGTATTTCTGTGACAGGGGTTCTTCTTTTCCATGCAAGTTTTATTTAGACCCATCACCTATTTTCCTACACTTCAACTTTGATAATAGCCTTTAGTAGACTGAACAGGTACACTCCCTTTCCCTGACAAAATGTATGCTAAGGAAATAATGAGGAATGTGTGCAAGCTTTACCATGAGGGTGTCTGTGACAACATTGTTGACAATAGCAAACAAATCTGAAGGTTATCCAAAAGACCTGTAACAGTGGTTGACTAAATCAGGAATGGAATAACCCGACACTAAACTTCCCAGTCATTTATTTATTTATCATCTACAAAACTGTAGTTGAGAAGATACTTGGTATCAGACTTTGTGCAGTCTTTGAATGTGTAGCCTCAAGTTCATTAACATAAATTTATAAAATAATTGTCAAAACAGAGAAAAAAGCACAGAGCCTATTGGTAAGTTGGGGGGGGGGTGTCAAATCCAGTGTGATTTCATTTTTCACTAAAAGAAAAAAAAATGGATATAGGCGTCTGTTTTGTTAAGCAAATATCACCAATACTTGTTAGTTGAAGTATTGATAATAGTCATTCTGACAGGTGTGAGGGGATACTTCATTGTCCTTTTAATTTGCTGCTCTCTGATGATCAGTGACTTTGAGAATTTTTTCATATGTCTCTTGGCCATCTGCATCTCCTCTTTAGAGAAGGGTCTATTAATATTCTTTGCCAATTTTTAATTGGATTGTTTTTAATTGGATTTGTTAATTTGTTTGTTTTGATATTGAGTCATATGAGTTTACTATAAATTTTGAATATTAACCCCTTGTCAGATATATCAGATATTTCATTGGCAAATATCTCCTCCAGTTCAGTAGATTGTCTTTCCAATTTTCTGATGGTTTTCTTTGTTGTGTAAAACATTTTGGTTTGATGTAGTTCCATTTGTTTATTTTTTTTTTCTTTCCCTTGTCCTAGGAACTATATCAGGAAAAAAAAAAACATTTAATAAGAATAGTCAGAGAGTCTACTGCCTATGTTTTCTTCTAAAAGTTTTAAGGTTTAGATCTTCCATTTAAGTCTTTAATCCATTTTAGTTTATTCTTGTGTACAGTGTGAGACAGTGGCCTAGTTTCTTTTTATTTTTTTGGCATGTACCTGCCCAATTTTTCCAACACCATTTATGGAATAGACTGCGTTATCTCCATTGTACATTCTTGCTTCCTTTGTCATATATTAATTAACCAAATAGGTGTAGGTTTATTTCTGGGCTCTCTAGATTGTCCCATTGACCTATATGTCATATTTTATGCCACTACCATCTAATAACCAAAATGGCCTGTTTTGATTACTGTTGCCTATAGTATAGTTTGATAGTCAGTTAGAGTGACTCCTCCAACTTCTTACTCAAGATTGCTGAGGTGGTTGCTCCTGGAGTGTTCCTTCCTTCTTTGGCTTCTGTGAGCCCTGCTGTTGTAGTTCAGTCTTGATTGCCATTGGCATGTTAATTTGTAGGATTGACCCTCATGTGGACTGTGATGATTGACCCCACCATGCACAATTCACTCCAGCAGGACCCAGGACTTCCTTTGGGGGGTTACTTTAGGAGCTAATTGGGTGGTGTTTTGTTGTGGTTTGAAGCACCCACTGGGTGTTTTGGTTTTGGGTCTTTAGGACATACTCTACTACATCCAGTGTATCTAGTAACTAGCCTTGGGCTACCTATTAGAAGCTACAAATAGATCTGCCATTTGGTAATTGCCTATGCAGTGTGTATTTTTTTTAATGATTAAAAAACTATGATAATAGTAATTCTAGACTGGGTGGCATGTGAAATTATAATTAGGAAATTCTTTCAAAAGGAACTGTTAGTTTCCTCAATAGCTTAGCATTCATACAGTTCTACATTGGTTCACACAACCATGGCCTTATTGATTGATTTGGATTAAACTAAGTAAGATCATGCCTTGGAATAGAGAGATCAAAACCTTCCCTCTTCATGGTTTGTGTCTAAGTTAGAAAATAATTGTTTGGGGGCATTTAGGTCAAGTCACAGCAGTGGGGCAAGGTGAAGAGAGGATCATAGTCACTTAATCCTGGAGAGGAGGGTCAGAGATTCCACCTGGAGACAATGGCACAGTCTGTGATCCCTGGCAGCAGAGCTGCCTCAGGCCACATACTCTTCAAGGTTTTATTTTAATGGATATGTCTTCCCAGCTTTCTCCCTACGCTGATGTGCCATCTTTCCAATTAATAAGAAAATACCAAACAGAGCATTAAAGTTTACAGCTTCACATTTTCAAATTAAATTATCTATTGATTAGTTGGGGGCTGTTATTAAAAATCATCACAACCATGTCTGACAGTGCCTTGAAAATATTCATCAGGACGACTTTGATCAAATTGTAAATGGTGGGTCTTCATTTTACTTTAGAAGTAAGGAGGCAAATGAGCAATAAATTTGAAGCTCAGGTAATTGGGGGGAAAAGTAATCTATTTAATCAGTCCCAAGAGCTAAATGATTCAGAGAACTGACACTGGAATATTTAGTTAAAATATTTTTATCTAAAAAGATCAATTACTTATGCTTAAGAAAATATTCTTCAGCAGGCTTATATTAAGCATTTGCATATCTTCTGCTAAACTGTACTTAGTTTTCAAACATATGCTTAAGGGCATCCTTTTATTCTCTCTTTTATTTGGGGAAAGGGTATTGTTATTCCATCCATATGCTAATCTAAAAACATTTGTATCTTTTCTTATAGGTAGATACCTTCTTTCCTGCCCCTGTCTCACCTCACTCCCACCTCTAGACTGAAGCTATTTGTTTCTTATCTTCTCCTGTAGCTGCACAACTCTACAAAGGCAAAGATGCAATGTACTGTAGAACTTAAAGGAAGGCACTAGCCACAAAAGTCCAAATCTGGCTCTATGTCCAGGCCAGATTTAGACTTCAGCTGAGTTAACCTGGAAAATTGATTTAGTGTTCTCCTCTGAAAATGTGGGTGTCAGTAAATATAAATAGGTCCTAGTTGGTTTGTCTCAGTGGATAGAACGTTGGCCTGCAGACTGAAGGGTTCCGGGTTTTATTCTGGTCAAGGGCATATAACCTGGTTGCAGGCCCCATCCCCAGTAGGGGGTGTTTAGGAGGCAGCCTATCAGTGATTCTCATTATTGATATTTCCATCTCCCTCTCCCCCTCTCTTCTTCTTGAAATAAATTAAAATATATTTAATAAATAAATATATAGATAAATAAAAATCACATTGTATATAGTTAGAATTAGGTAAATTAATTACTCAGTTAATTACTTTACCTAAGAAGAAATTTACAAGGAACCTGATACATGGAAAGTAATGGATTCTACTTTTACTGCTGTGTGAAATCCTAACTTCTGATAGAAATACTGAACTCTACTCCTCAATAAACTGGTAATACATTAAATGTTGGCTTTGTGTGACAAATGTCTAGCAAGATTTACTAATTCAGTCAGAAGCTAAATATAAGTAAATAGTATTTAACTGAACATACTAGTACTGCCACAGACAATGGAATTATAGTCACTTGCCCTTAAGAATATAAGAAGTTTGGAGTTTTGGATTAGGTTATGGTTTACCAGTGCAACCTCTTTACAAACTATACTCTAACAATGACTTTGTTTAAGGATTGAAATACTAGGGAATTTTTTAGAGGAATTCAATACCCTATTTAATTCCTCTCAAAAAAAGAATTGTAGTGGTCAGAGAAAATGTAAAAGTCATCTCATCAAGATTTAATCCCCTTGTCAGAACTCCATTAACATTGAGAGTCAGTAAGATATTTTGGGTTTCTGTGATTTGCCATATAGATACGTTGAATTGTAGAGATACAAGGTGAGTAAGATAGCTATCCTGACCCCCAGGGGCATTGGGACACATCAAGAAGACAGGCACATAAACAAAATAAAGGCAAATGTTACCAGGGTCATAGCTACTGCAAAAGCAGTGAAGGCCACACCTCCTTGCCTGGGATGGGTGTGAGGTGAGAAAAGTACAGTTCTTTGAGTAGTATTCTATTATGTAAATGTACCAAGACTTGCTTTTTTTTTTTCCTACTCAGCTACTGTTGGGTCATAAGGAAGTTTCATTTTTAATTTTTGGAAGAAACTCCCTACAGTTTTCCATAATGTCTGCTCCATTTGTATTCCAACAGTGCACAAGGGTTTTCTTTTTTCCACATCCTCACCAACACTTGTTGTTGGTTAATTTATTGATGATAGCCATTCTGACAGGTGTGAGGTGATAATGCGTTGTGGTTTTAATTTGCATCTCTCTGATTATTACTGATGTTCAGCATTTTTTTCGGATGTCTATTGGCCATCTACATGCCCCCTTTGGAGAAATATCTATTCAGGTCCTTTGCTGATTTTTAAATAGTATTGCTTGTTTTCTTATTGTGGATTTGTATATGTTATTAATAAATGTAACTCCTTATCAGATATATCATTGGTGAATATGTTCTTCCATACTACTAGGCTGTAAAAATAGATGTAACTCTTACTATTTGAAACAGCATTGCTGAACCTGAAGAGTATTATGCCAAGTGAAGTAAGCCAGTCAGAGAAACATAAATATAGCATGATCTCACTTATATATGGAATCTAATTAACCAAATAAATCACCATAAAACTAGAAACAGACTCACAGATACAGAAAACAGACTGCTAGGTGTCAGAGAGGAAGCGGGGTGGGCTGGGTGATAAAGGTAAAGAATTAAGCAAAAACAGACCAACCAACCAAACAGACAAACAAAACAGATAGACAAAAGTATGGTGATAGCCAAAGGGAAGGTTGGGAAAAGTGGAAGAAAACAAAGGGGGGAAGGATAAATAGTAGTGGAAAAAGATGTGACTTTTGGTGGTGAGTACACGATGCAGTATGCAGGTGTCTTCTGGAGTTGCACACTTGAAACATGCATGGTTTTATTAACCAGTGTCACCCCAATTAAAAAAAAAGAAAATAAATTCTGAAGAAGATGACATATATGCTAAAGACAAGTAGGAGTTCTCTGAGTGAAAGTGGAGGAAGAGAGAAAAGCCAGTTCATCCACATATACAGATGTGCAAATAGATGTGGTCAGATGAAGTAGCCATGCTCATTCCACAGACATTTATTGGGGCCCTAAAATATAGCAGGACTGTATCATGAGGAGTTATTGAAATTTCAGATCACTTTCTCCACCACTCCTAACTGAGCTTCTCCAGTGTGGAAACTGTTCTATTTATCTTTGTTAAGCAACGTCCCTTGGCCCAATGTGTGTCACATGGAAAATGTTCAATAACCATTAGTTGAAGAAATTAACCAATCTATAGATGGTTTATCCTGATTGGCTCTTATTAGTGAGTAGATAAGTTCCTGGTAAAACCATTGACCTGTACAGGGTCAGAGGTACAGACCTATAACACATCATTAGTCATCACCCTCCTGGTGAAGATCAATCCATTTCATCAATGCTCTTTGGTATAGCCATTCAACCACAAGTATCTTCATCTATCTTCCTTGTCTTCTGTCTTATTCATGGAGATTTCACAGGCATCATGGCAGATGCATGACTTCCACCTTCTCCTCTATCCTGATTGACTGTGGATTTCTACCAGCGAGAAAATGAGCTTGCTTGGGTAACTTTCTTAATAATAGAACTATTGTTGACTGCTACTCATCAATGACCATTTGCTAGTGTCTCACCATTCATGTGTTTTATCTTTGGTTCTGCTTCCCATCATAGTATCAGGTCTGTTTTATAATTTACTTTTAAAATTAGAGTATTTGCCTATTTTAGCCTGATAGTGTATTTATAATTCCAAAAACATCTGATAGACTACAGACAAATACTAGATCTGTAAATACATGTATGCTGAAATGGGTAAGAATAGCAACTTGCCTTTTGCTCTCCTTTTTAATGATCCTTTGAAATTCATGTATTTAATTTGTAAATTTGAGTACCTGCTGTGTTCAGGAACCTGTGCTAAGTGTTTGGATATACCCTATGGTTCCAAATATTAATGAGGTCTGAACAAAGATGAATCTGTGAGTTGGCCATGGGGAGAATGAGGTAACAGGATGTTAATCCTGCCTGGGTGCTGTAAAGGATGATAAATTGTACTTGGTTGACCTTATTAATCACTCATTATGTGATATCTAATAGATGTGCATTTTTCCTGCCTCACAGCCTTTGCATTTGGTGAGGGGAAGTGGGAGTTCTCTAGTCAATCTCAACTCTGGATTCCCGAAAGGTCTTCCATTTGAGCATCTGACTCTTCATCTTACTTTTTTGATAAGAGCTAGAGTACAAATTAAGCAGGACACCAGAGCATTTGACATCACGCTATTTTGTTCTGGCTATGCACAGTGGTCAAGCAAAGCAGTTTTAGAAATAACCCAATCTAGAGACAAAACCTAAAGCACTCAAGCCCTTGGTTTCCTCTTAGTTCTGTTATTGATAAGTAGGGTGGGAGAGCCTGGTAAGCACAATCATAAAGTCATCACTCCAACTCTACTTATTTGTCCATTGATTCATTCTTTCATCCCTCAGGTATTTATTGAATACCCACTCAGCAGTGGGACAACAACAGGAAATAAGACAGACATGTTACCCCCAACCTGGATCTTATATTTTACTTGAATTTAATAGAAAAAAAAGTTATAAATTTTGATAGTGTAAGTATTGTGCATAAAGAAATAGGATTTTGTGATGTAGAACAATGAGTGTGTCAGCAAAGGAAATCATAAAGATTTTCAGTTGAAGTTTAAGCAAAGACCTCTAGCATGGGAAGGAGTCCAGGAAGCATATTCTAGGCTGATAGAATAGCAGGTAAAAAGATTGAAGATCTGTATCAAGCCTGTGACATCAAAATATACAGAGTGGGAAGGGAAGGAAAAACTGACCAGAGCATTGGTTTTTTGGCCTTGGCTTGTTTTGCTCAGTGGATAGAGCCTTGGCCTGTAGACTGAAGGGTCCCAGGTTCAATTGTAGTCAGGAGCAGATGCCTGGGTTGTGGGCTCCATCCCCATTGGGGGTTGTGCAGGAGGCAGCTGATCAATGGTTCTCACTCATCATTGATGTTTTTTATCTCTCCCTCACCCTTCCTCTCTGAAATCAATAAAAATATTAAAAAAAGAAAAGTTTGGATTTTGCTTCACATATCATATATACCTCAACTCAACTTTCACAGAACAAAATTCATTCTCTGAACCACAGCAGTCTGTGTACCTATCCATCATTATTGCAAAATTTTTGGATGGGGGTAGAGAAAGAGAATAGAAACATTTTAGGGCAACAAGCATTGGATTTCATAATCCTATCACTGCTTTGCTTTAATGTATACCCTTTGTGTCTTTGTGACAGAGAGAATAAATAACTTTTCTCTTCTAAATAATTCATTTTTTTTAATGTTCAGAAAAACACATGACTTTCTCCACTTGAACATGTGTTTATCTGTGTCACTTTGCCCTTCCTCACCTAGTCAAATGTCCTTTTTTATTTTTTTAATTTGGTACAGGGTGGTGGAGAAAAAGCTCTAGAATCACATCATCCAATAACATTTTCTGTAATTATGAGGATGTTCTGCATCCACAATGCCCAATAAGGTGGCATTGAAATAACTGAAATAACACTGCACAAACGAACCCAGTATTACCTGTTAGTGTGATCAAAGATTTCCATTATATTTTGCAAATAATCTATATCCTATATAATAAAAAGCTAATATGCAAATAGACATCACACCCTCACACCTTCACGCTGTAACAGCTCAGACACTCAACACTGGAGACAGAGGAATGGGAGCCAGCCAGGCACAAATTTGCTCCAAGGGAGGAATGGGGACCAGCCAGGCAATGGTCTGGGAGAGGGACAAGCCACCCCTACCATGGTCCTGGGCATCATCAGCTGAGGGTGCAGCTCAGGAGAGGGATAAGCTACCTGCCCAAGGGTCCTGGACATCAGTGCTTGTGGTCCAGGTGAAGCCACCTGACAATGCTCCCCTGTGGCTACGGCCAGCCCTGGCAAAGCTGGCCCAGTTCCTAGGTGCCTGCAACTGGCCAGAAGAGGGGACCTTGGGTCCCAGGTTAGGGCGAGGCAGAGGCAGTTAGGAGTGATCAGGCAGGCAGGCAGGCAGGCAGAGGAGTTAAGTGTTATCAGGCAGGCAAGCAGTTAGGAGCCAGTGGTTCTGGATTGCAAGAGGCAGTCATATATCCCCTGAGGAGTCCCAAATTGGATAGGGTGCAGTGTGGGCTGAGGGACAACCCCCATGCATGAATTTTGTTCACAGGGCTTCTAATACATATATGTAGGCTAAGTGTCCATCCATCCTTCCCTCTGGATGCTATTGATTAACACTGACCACCAGGGGGCAGGTGATCAGTGCAGGAGCTGCTATGATGCACACTGGCCATTTAAAAAGAGAAAGAGCAAGATACCGAAAACATACTGGAAGAAATAGTGACAGAAACTTCCCCCACCTGGTGAAAGAATTAGACTTACAAGTTCAGGAAGTGCACAGAACCCCAAACAAAAGGAATCCAAAAGAGGACCACACCAAGACACATCATAATTAAAATTCCAAGAGCAAAAGACAAAGAGAGAATATTAAAAGCAGCAAAAGAAAAGCAGGTAGTTACCTATAAAGGAGTACCTATACGATTGTCAGCTGATTTCTCAACAGAAACCATGCAGGCCAGATGGGAATGGCAAGAAATATTCAAGGTGATGAATAGCAAGAACCTACAGCCAAAAATACTCTACCCAATAAAAATAGTGTGATGCTGTATAATGATCTCATGTAGCAATATCTGGCTTCCTCTCCCTAGCAACCAGCCTCCTTGGAGTTTCTTCAGCCCAGGAACCCGGTTTGCTTTATAGCCAGGTGCAAATATTTTACAGTTTAACAAGATGTTTGTGAAGCATTTTCACTTGCCTCATCTCATTTGATCCTCACAGAAGTCCTGAAGTAGGTAGATAGGAGACTTGGTAGAATCGTATTTTCTTTCCATTAGCTGAAAATGGAGATTTAGAAAGTTTAGAAACTTGACCCGACTGAAAAAAAAAGTAAGAAATAGTGGAACTTGAAAATGACTTCAGGTTTTCTCACTGCCCACAATATAGTAGAACACTGCTGCAGTTAAATATTTTACCCTTTGTTTTCCCTGCATGATCCACAATAATAATGTGCTTCGTAATGATATTTACTGCTATGTTGCTGACAATTACCTGAAAGAGAAGTTGGGGTGCTTCACTGGGCTTGAAAAGTTTAGTTAAATAAGAAAGCAGGTCTAATTAAGCAAGTTTATTCTATAGCTATAGAAGGCTAAGTTGACTTGTGCATGCATGATACATATAAAGCTCTCACTGACACCAGTTGCATGCGTGTGTTTCAATCTGTCATTTAATAACACAATTTGGTTGTTTTTGTTGACATTCTGAAGCCAAAAGAAAGAGGCATCATCAACAGAATGTCTGAAAACCAACCATCGCCATCTTACCACTGAAGCTTAAATAAAGTGACACTTCTTCTATGACACTTCTATTATAGAGAAAGGGTGAATAATGATATTGAAGTATTTCTTCTAATTAATTTACTTTCAGTGTGCACAAATCCTGTGGCCCACTAGTCTCTAATAAATACCTAAGTGGGTGAGGCATTCATAACTCAAATCAAATAAGTTTATATTTATTGAAAAAGGGCAAGCAGTATAGCATTTATGAAAATATAAATTTATTAAATCCCACAGTACTGACACCTAAGAAAGCATGCGAGAAAACTGGACACAGGGGTTCAGAAAGCAGGAAAGAATAGGTAAGGGAGCTAATGGATGGCCTTCCTTAGCTATGTATCTGGAGATATGAATCTGTTGTCAAAGAATGTGTTTTCTTTGGTTTCTACAAAGATTGAAAATGCTTCAACCTTTTCCTTGATCAAAATTAAATTTGGGCTAAGATTTAGACTCAGAAACTCTGGCATAAAAACTATCAAAAGGTGCACACTGAAGTTGTTTCTAAAATAGAGTAGATGGTATTCTAGATTGGTCTTGGCAGGCTCAAGAAAGCAACTCTCAGATTTGACTCACTGTCCTCAAATTATTCCCCACACTTGCTTCATTTCAGTTCTATGAGAGAAACGACCATTGAGGAAATGTGTGACTGTGCACTCCTGTGTGTGCACATGCACATGTATGTTCCTGTGATTTCCCATCTTACTCCTCCCACCGAGCTTCTTTCTGAGTTGAGGCGTAGGTTCTCAGCCATTTCTATACCTGCTATACATTGGCCCAGCTATGCCTGAAAAATGAACCTCCAGAGCCACAGCCAGGAGTTTTGTCTTTTATGTGAAATAAATGTGTATTTCCCAGTCATCTGCCTGCCCTTGGCACAGTGTCTGGCTGGGAGCCTACTCCCTGCAATGCTTCATGTTCTGCTCTCTTGGACTCTGTAGTTCTAGATTCACTGTGTGTGCACCTCTGAGCACACTTTAAAAAAAAAATATATTATATTATTGATTTTTTACAGAGAGGAAGAGAGAAGGATAGAGAATTAGAAAAATCAATGAGAGAGAAGCATCGATCATTTGCCTCTTGCACACCCCCTACTGGGAATGTGCCCACAACCAATGTACATGCCCTTGACCAGAATCGAACCTGGGACTTTCCAGTCCGCAGGCAGACACTCTATCCACTGAGCCAAACCGGTTTGGGCTGAGCACACTTCTCATCACTTCTCTGAACCACCCCTTAGCATGGGCTGTATAAGTCAAAGGTATGGAGTGTGAGAGGTCTCCAGGATTGTCACTGTGGTGCACCATAGTCTTTCCCTGTCAATGACACTAAGTGACTTATCCTGTTTTCCTGAAAATAAGACAGTGTCTTATATTAATTTTTGCTCCCAAAGATGTGCTAGGTCTTATTTTCAGGGGGTGTATTATGTTTCCATGAAGTAGGTCTTATTTTTGGAGGATGTCTTATTTTCAGGGAAACATGGTAGCTCACTCAAGTTCTTGGAACCCTCTCAGTCTAGCTTTCTGCAGCCTTTGGTGATAACTAAAGACAAGAGGTAATCTTGACCAGGCCTGGGAGCACGTGGAAGGTGTGCTTCCAACATCTCCTCCTGCTTTGCTACAGGTCAAAGACTTAGGACTGAGTCTATTTGTAGCTTCAAGAAACTGATCTTTTCCAAGGAATGTCTTTCCAGATTGGATTAAAGTGGATCTTTCAAGATAAGAAGGGAACTGATGACAACAGGTATCCCTGGAGTCGTGAGCAGGGCTACACAGAGTGAGGGAAAATGATGACCTCACACTTTACTCTGTTTTTAATTTTTTTTTAAAACAACACGATTTTGTGATTTTTAAAGCAATACAGAGTTCTAGTCAAAAGGATTTTCAAAGTTCTTTTTTGTCTCCTGGGTATATGGCTTAATTTTCTTTCTTTAAAAATACAAATATTTCAAAAAACCCAAACATATATGAATTCCTAGAGTAGGAAGATTAAATTCCCTCTCAATCCACACAAGCCTTTTAAATGCACTTCCTTCAAATGAAACAACTCTACATATTATCCATTTTCCATATAATGACCAAAATATTTGGAGATAGATGAATAAGTGTATTCATATATATTTATTGAGCAAATACACTGAGTGGCCAAATTATTATGATTTCTGAATGCATAATAATCTGGCCACTCAGAGTGTGTGTGTGTGTGTGTGTGTGTGTGTGTGTGTGTGTGTATGTGTGTGTATTAGAAGCCTGGTGCATGAATTCGTGCATGGGTGGGGTCTGGCCAGCCTGGCCAAGGGGAGGGGACATGGGCAGTTGGCCAGCCTGCCTGCTGGTCAAACTCCTGGTCGAGGGGACAATTTGCATATTAGCCTTTTATTATATAGGATAAGCACTGAGTGGCCAGATTATTATGCATTCAGAGATTAGAATAATTTGGCCACTCAGTCTATAAGCAAGCACATACAGAATATTGTTTAAATGTTACCTCTCTTTTTGTATTTATTTGTATATGTATACATACATTTATTTATACATTATATACCTTTTGACATTTAACAGCATACATGAACATTTTATATATTCTACACATCCATCTACAACACATCCATGTTCCTTTTAGCAACAACCTAGCATTCCATAGTATTCATGTGTGTCGTTAAGTGGTTTACTCATCCCTCTATTAATGAACATTGGGCAGCTTCCCATTTTTGCCTGTAGGTGATGATGCCACACCAGTATGCCTGCAGGTAACCAAGACTTCTGTAAGGCATCCCTACCTTATGGTGGTTGGCTATAACTTTTAGTGTCAGTGGATACTCCATATCCCTCTCTGCTCATGTTCTCCACTGAAGTTGGACCAGTGTGTGTAGCCTGATCTCTGCTGAAATTTTGTGCATGGGATAAGGAAGGAGATGAGGTGTGGTTTAAATGCACCGAGAGAAAAGAGAAGGGCTTGCCCAGGGATGCTGCAAAACACATTTGAGGACACTCACCTCAGGTTTGAAGATGATTTGTTTGGAGTGATTTGAAATCAAAGTTCAGCTTTATTTCTCATAAGTGTGTTATTTGGAGGGGGATTTCATGAACTGTCCTAGTTATCTTATGCCTTCTGGGAACAGGCCTTTTATGAGATCCGCATTTTTAAAGGAACAACTTTATTCTTGGGAAGGTTGACAGGGCTTTTAATGTGGAAAGAAATTAGAAACCACAGCTGGAGGCAACATAGTCCCTTATAAAGAAAAGGAAAACAAGGAACAGAAATCCAGTTTAAAATGCCCTTTAGAATGGTTGTTATGGATAATATTCTTGTAAATATCCATCCCTAGTTATGGTGGAGGAAAATAGAAGACACTTGGACTTTTTTTTAAACAGTCACTCTCCACATGTGCCACTATTTTATTTAAACTTAGCCAAATCCAAGTTTAGATAAATTGTACAAACCAGATAACCTCTTTATTGCTCTAGGGCAGGGGTTGGCCAACTATGGCTATGGGCCAAGTCCAGCCCACCTGCCTGTTTTGTAGTAGTCTGATTGGGACACAGCTACACCCATTATTCTGAACTTTACTGTACAGGTTATTCTGTGTGTCAGTCAGTAGTTCTCATGTGGGAACAATTTCTCCCCCTCAGTGACAAGTGTCTGCAGATATTTTTGATCCCCACAACTGAGGAAGAGGTCCACTCTTTGTGTATCCTGGGCAGAGGCCAGGGATGCTGCTCAGCATCCTGCAGTGCACAGGACAACCCCGCACAGCCAACATTTACCCAGCCTAACGGGCCAGTGTTGACAGATCCTGGTATCTCAGAAGACAAATCACCTTCACTTCTCTCTTCTGTCCTTGAACTTGGACGTTCTTCTAAAGTGCTGGAGGAGGTTAACCCCTCTATGAGCAAAACATATGTCTTTATTGGATCATCTCAATCACTTAAACTAAAAGAGCCCCTTCATCTATTAGATCTGGCCAGTCAATTTCTACCCAGCACATCCTACAAACGCTGTGAGGTGCTGCATGATTTGTGGGACCTGGACTTCAGTTTCCAGAGGGCCAGACTTCTTTCAATGCCATTCACTTCCCCAAGTTTGCAGCCTGTGGGTGGCGGTGACATGGGCAAAGAGGGATGAGCAGTGTTTGGGTGGGGGACCTCTCAACTGGGGGGCTGGTGGTAAGCTTACCATAATATCATATTTTATACACCACTGTGGGTCAGGCTGGGCTCTGAATATACACTGCCTGACCCTAGTTCAGGGGAACGATCGATTGTTCTCAAACAGCGAGCCATCCAGATGATTTATTTATGCAGCAGAGCAGCCCTCTGCTTAGGAGTTGGGCACAGACCAGTAGCTTTGTGGAGGCACGGGTGTGTGTGTGTGTGTGTGTGTGTGTTCCTGCAAGTCCTCTTATGGTCCTCTCAGTTTCAACTGAGCCTATAATTAGCTCCTCAGAGACCAAATAATCACACTTTGCTTTTTCTACCTATAAATGCTCATTTGGCTTTCTGATTCCTTATTAATTCCTTAGCATTAATGCCCCCAGTATTGGACTATTGGGAACATATCAAGATACCAGGACAAATAATGTCATTCTGGGAGAAGAGTTGAAAGATTCTGGGATCTCTATGACTATAATTGGCTCTTTTTTGGTCTAAATTTGAGAAGAAGCTTTGGAGGGAGTACTTTGGGAACATCTACTGTACCCATTCTCACTGAGTTGGTATCATTCCAGGAAAGTGCCAGAGTGTAGTCATTAGGGCTGGACATTTCAAGCCTGGTAGAAGCAAACAAGCATAACAAATTGAACTCTCCAATTCTGGGGTTAAAGGTCACAGTCCATATAACTAGGACCGCGAATACTAGGTTCCTGAACCAAATTAAGCATAGACAGCCCAGTTTTGTTTCTGGCACCTAATATGAATCCTGCTCATTATTGGTCTTACTTCTCGATGTCATTTTAGAATTATTCAAATATTATTTTTAAGAGGGAGGCAATACATTCTGATTTACGGAAAATTAGGAATACTGTATAACAGCTACTGTTAGAATGTTGCACTGTGATGGACATACTCCAATTCTGAGAACTCCAATAATACAGTGGCAGGGGACACACATGGCCATTGAGTATATTCTAGTCAATAAAACTGAAATTTTTATTTTATTTCATTTTATTTTAATTAATATAAACTTAAATGGCCCCATTAAGTAGTGACCATTGTATTAGGAAGGCTAGCTTTATGTGGCCTGATCACTTAACTAGAAGAGAAAGTATGAATATGAATCTTATTATCATGGCCATATCCAAATGATATTGAAATTATAGACAAAAAATGTATGAAGATATACATCCAACTGTTAATAACTCCCAGATTAGGATCAGAGAGACATAAAGAACGATTTGGACATTTCATTTTGCCAAAAATTAAAAGAAACATAGGATTGAGTGAATCAAATACATAAGATGGGGCTGTATCATAGGCCAATCATGTCACCCATCTCCTTGAAGTTACCTTACATAAAAAAGATGGTGGTGTGTGGCCATTATCTCTGTATCCCAGGCAGCTTCTGTGTGTCTTCCCCGCCCCTTGGCCCAGTCATATCCAAGGAAGTGAATTCAGGTCCTTGGCCCTTGTGTTTTGTGCAGTCAGCACCTAAAATAAGCATGCCTGTGAACAAGCAAGTGTGGAACTAAGAGGGGAGGAGGCAGTCATGTAAACAAATGCATGAACCACAATCAGTCTTTGAAACAAAAGCCTTGTGTTTTATGAAAATCCCTTCTTGTGGAAAGCCATTTGCAAAGCCTCTGGTTTCCGCTTGGCTGGACCATGCAGACAAGGCCTCTCTCAGAGTGTCCCGCGAGTGACAGAGAAATGGCTAGCCAGGGATTGTGTGCACACGCCTGCTGATTCCAAGTGTGATCTCAGCCACCCATTTCTCTCCTAGCTTATTAAGAAACCAATACTTTCCTTTTTTTCCTTCCTCGGGGCAGGGGAGAGGGTTAAAAGCTAAGTAGGAAGAAACAAAGTAAGTGAGAAAGGAAGGGAAAGAATATACTAACAAGAAGCAGTGAAATGCCCCGGGTGACTTGGAGATGCAGCAGTGTCTCCGGGTGGGCAGAGTTTTCCAGATCCATGTCAAACCAGTATGCCAAGTCTACGTACCCGGATTACTGCAAAGGCAGCTGGGTTATAAAGCTCTGCGTGTCTTCTGTGACCTAGGGCCTTCCTGCCACTAAGCTGTGCTGGGTGTTAAACCTTCCTGCATAGATGCTGTCCCATTGGACCTTACACTTGATACCACACCAGGGTACCACCAAGGGTCAGAAGTGGCCTGTGTTTTATTTTTTCTTCCAGGCATTGTGAAACTGATAAGGCCTATGGCCCAATTTCCAGGATAAATATTTATCTGGCCCTTTGTTATTCCTGGATCCCCTCAAAGGTTAAAACAAATTAATGTGATTCTGATGCAATTGTCATTACAGAAACTAGTGTTCTCTAAGGGGTGGCCTAGTGATCCAAAAGCTACCTTAGGGCCGGGATTCTGTGTTAAGCCTGGTATATACTCTTCTGGTGAAAAGCTAGACTTATAGTAAGCAATCTCTTATGTTGTGTGCCAGACATTTTTCTATATTCTGACCCTTTGAAAAATTTAATATGACCTAGGAGTTCAAGGACATATGTGCTGAGGAAAGAGGACATTCTAATGCCTACTCTGTCATTGCCTTTTTCTCTAATAAATAGTATTTATGAGGATTTGAGTGCCTTGAGTGATAGACTTCCCATATCCAGTGACTCGGGTTTGATTTGATAGCGTTACTTGTCCCTGAGAAAGTGAAGGGAGGGTGAGAATGGGGGGAGGGGCGCAAAAGAGGACAGATGAACAAGCAAAACACCAGCTATCAGTTTTCAGCTACATGCAAACTTAACTAACTTTTTAATGATTTTATTAGGATGTCTTCTATATTCTATTTGATAATACACTTCCCTGATACAACTCTATACCTTGCAGGTCCACTTACAATTGCTATCAAAATAGGGTGTGTGTGTGGGGGGGGGACTGAATATTATGGAAATTTCACAAGTTCTTCTTTTTTTTTTTTAAATCCAATTTCTTGCCCTGACAATTTCTTAAATCTGTAGACCTTGATGTTTTAATCTCATGCATTCTGCTAGAGCCTGACATTCATCACTGGCGGATTTGATACATTTTTAACCAGGATGTTGACTATGATGAGAAAACACAAGGGGAGGCGCGTGTTTTGCACCTTGTAGTGGAGCCTGCCAGTGTCATTGTCACTTTACCTGCATTAAGAGCTTCCCTGGGAGGTGTCAGCCTGCCCAAAGCCGACTTCCCTCCGTTTGAAGTGGCTTCTCTGAGCTCTCCAGGATCCTATTTCAGTACTGGTGCTAATGTGAATGTGTGAGGGGCAGAACATATCAGTTTAAAACTCAGATAAATACACATTTATGCTGCATGTGCAAACATGTAACGTGCGGGAATCAATCTCATCCTTTAGGCATAAAGGGAATCACAAGTAGATTGAAAGTCAGATGCACTGTCTGTGGAGAAAACGTGATCTGGATCCACAGTGCAAAGTTAGGCACTGCTGGCTTCATAAGCATGGATTCCAATGATTGAACAATCGATGATAACAATTCAATCTCTCTGGTCATTTTTGTAAGTGAGTTAAAATATTAACGTGACCCCAGGAACTGTTTCAATGTCTTATTATGAAAAAGAGCAAGTAAGTGTCAGTCAAAGTAGGTTATAGTAAAATGAGCCCTCAGATACTTTGTCATTATCAGCTCAGGACTCATCCTGTCTCATCGATACTGCCACTCTTCTCCTCCACATGCTGGGTTGTTTCGAAGCCAAGTCCAGACATCATCCATTTCACCCATGAGAGTTTCACTGTGCTTCTCTAAAAGAACAAGTGCATTTTTCAAATATGTTCACAAGTAACCCTACAACAGTAACACTGATCTGGCCAGTGTTCACATTATCTCAGTTATCTTACTTTTTTTTTTAAATCCTCAACCAAGGATATGTTATACTGCTTCTGAAGAGAGAGAAGAGAGCAATGCAGGGAGGGAGGGAGGAAGGGAGGGAGGGAGGGAGAGAGGGAGATAGATAGATATCCTTTTCCTCCTTGCCTGCCATACATGTCCTGACCAGAACTGTACCCATAATTAATGTGACCTGACTGGGGAATAAAACCAACAACTTTTTTGGTGTACTGGATGATGCCCCAACCAGCTAAGACATTTGGCCAAGTTAGTTTCCTTGAATGGAAATCCAAATAAAGTTTATGGATGTAATTAGTGGGCATATCTAAATTTGTTTAATTCATATTTCCACATTTATAATTTACTCGCCTCTCTCTCTTTTTCTTGCAACTTACTGTGTTGAAGAAATGGAACTGTCTTCCAGGAACATTTTTTGACCAATATTATGATTATGAATATTTTTTTTCTTTTTAACCCATGATAAGAAACTACCCTGATTAATCATTGATGCTGATTGAACCAGTGATGGCCATCATTCTATTCCATGGGTGAATAGTGGCAACAATTTGATTTGAATTGAAATAAATAGATTCAATTACCTAGATATGTATCTGATAAGCAAATTCTCCCTTCCTCTCTAGTATTTTGTAATAAAAATAGCTAGAAGTTGAGTGACTTGCCCAAGATCTGTTAAGGTTGGTAGAGCTATTGTCACCAGAGTTCTTCTCTAGTTGCTTAAAAAATAGCAAAAGCAGTGTGCTTTTTAACTGTTCAGAGGGGACACACTTTATTTTATGAATAAACTATGGCTGCCACCGACTTTGATTTTCTCTTTCACTTCAGAGTGAAGTAAATGTGGGCATTTCAGGTAAAATATACTGCTCTTCTGAACTGCAGGATGTCACTTTAGAAAGTGGCTGCGGTTCCCCTCCTTATTCCTGAACTAAGGACTATACCAGATCTGGCCTGTTCTTGAGAAAAATGACAATGAAAAGGAGACCTTCTAGTTGCTACAAAACAATAATCCTAGACACTGTGGATAGTGGCCAAGGCCAAGTCATGTCCCAAGCCCTCTCTGTGGTCCAGCAGATTGTCCCAGGGTCCTGAGTGCACAGTAGAGGGAGTTAGGTGATGGATAGGAGTGTCAGGGCTGTACATGTGTGTCCTTAGCAATAAGAGCCACTTGGGTCTCACAACACTCCCCATTCTGATGTTCCTTCTCTCCACTTAAATAGCCACCTTCAAATGTAGGCACAAGTGTCCCACTAAATGTACTATTTTTTTTATTTGTTTCCAGTTATAAAATAACAGTTAAAAACACAAATGTCCACCCTATTCCATGGTCACTGGGAGCGCTTTTTGGCCACTGTCTAGTTTAATATTAGATGTAAACAAAGTGCTGGTCGAGGTGCCATTATTACCACATTCCAGAAGAGAATACAGCACCCATGCAGGAAACAGCAGCAGCCAAGCCATGAGGCTTGTTTTAGGATACAGAGATAGTAAGAGCTAGAGCTGGAATCTGGCCCACAGTTTATTAGATTGGGACACTGGTGTGGCTGACAGAGCCATATTTGCAAACTGTGCTTTGAGCAAGGGGCCTCACACATACTGTGTGACCTCCCGCTGGAACTAACAAGCTCTGTCCCTCTCCCCAGTGGCTGTTCCTGGACCTACCTTCTTGGAACTGGGAGTATCCACATGGGTCATGTAGTCTGCCAGGGGGAGGACAACTTAACTAAGAAAGAGGCCTAAATGTGGGGCCTAGGGTGGGCCTATCTACTTGAGCAAAACATGTGATCCTGAGTATCCCCAAACCAATGTGTCTCAGAGTCCAGTTATGTATTCCCCTGACCATGTGGATGACTCTCTCATGGGGAGGCAGGTGAATGTCAGAATAGGATGCTCTTAAGTATGGGCCTGGGCAGGCCTAGCACTTCTTGGGTCTGAGATCTTCTCACCACCAACTATCACCCCTCCCACATCAAAAAGTTTCATGGCGTTTGCTTCCAGGAGAATAGTATGTCCCATTTTTCCAGCCAGCATCATTCCCCTCACTTTGGACTTGCCCAGTGCCAACATTTTCATGACATGGAGCAAGTGAAAGAAACATTTTTTACAGGTACAGGGTGAAACAAAATGAAAGCAATATAAGCCTCATAAATATTATCCATGGACATTTTAGATAGACTCACAGACAGGTCCTCAAAAAGAGAATTCATTAATAACACTACATAAAGAAGTTTTTGGTTTTTTTACTTAGAATTTTATGCAGAAACAGCAAAAATATGAACAAATCTTATGAGCCAGGAAATCCCATTAGAAAAATAATCAAGATGCTCATTTCCCTGGCCCATGTGGAGAAGGTTGGGAGAGTGGTAGGGGAAGGGCTGTTTTCCAGGAGAGGGTGTGGGGAGCCTTGTGTGTGAGCTCACATCCACATCTAATTGTTGGAAGTAAGACACTTAGAGAAAGCCCACCCAACAAAAGTGGATGATGAGGTCGAAGTGGGGGTCATGGTCACTTATTGACTAAGAGTGGGACATTGATTTGTGGATAGCACATTTTAAGATAGAGTAGGAGAATTGCTTACTCAGTAGTTTCTTTTCCCTAAAGGGCTTAGTAGTGACTCTTAGGAATCTTAACTGAAAGTCAGATGGCCATGTGTTCCCCTTCCAAAGTTGCCTGTCTAGCTGCAACCCCAGCATAGGGACTTAGGTGGGAAAATTCTGCAGTGTAGCAGTTCGTTTGAATTTTGAATATTTGGAAAGAAACAGAATGTACCTCCACTAAGGTCCAATGATTTCCTGCCCCAGATGAGTGTTCTCCAAAAAGCATTGATGAAACATTTATCAGGTGTGTGGAGTTAAGGGCATGGGTCGCTCACCCAGACAGAAATAAGCTGATCAGAGGAGACAGCATTCTCTAAAGCAGCTCCCTACCTGCTCTGTCCATTCTAGGATAGAATCTTCAGAGCAAAAGCCAAGTTGATCAGACCGTATTCAGGAATTCATTAATAACACTACATAAAGAAGTTTTTTCTACTTAGAATTTTATGCAGAAACAGCAAAAAGATGAACAAATCTGTAGTTGCAACTGTGTCTTATGTTTTCCAAACCACTATCTTTTTTATCCCAGGCATGCATGCTGTACACTGTGTATCCAAGAAAATCCCCTCCCCCAATATGGTTAAGGTGAGATCATGTGACTGCTTTCTGGACATTGAAAGTGGACATAAAGGATGCATGCCACTCCACTTCCAGATCTAGTCACAACCCCCTTGTGTGACCTTCACAATCTCTGCTCTCCATCCACTGTGACCCTTGCAATCCAGTTTTGAAGATACCCTTTGACTTAATCCATTTGGGCTGCTACAAGAGAATACCAGAGACTGAGTGGCTAGTAAACAACACAAACTTATTTTTCACAGTGTGGAGGCTAGAAGCCCAAGGTCAACAGATTCAGTGTCTGGTGAGGGTCTGCTACCTGGTTCATACAGGTCCATTTTCTTGTGTCCGCACATGGTGGGAGGAGCAAGAGAGTTCTCTTGGGTCCCTTTTATAAGGGATGTGATCTCATTCATGAGATCTCTACCCTTATGACCTCATCACCTCCAGAAGGTCCCACCTCTTAACACAATTGCATTGGGGTTAGGTTTCAACATATGAATGGGGGGGGTGTCTCCTTCAGTGTATAACACTATTATCAGATACAAGACACTGGGTCGCTGAGTGATTGATTGATCATAGCACCTTCCCTATTACCCTAGACAGAATTGCAAATGAGCACTGAGCATCTATAGGGTTAATCCTTATGACCTGGAATTGTGTGTAATATAACTTGGTTTCTGTCCCCTACTAATACAACTTAACTCAAGTTTGTTAAGATAGAATTCTGTTACTATTATACTATGAAGTTAACACAAACATAATTCCATACTGCAACAGAGGTTCCAAATAACATGTAAAAAGTAAGTTCTGCTGCTCATAGGATTTCCCTTTTCCTAAATTCCCCGCCATCTGCAGAATAAGTATTTAGGTTTCACACCAGCCAGGGAGGCATCAGATTCTCTTGTAGCTAGTTTCATAACAACTGCTATTCCCTCTCTGAACATATTGGACACAGGATGCTCAGGTAATTTCTAAGGATGCCTCCGTGGTACCATGTGGGCATGCCCATCTCCATTGTATGTCTCCACATGACATTGCTGTGCTCAGGAGATGCTGTGAGGCCATGGCTGTTTATATGCTGTCAGATCTCAGAGTCCCTTTTCAAAACACTTAAGTCCTTTATTATATTCTCTCTTCTTTCTGCTACATGATGGGGCATTGGGTTTTATCTCCACTCCTCCCAGATGGGCCCAATCTGAAAATGACCCACCTGATATGGAAACATGGATGCCATGACACTTCCTGTGGGGCACTATGAAACAACCTCCCTGAAATTGGTAGATCAGGACTTAAGTGATAACTCCACTCATTTCTAAGTAGAGTTCTCTTGAGAAAGAACTTCAGGTTTGGAGAGTACACACCATGAAAACGCACAAACAAAAAGATGGTGGATATCATTGAATCATTAGAAAAATTTAATGCATTTATTTACATTTTCTAATGACTTAATCATTTTTATGATAACTAGGCCATGGTTGACCAGAGCTTAGACAGAGTGGGCTATCCTTCCAGCCTGTGATGTCAGACGCTGCCATCAAAATGATGAGGTTCATTCATTGAGATGTGTTCTGGAGTGTTATCATGTTAAGGGGTCCTAGATGTCTAGTCCAATTCTATAACTGTTAAGACAAGGAAACTGAAACTACTTACCATTTGTATTGATGGTATGAATTTAAGCAAATTATTGTGCTCAATGCACTACACTGACCTCATCCATATAAAATGGGGGCTAATTGATTCAATACCATGCACATCTTTTCATAGTTTTAAAAGATATTTTATATATTTTTTTTAAAAATTATCTTTTTGTATATTCTAATTGGATTATTTCTAACTTTTTGAGTTGGGAATGTAATGCATTTATTTACATTTTTAAATTCTTACTGAAAGTGTTAATGTTATGAATTTTTCTTTTTGTTACTGGTTTGTATGTGAGCCTTAGATTCTGTATTTTAATATATATTGCTTTTTATTATAATTTTTATAAAGCTCTGTACTTTATATTTTGTATCCCCTTTCACTCAAGTGTTGTTTAATAGAAGTTTGGAATTATTTTATTTCAACATGGATTATAGTTTCAAATATTAATTCCAGTCTGCTCTTCTGTTTTTATTCCCCATGGATTTCAATTTTACATAAATTGGATAATTTTTGCATGTATTCCATTTCCACCACTATCTCTTTGATCTATAGTCTTTCTTTATCACAATGCTATTTTCCATTGCTTTCCTTTAAAGGCCATATTAAATTGTCATTCAAATCTATTTTTTCTTGGACACTTTTATAATTTTGACTTTATTTCTTAAATGATTTTGCTTCTCCCCTTTTATTTCATTCATTCAATCAACCATTGTTTCATTTTTTTCTGTTTTGAGTCCCTTCCCATTTTATATTTTTGAATTAATGATTCACTATGTATGTGTGTGTGTTTAATATATTTCCACATACTTTTTTTGCGAATGTTTAAGTCAGGAGTTTTGTGTTACAGTTTTCAATGACTGGAATTGGGGGAAGACTTCATCAGCTGGTGTGTTTGGATTTTCACTTTTGTGGTTCAAGGCTAGTGTATAAGGATGATACCCGTGATTTCACATCCACACATCCTCTTGTCTGTGAGTGGAGTGAAGTGTATATTCTTTACTGGTTGGTTTTTGTTGGGTGTAGGGAGGCCCACAGGAGGACTTTCGTGCATGATTTTCTTTGATATTTCTTTTGCATGCTGCACCTTTAATTCCTCCCTTGTGCTCTGTGTTCACTTCAGTTTCCAAAAGTTAGTTCTCCTCTCCTGATCACCCCCTGCTCCTCAGAACCACCTTCTCTCCAACACTGCCTCCGACTCCTGGAAACACATTTTAGTCCCAGCCCTGCAGTCAGGGCTCTATTTTTCAGTGTTTTCACATTTGTAACAGATTTCTCTCTGGGAGTGATTTTAGTTCAGTCTTAACCCTCCCCTTCTCATTCATCTCTTCCCTCTATTTTTCTGATCTTCCTTATTTTTGTCAAAAGCTTAGGGTGGGAGATAGAGGAGTGGTTCTGCTACCATAGAAGGTGGTGCTGTAGCAGCTTGTTTAACATTACAATGTCCTTTGTCTTCAAATTATGCTAAAGGTACAACTCTCAAACTTTGGTTTGTCTTGTTTATCTGTATAGAGTTTGGAGAAGGTGTGGGGAGATTCAAATGTAGGCAGCAGCCATTGCCTCATTTACCTGGAACTGTTTTTGTTTTGTGTGTGTGTGTGTGTGTGTGTGTGTGTGTGTGTGTGTGTGTGTGTGTTGCTTTTCAAACTACAAATAGGAATGGCTACATAATATATGAAGCCCCATGCAAAATGAAAATTCAGGGCCCCTTGCAAAAAAGTTAAGACTTTTAAGATGGCAAAAGCAGTGCATTAACCTAGGTGAGGGACCCTTCTGAGTGTGCTTCTGTGCAGGCTACTCACCCATGAAATCTGCCTCAGTTCAGTACTTTATATATGTAAGTAACTTGGTTCAGTAATTTTATAAGTATAATATGTCACCTACAGAGAGAGTGAGAGAAATACACACATACACACACACAGAGTTTGAGACTGGTGCCTAGGAAACCTCTGTCTGTCCCCTGTGCCCATCTCTAAGCCTGTCATGAATTAACAGTGTGATTGTGGAAACGTTATATTATATATCTGGAATTCTCATTTCCTACTTGAGATAGGAAATATTTTATTTTGTGTTAAACTATCACACATATTACTGATGATACCTGAATACATTTTAATAGTGGTGTTAGTTCTTCTACATCAGTGTTTCCCAAACTTTTGACATATGTCTATCCCTTCTATAATTTTCATAATGCTGAGTACCCCTCATAAAAAATGGATGTATTTTAATAACAGTCAAAATATATATTTTCTTTTTTTTGGTACATACACAAAATAATAATAAACGAAAAATAAAATTATTCATAATAAAACATAAATAAAAATTATATTATAAATAACATTTATTTGCACACCAGACCATCTCACGCCTCACAAGACTGTCTTGACTTAACTCATGAGAACTTAGAATTAGGCGCAGCTAAGCATGGTGCAGTGTATATCCCCACCAAACTCCGGTGCAACGTTACCCCCACCAAACTCTTCCCGTACCCCTGGGGGTTCGCGTATCACACTTTGGAAAACACTGTTCTACATAATAGAAAGTAATACAAAATATGGACACTATTATATGTTTTTATGTGTGTTATTTTCAAATACACGATTAAACTGAGTAATTGACAAACACAAGGTCAATTTAGAGACATTAGTAAGGAGTTCTATGTGTTGGCGGTGCCTGGCTATATTAAGAAGGATGAGGATGGATGGCATAAAAGCAGCTAGAGTTTGGGAAACCTCACTCAGGATGATTCCTGGGGACACTCTCAGTTCTTTCTGGTGTTTTAGGATTCTATAATGGCCTATAGTTATATCCATGGTGAAAACATTATTCTAATTTGGAACAGAGGACGAGTTTTAAATATATAATTACGAGTGAACCAGTTCACACCTTTCAGAGAGACTGGCGGAAAGATGAATTCCCTATTCCTGGTCCTTCCTCCCCCCGTTCCATTTAAAGGTTCAGAACCATGCAGTGTTCCCACACCCACTCAGTGTCATCGAGGACTCAATTGCCTACCACTGAGCCAGGGCTGGGAAAAGCCACTGTGAATGGATGTCGCCTCTGAAGCTGGATGTCAAGTCTTCTTGACTGCGGCTCTCATGTCTGCCAAAACTGCCACTCCACGGAGTGCAGAACAGGCTGCTCCCAGGGATAAAAATAGGAGAAATGAAGTTGTTCATCTGTTAACTAGGCACTTGGGTGTTACCTGCCAACTCTCCCAAAAGTTCATGGTCCAGGTGCACAATTTTGGCCTTGCTAGACAACTTGATTATTTTTTTAACAACCCAGGAATTTAAAACAGTGTCATCCTATTAGCCAAATGGTGTCATATTTACAAAGGTATGTTAGGGGTTTTAAGGAGTTCCTAATGGATCCATGGGAAAAGGCATGTGGTTGCCCTCTGAAGCATAGATTTTACATGTAATTTTTTAAATGAAATTTGGTGGCAGAGAAGTTGGCTGTTCTCTCCTAGGTTTGATTTGCTCTCGTTGAAGTTGATGGGACTCTAAAAGTTCCATGTAGGATGCTGGGATTTCCCCACCATTTATAACCCAGGACACCCCGTGAGAAATGCTTTAGTGACTTCCGTGCCTCGGTGGATATTGTTAGCATCCTACAGCACTTATGCATTTCAGTCATTTCCAAGCCCTTCTAGATTAGTGTCACTGACTTGCTAGTGTTTCAATCCCCGTCCCTCTTGCCCAGTGCACAATTTTCCACCCTTAACAAGAACAAAATAGAAGCTTTACTCTCGGGCTCAAAAGCTATATGGAATCCAAGTGACTTACTCTGTTGGGAATAAAAACAATGAGTCATTTCTGTGTTCATCCTTATGTTAGACTATATTAAATTAAAATCACACGGCATCAGATATTAGTTTCCATTGTTTGTTTTGGATTTACATGGACGTACGGCGTTGCTGTTTATTTGCTATGTCTGGGAGGAGGCGGGATATTAAAGCGGAGGTCTTGTATAGCTGATGGGAATGATTTAAACACCAACAAAAGGTTATGAAACATCTATCTCCCTCTTGAGCAATAGTCCAGGGGAGCAATCACATATCGAAATGAAAACAAGAGGGTGGTAATACAGCAAGCAGTGTATGATTCAATACCTCAGCTTGATTGCTTTATTGGTTAGGTAATGAAGCATGCCAGGGCATTTCAACCAAACATGAGTCAACACACAGCCAACCAACTTCTGTAATTTCTGAACTACAAGCAGAGGAAGAGTGGGATGAGGTGAACTGTTAAACTACCCCTGTCTTGGCAAGCGTTCTCCAGATTCTTCTTCCCACCACTCCCTGGAGTGGCTGTGCCAGGGTTGTTCTCAAGAAATGTGGGCTCCCAGGCCCTCTCCCAACCCCTCCTGTGCCCTCTGGATTGTTGTTTAATATAAGGACATTCAAACCTGGCTTCTCTGCTATGGGAAATTGCTTTTCTTCACTTACACTTTTGTCTTTAATTTGATGCTTAATTACCTGCTGCCTCTCTATTGCTCAGGTCTCCTTCAGGATTCAGGGGGAGGGCCAGAGAGAGCTTTCCTTAGTGGGTTTCATATAGTTATCCATAATGACGACATGTGGTCATTGGATAAGTTCCTGGTTATTTTAAGTGATGGTGCATGGTCATTTGCATAGGCTTCTTAGCAGAATGCTCATTCCGTTCAGGGACCTACAAATAAATCACTGGCTATTCTACAGGCAGGAGGGTGAAACCTGCCCCCAAATAGCATTCAGGGTTCTGAAGTATGTGTTCCAAAATGTTTCATGCAAATCATAACAGCAGCTTGGAGTCATTGTTCTTCAAAAGGATGATGGTGGATATAGGGAAACATGTTTTCATTTTTTCTTGCAGTGGCAGGTGGTGTGTGGATTTTATTTGGTGCAAGCATTGCTTTCCAAGGTAATCGTCAAGGGCTTTCCCCCATCTATAATGAAAAAAAAAAGAGAGGGGGTGTAAAGCTCCTGAATCAACCCATTTATTTTACAGATGAGCAAACTGAGACCTCAACCATCAGTAATTTTCCCTAAATCACTAGTTTTTAGACAGAATGAGGGCTAAATGTCACATTTCCTGACAGTCAACCTGAGTCTTTTCTTCCTTCTGCATGGTTTCTCTTGATAGTGGATATGACATATGCCATATTTTGTTTAAAAAATGGGATTTTGTTTCTGGCTCTATTTCATCTACCTTCCTCTTCAGAAAGCCAGGATTCATAGAAAGGGCCAGATATTTTATGGTGCTAATCCCAAGCTGAGTATAATTTGTGGCTTCTAGGTTGCCCACCTATGTCCATATACCTCCTCGATGTGTTGAGCCTGCACAGTCAGCTTGCTAGGAAGGGGCTTGACTGCTCAGGTGGTTCAGTGATGTCTCCACTATTTATTTGAGGACTGGAGATGCACTGCCCCATTTCTCACCAGTGCACAGCAGAAAAGCAGCAGAAAATAAATCAGCGTGGGGAATTTTGTCTGCACTGGGAAAATAAGGAATGCCATGCCTTTCGCAACTATCACCCTAACCCTTGCATTTCTCCCTTTTATGGTCTCATATATTTTTAATGTCTTTGCCTGTCAGTGAAATTCACACACAAATCAAGAACCACTGGAATAAAGAGTTATTTTCAAGGAGGTGACCACAGTCATTCTCTGGCTAAACCAAGACATAGAAAATCTGAGCCCAATTGCTTAAAAGACATAAGCTCGCCCCCACTGCTACATTAACATGCACTGTTCCCGATCATTTCCCACGATCAAGAAATAACTCTTAGTTTCTCTGCAGATAACAGAATAGATGTTGTCTGTGAATTCACTATTTAATTGCTCATCTTACCACTTTATCTTTATCTACATTTATCATATAGACACCCCTCAAAGGAGAAAGAGAAAGGGACAGCTATGCTTTATTGCTTAATACAGTTTACTACCCAATGGCAGGGAGGTGAAATAGTTAAATTTATATCACATATGCCATGTCCCCTAGCACATGCTTAATGCATTCCTGATTTCAAGTTTCTCTGGCCTGATGTAATTACTGCACAGGTTATATTACAATGAACTAAAAGAAATGTTTTCATGAAAAGAAGCTAGAACGGCAGTAGCAGTAGCAGCAAAATCAGCAACAAACTAATCACAGTTACCACTCTGGGAAAGACCTGGAGGTATGAGTGACTGGGCCAACCCATCCATACATACCGAAAGGCTGATGTTTCTAAGCTGTGTTGACACTTGGGTCCTCCATGTCTGGCACTCAGTGGACACTCAGCATTGTGTGGGGGGAAGTACCTTGGCTTCATGCCTCCAACCAGAGCTCTAACCCACTCTTGAGTCCCTGTCCCATTACTAGCAAGGGGCCATTGGTTGTCCTTGGGAAGGGTGATTAGGTTTCTTGCACCATTGCTTCCTCATCTATAAAGTTGATATGAAGATGGTGACCCCAGCTCATGGGGATGTTAGAAAGATGATACATAAGTGTCATGCCCCCCCAACAGTGCTTGACCTAAAGTCATCACCTAATAAATATTTCTCCGTGTGGTTGGCAGGACCTGTTGCAACAGCACTTCACTACATGTTCATGGGGCCAAAGAGTGGCCAGGGAGTCCTGTTCCTAGGAAAAGATCCTGGGCCTCCTTCACAGTCCTCACGTCCCTCCAGATTGCACCTGGGAATTTGCACTCTTGCTAAACTCTCTCAAAGGTTAAAGCTTGAGAATGGATGAATTTGGGCAAAGGGCACGAGCATTCGGAGACACAGGAATAGATGCGATCGCCAGGTGGTCTTGTTTAATAGATAGGGAGAGCTGGAGTCCTTCATTCAGAATAGCAGGGAGTTGAAACATGGCCTTGTTCTGTTCCAAGGCAGCAAGGGCTCCAGGTGTTCGGTGTTTAAGGAGGAAGCCTGGATAACAGCCCGGTTCTAACTGCAGCCCTGCTAACCACGGGTAACAGCTGCCCCCATTCGGAGACATGTATATCTGTGCAGGGTTGACCAATGCCTTTTGTTTTTGCGACCATAACACATATGCTCTTATGGCTTGAATTTTGCACTTCTAACTAATTAAGTTGTATATGGGAGCTAAAATATTTACATGCCTGAGATACTGAAAATAGCCCCTGATAAGTAAAACAAATGAAGCGAAAGTAAAGTAGATTTAGTGGCACCATCGTTTAGGGAGCATCTGTGATTAGATTGCGTTACCTCCTGTGCTTTGGGACTGTAATTCAATCTGCAGTTGGAGCTGATGACTTTTGCTTTCTGTAGAGGCTTTGGGGGGGAAAGGAACTTTTATTTTTAATATCTCAAGTTTCTCCTTAATGGCACTTGTTAGATCTTGGAGTGAGAAGATGTTTTTACTTAGGATAATGAAATATGGGCCTATTTTGATGCCATCCTGGGAGGGGGTGGAAAGAGAGACTGGGACTAGGAACATATGACCTAGTGCATGAGCATGACTGTCTATTTGCCTGGGGTTGTGCCTGTTTTAGCACCCAGTGTTTAAGACACTTTTGTCCTGGGGTAATCAGAAGGATCTGTCACTCCAAAAGTCCAGGAGGTATTTTTGTTCTTTATGCAATAACTGAAGGCAGTGGGTTTTCTATTCTAGTAGAGCAATTCTCAAATTTTAATGTGTATAAGTATCAAGTAGGGTTGTTTTTTTTTTCAGGGCCAATTCCAATTCAGTAGTTTTTTTGAAGGAGAGACCCTGAAAGTCTGCATTTGTGCCAAGTTTGTAGGTGCTGCCAAAGCTGCCCATCCTTGCACTGTCCTTTCAATAACAAGCATCTAGAAAGCTCAGTAATAACTTGGCAGCTTGTTAAAGAGCAAAGTCAGGATACCTGCTCATTCTAATTCTTTCCAATTCTTTCTCTTTCTCTCTCTGCCTTTCATATAAGAACCACAATTGGTCCAGGACCATCCAGTTTTAATTAAACAACACTCTTTACCTTTTGAAAATAAAGTACTAAGTTAGGGTCTCCAGAAACCAGTGGATGACAAAATATCTTTTTAAACCAAAATCTCAAGTGAGTGATTCTATATAAATGGAATACCAAATGGAGAGATTTTTCATTTTCATCTGGTTCTTTAGCCAGGAAGCTGGATGTTTTTTCACTTCTTCAAGTGGCCATCTTGAAAACACTTTGCTATCAGCCCGCCCCTGTGTGGGTGTCTCTCAACAGTACCTGGCAAAAGTATGGGCAATCAATAAGCTGTTGTTAAAGAAATGACAAAGTGGGAGGTTTATCTGCAGCAGTGCTTCCTAAGCTTGAAGTTGTAGAGGAGTCACATGAAGATTTTGTTAAAAGTGTAGATTCCACTTGGGTTGACCCGAGGACTTACCTGATTTGGGGCATTTTTATTACTCCTGAGCAATACCAATGTCATAGATAGCACTTTGAGTATCAAGAATCTGGATTAAATTTGCAAGATACATTGAAAGCTCTATAGCCATATGCATTTCACCAAACTATTGAATTATTAGGCAGTTTGATGTTAATTGTGACATTCAGAACATACACATGGGGCCTACAGTTGAAATAAAAATGTTCAAATTTCTTGGTCATGGACAAGCATGTGTTTTGAAAATACAATTGCATTTAGTTCATACTAACTCAGGTCCAACTCAAGATAAATATGCAAAACAGATGCACATGTGTAGCTTACTACTCATCAAGTATAAAGATGATTGAGCAATTCACATTGACCAAAAATAATTGTTTGTCATATATACTAGTAAGTGAAAGTTGTTTAAGTTTAGGGTGAAACAGTGGTAAACTCAGAATTGGGACAGAGGTTCGGGAGAAGGCCCTGGGACTCACATGTACAAACTGAGCCAGGTAATTGAGCTAGAAAGAGCCCCTTTGTATCCCCCTGGGGAATTTTATTGCATAGGTCTTACTTTATGTTTATTTGATAGTGTTTTTTTTTAAATTAGATTATGTAAATGGTTTCCTTCCTCTTATAAGGATCTATTTGTTCAATAATATCAAGCTATTGAAGAAAGTTGACTTGATAGATTTTCAGAAACTCAGCTATGAAGATTTTTATAAACTATCTTAGTGCCCTTTCTTTTAAGGAACTAAAAGTCTAGGATTATGCAACAACTATTTGAAGTCCTAAAAAGGGTTCCAAGCACCTGATTCCAGGGTGCTTGTGTGGGTGGTTGTTCCTGAATATCCAGTAAACAAGTCTGCACACTTTGGTTCAACTCAATTCTGACACTATCTCCCTGAAGACATCATCAGATCCCATGAGTTAAGGTTTCAGTCCCACATGACTGCCCCTCCCTCCCCTTTAGATGCCAATGAGAAGTCCCTGTTGTCATCTCTGCAGCTATAGACTTGTAGGTCCAACAACCCCCTTCCTCAATTAATTTGCTAGAGGAACTCATATAACTCAGGGAAACATTTTACTTACTAGATAACAAGTTCATTATGTGAGGATATAAGTTAGGAACAGGCCAATGAAAAAGATGCCTAGGGCAAGGTATTGGGAAGGGCATGGAGCTTCCATACTCTGTAAGTAACCTGCTTCCCCCAAATCCTTATGTGATCCTCAATTCAAAAGCTCTATGAACACAGATACCAAATATTATGACAAAAGATGCTCCCATTGTCTTATCATTGGGGAAATGATAAGGGGTTTGGGAGATATAAATGTAAAATTGCCTATCTTATCCAATACCCCTACTATGTTAGGTTCTGGACATATCACAGTGGTCAAAAGAGACAAAGGTCCCTTCCTTCATGGAGGTTAAATTTTTTTTTTTAAATATATATTTTATTGATTTTTTACAGAGAGGAAGAGAGAGGGATAGAGAGTTAGAAACATTAATGAGAGAGAAACATCAATCAGCTGCCTCTTGCACACCCCCTACTATGGATGTGCCCGCAACCAAGGTACATGCCCTTGACTGGAATCGAACCTGGGACCTTTCAGTCCGTAGGCCGACGCTCTATCCACTGAACAAAACCGGTCTTGGCTGTGGTGGTTAAATTCTAATTGGATCCCTATCACCTCCTCTAGTCCTGACCCATTGCAAGTAAACAATAACTGTTTGTTGATTGAAGATTGACTGGATGGTCCATGGCCTCCAACACAACTAGCAAGCTCAACAGCTCTAGGGGAGTAAACAATTTTCCTGCCATAGATAAAGGATTCGACACTGGACTCTAGATACTATATGTGGCTACTTCAGAAGTTGAGATATATTTATGAGGTTAAAAATATCAGGTTCACAATGTGTGCTTTCATTGGGGTGTCTGTAATGAGAATGAACTATTTATTATAAGAGCTATCCATCTAAAGAGTAAAAGTTTTGACTTTGCAGATGGCTGGGGTAGAAGATGCAGTGCTTATTCTAGGAGAGTCCTAGAATGGAGACAGGGACTTGAGGTCCACCTCTCCTCTATTGCAAACTCTGTGTGCTTGCCACTCTAATTTTTCACAGATAAATTATGGGAACTGAAATTATATCCTTCATAGACCAGTGCATCCTTTAAAATAGTGCCTTTTTTCTAAACACCACTTTTGTGTTTCAATTGGAAAATGAGAGCCAGACCAATAACTTCTTTCTTCTGTGATGGTCACATTCAAAGAATTATAGACCATCAGATAGTAAGAGAATCTCAACTTGTTCTTGGTATCTTTTGAAGGATGCTTCAAGGGAGACAAATTATTAATGTATGCTAAACACATTTTAAAAATGATCTTTACCCATCTCATCCACATTTGGCAACCTTCATACCATGGCCACCGCTCCTCTCAGAAGCATCTTGTTTTTACTTCACTATCATTTTCTAAGTCTCCAACACTCCAGCCATGGGAAGCTCTTCCCACCCTTTTCTGCCCTCTGGCCCTCATCTTCTCTCCTACCCTTTCCACCTTCCTTTGATGGTAAAACTTAGCTCTTCCCAACATGAATCCCTAATCTTTTCCTCTCCATTCTGTCTTTGTGACTCACTGTACTTGTTCAGAGCAATCAAATTCAGAAACTAAACTGGTCAAGAAGGAGTTACATTTGGTGGATTGGAGAACGCTGTGAATATTCACATAATGTTTCCTACAGCTATATAAGATATCTTCCAGCACCTTGGAAAAGTGTATGGTTCACAAAGATGACCCATCCAAGAACCAGTTAGAATATTTAGATGATTTAGAAGAGAATTAATTAGAATAGAAATTGCTATAGAATTGCCACAGGTCACAATATAAGAGAATAATTAGTGAATTAATTAACTGGATGCTGTTCTATAGCTAGTATTTGCTTTAAAGATTTTTTATGAGTACTTTCCTTTCCTGGAGTCATTTTAAGGCTTTATAATAGCCTGATGATAATGAGTTATTAGTTTCTTATAATCCAGAAAAACAGGGTTTTGAAAGGTAGGATGGGAAACTATCCTCAATAAGAACAATCCAGAATTATGATAATGTTCTAAAATGCATTTGCATTATTTTCAAATTAATATATTAACTCGAGCAAATAAATGTGAAATAATTTCAGAAAGAATCTTTGTTAGGCCTATTCTGACAAGTAAATAAAACCATTTGTATAATCTTTGGAAAAAATGTTTTTAAGAAACCCAAGCAAATGTTATCATGATTATTCTTGGATATATCCTATATCACATATAGTACAATTTAGGATTATGATGTGCAATAAAATGGTAAAGTTTATACTGAGAGAATGTTGTTTATTTGCATTCCCAAAATAGTATCTTTCTAACTTTATTGACTATATATATAATGGAGCATGTGTTACAATATGAGAAATAGATTAAAAGTTAGAGAGACAAGTTAGAGTCTGTTATAATAAATATCTGTAACAAGAAGTGATGCCATCTTAGACTAAGGTGTTGAGGGAGATGAAGAGATGTGAATGGATGAAGGATTCAAACAATCTAATGTATTATATCAAGAAAATTTGTCAATTGGTTTCTAATACAGACTTGGGGAGAAGATGAATCAAAGATGACTTCTGCCTTTCTGGTTTGTTTCAGTGAATAGTGGGGTCATTCCCTGAGATGGGAAATACTTGAAGAACGTTGGGATTGAGTAAAAGGTTGGGACAGTGAGTTTGTGTGCTTATTGATGGTTGTGAATTTGCTTGGTGTATTATAATCCTGTGTTTATCTAATTCTACCTGAGTGCCTGGAGCTTCCAGCACCTAGTCTCTATATTCACCTGATGCCTCAAACTTTTGGAATTGCCTTACCTATTTTTTGGTCCCTTCCTTCTACTTTAACACCATTCCTGATTCCCTTCTGATTATGCCCACATTATTGAAGCAGCCTTTTAGTTCTCCTCTTGCAGGAATGCTTTCTAAAAGCTACAGAAATAGAGTTCCTTTGCTTCAAGTGAATATACTGTATCCCAATGAACTTATCCCTACTTCTTCAGGGAGTAACTATTAGGTGGCAAGGACAACAGTATTCATTTCCTGACAGTCTTCAAAATAACTTTTGTAGACACTCAATAAATATTGCCTCATGGGGAATGATTGCCAAACTCATCATCCTGTTTTTGGGTTTGTGGTGGTGGTGATGGTAGTGGTTATTTTACTTTTATTTAAAATTTTCTAGCTGATGCACTCATATGCATATAAGTTCACAAGATATAAAATTATAAATAATGGGGATCAATTCTTCCTTACACGTGTACTAAGTATCTCTATGTCTCTTCCCAGAGACCAACACTCTTAATTATGTGTCTGTATTTTGAAGACATAAACTAGAGAATTTCCAAGAATAACACCATCCCTTGCAATATATAGCCAGCCAGGTGAATACTTATTGTAACACCTTCTGGAAGGAACAATGTCAGATAATCCCATACCAAGGAAAGAAAGAAACTAACGCCTATTTCCTCTGAGCATGATGAAACATGCCAGGCTCTTTCTATGTGCTCTTTCTTTAATTTGGCATGAGAGCTATTTTATAAAAGAGGAAACTGAGGCTCACAGGCTGAGGACACCGTGAGGAAGTAAGCAAGAAACATGGTAACCCATGTCTGTCTCACTCCAGCACCCATTGCCTTTCCCATCTACATTGGAGAGCTGTGTTTCATCCCAGGAGGAGAGTTTGGTACCTTTCTAGGCACACATGACTTTATCCTATCATACACATAACTTTAACTTGTCACCCCATCCAAAGTCCTTTGGAACACAGTGCAGAACAAACTGAAATCTGAGGAATTTAGGGGAGATTTGTAGCACTGTAGGACAGGGGTTTTGCATTGTCTTTAAAGTGGTCATTCTCTTCATCAAAGTCATTTATGAGATGGGGGCAATCATAGAAAGCAGTAGCTTTTAAAAAAACTTTAGCTGCCAAAAATCTCATTCCAGTTCTCTGGAAGAGTGCTGCCATAACGAGTGTAATTCCCCAGCCCAGTGCCTTTCTGGAAGTTGAGAAGTTGGAGAGAGATGCTTTCGTCCAAATGAATAAACACCACGTAGCTGAGTCAACCGGCTTGTCCTGGGTTGAGCTTGATGGGAACAGACATCCAGAGCTTCTTCCTCGGCGTCTCTCTGGGATCTCTGTCTCTGTCTTTTTCTCAGGTTCCCCTTTTGCTTTTGATAAGCGAATAAGGTCTCCCAGGATATAAGTTATCCATCTTTTCTTTCATAACAGCATTTAATTACCAGTGGGGACAATTAACAGCAAATGTGCATTTTATGTGCATAATTAGGAATTATGGTGGAATAACCCTCATTAGCTTACATGTGCTTGTCTCTACAACTTGGAGTAGATTTTGGTTTTGGTTTTCTTTTTAAATATCTAGAAAATAGCCATCCTTACTTTTTTAAAGTTAACTTTTTACCCCACTGGTATCAAATGGGCATGTCAGTGAAGATGTCCTAAACAGTAACAGGTCCCCTGAGAGCCAGAGAGACAGCTTCTGTGGGTTCCTTGATCAAGTTGAGTTGAGTAAGTGGGCTCACCTGTTAAGCCTGGCCAGTAGTCCTCTGTCTTGTGGGACTATGACTCTTAGAAAATGACTGGAGTATGATGAAGCAATGTTATCTGTTTTTGCATCAATGGTACCCTGTTGTGAGTCTGGATTTTGTGACTATCCCATATCTTCCTTGCAAACCACACCTTCTTTCAAGCTAACCAGTTACAGGTTCTGTTGTTTGAAGCCATAGAACTACCAGATAATTCAGTAAGTTTCATTCCAAAATGGATATAAATAATTTCGAGAAATAATTATAAAATAGACACAGAAAAACAAACAAAAGTGAGACACAAACCCCCCTGAGTACTTCATTCAGGGGTGTCATGGCTGAGATGCCCAGGCCTCACAATTCCAAGAGAAAGGACTTGGAGTCTGGAAAAGAAGTGTACAGCTCTGCCTTGGTAAGAATTGGCTTGGAGCACGGAGAGCCTGGGATGGCTGTGAAATGAATACATGAAAAAGAATGAGGAGTGGAATTAGCGTTCAACTCTCCAACAACAGAATTGGGCCTAGTGACATTGGACATGATGATAAATGGTGTTGGATAACTTCACCTCTTTTAATATGATTAGATTTCAGCTAGATAACATTTAATATTTTTATATTTTATTAAATATTATAGAATAGTTCTTTCTCTTCATGGCACTTCTAGAATCCCTGCTTGTTCTGGTTAGGAGAAAGGGATATTTATGTGACTCCATAGCTAGTCCTCATCTGGGCCCCAAAGTATCTCTGGTTTGGGGAAGATTTACAACCTGGGTGCTAACATTGACAAGACATGACGGGAAATGTTGAAATAGGTTGCAGACTGGATCTTCTCTTACATATTAGTTCTTCTCAACAAGAATAGAGACAACCAGGCCATTTCATCAAACAGAGTACAGTGCAGGCTTGTTGGGTGTTTGTTTTTATATCAATATGTAAGGTTTGTTTCATCAGTCTCTGTGTGATGTAGCCTTTATGAGGAGCTTGCTGTCAAAGCAAAGTCATTTAAAATTAATTAATTGATGACTTTTAAAAGGAAGGTCCCGAGGGATAAATTATGTTCCCTCTTGTTTGAATGAATGTCTGTGAATATTAACAACCTCTTCACATTTCCTATCTTGTTTGGAAATTCATTCAAAATAGATGTTTCTCCCTATAGACCACTCAAGGATGTTCTATTCATGGAATCTTAGAGATGGCCACGTGGAAAATGGAGTGCTGCTCTGCACGACAGCATTTTGATTCAGTGTTTAATGCCCTGGCTTTGTCTGCATGTTTTAGGAGTAAGAGTGGCCCCTGGAAACCTGGAGATTGAGTGCTCAGCCACTTGTGTGGGCATATGACTGGCATGTTTCTATGAATCTACTTTCTCTACCACATGACGTTTCCTATGCATTGCCATGTACAAGGGTTGGATGTCCCTGAATCCTCAGTCATGGCAGAGTTAAGGTTTTTCTAGAAGCCACTGCTATCTTTCTTTTGAGCTCAGAAAAGTAGAGAAGGAAAGAAGGAATTTAAAAGATTTCCTCCCTCTGCATTTTTAGTTGTTAGAATTTTTTTAGTAAAATTATATTTGAGAAAAATGACACACTGTCATGGCAGCCAAATAAAGCTGAGATATATAAAGAAAATCATGACATTTTTTCACTCCCAATTTGAAGAACATGCAGCCTATCTATCCAGGCCTCACCATTTTATGGCTGAGGATCAGATAGCAATAACTTTATATACCAAAATTATTATAGGAAAAATCATTGGTTTGTTACTAAAAAAGTAAAATTTCCACCAGCAAGTATTCACAACATTCCTGGCAGTCTTCCAAGGGTGCCTCACTTAGGCCCATATGCCATGGATGCAAATCTCCAGCCTCCAGTGAACCACAACCACCCAGCTACTTCCAGGGGCTCCCCATGGCTACTCATTATCTTTAGAACTGTTGTCCATCTCTGAATGCTCCCAGGACTCTAGTTTTGGGACCCCAGGTCATCCTTAGGTTTCCTTTGGAGACAGGCAAATGGCCCCATTCCAAGCTCTATACTATCATTTGTCAACTGGTCCCCAAAGAAGCTTTCCCTGTGTTGACACTAACTCTCTTTCATCTTCTGAATCTAAACCCCTCCATCCACAGGTGACTCAAAATCAACCAGCAGCAACAAGTAGGAGGCAAATCTAATTCCATTCCCTTTGAGTTTTCTTATCATATGTCCAAGCCCCAAACTCCCTCTTCCTGTTAAATGTATCCCTCCTTCTCCAGTTGTAACATGAAACCTCCTGAGAACATGTAGCTTTTGTGAAAGGTCAGGTGGGGAAGGACCTGTACCCACTTTCACTTCCTCCTTTCAGCTCCTCCAAATCCTCTCCTATGAAAAGGGAGAAAAAGAATGACCCAGACGGTTGGTATTTCTTTCCTGAAGTTTCCCAGCAAATTATGAACCAGGCCCTAACACTTGGCACTGACAATATGTGAGACTCGGTTCAGTGATCTATACAAAGGGAAATTAGATTCAGACAAACACAACAACTTGTCCCGGAGTGGGAAGCAGATGCATAATGCCTCTCATTTGTCCCTACTTTATTTAATAGCCCACATAGGGAGCTTATTTAAAACTACAACAGCAACACACCAAACCAGCCAATATTTGGAGATGAACTCATTGAATCATCATTCTAATAATAATAATTAATTTCTTCTGTGATAAAATAACCTAAAGGGGAAATAAAAGAGCATCTGAGAAAGAGTTGAAAATGTGCTTATGTGCTTTTTAGACTGAAAGCAGGAAAGTTAAAACAGAACTTGTGGATATGTCCTCAGTGTGTTCACTTCTCTTCTGTGACATTTTTTTCCATTCATTCAATAATTAACTATTGGCTATCGACCAGGTGTCCGGCCTGATGGTGGGTGGGAGGGGCAGTCTAGGGAGTTAGCTGGACTGGGTGTCTAGCTTCATGAAGTTTATAGGGTTAAGGGATATGTGTGGAGAGACAGGCATTACTCAAATAAATCAAGAATCACAACCTTTGATATACAATGTGGAGGGAAGTTTCACTGGGGCCATGAGAGTAGAAAATGGTGACAATGGATGCAAATCCAGAGGCATCTCCTGGAGGAGGGGACATCTGAGAAGATACCTGAAGGATGAGTAGGGTTCACTAGGTTAACTTGGGAGGAGCCTTTCAAGCTGAGAGAGAGGTATCCAGCAGGTCTTGGAAACCTGAGGAAGTGAAATAAAATGTCCTAAAGGATGCAACATGGGAGGAGAGATGGAGCTGAAGGTGAAGTTTGACAGGAGACAGCAGCTAGACATTACAGGGGCCACATCAAGGGTTTGGGATTGTGTCCCATTTTCAGAGAATCCATTGAAAGATGTTATATAGATGAGTTCTGGGATCTTTTTGCATTTTTAGACAATTTCTCAGCATTCTCTGAGCCAAACATTATGCAGTCTCTATCATAGAGTCCTACAAATGAGTAAACTGGATATTGGAGACTTTCTGTGACTTGCCTGCAATGGCTTGCCAGAACTGGTGTTCAAACCCAGGTCTTCCAAACTCCAGAGCACTTTTTCCACCACTACACTCTATTGCCTATACTGCCAAACAAAAACTCTCCACTGTTTGCTGGAAAATCTCATTCTATTCTAATTACCTAATATTCCACTCCTAATAATTACTTTAGGAGAGAAGAAATTCAATTATCACCAAATTTGTCAACACTGTGTCTATGCCAATGGGCATGATTAGAAAAATGATTTCACTCCACTGCTGCCAAGGGCAGTGCTGAGACTTTAGCAATAAAATGCTCCAAGATCTTAAGATCTAGAATCTTAGCAATATTAAGATGGGAAAATACTTTAGGGAGAAAAGCTCCTTAACGGATATTGTACCATTTTAAGAGTCAGACATATCTGCCTGTTGAAGAAGACTTCTGGATGGATGTCAGTCTTGGGGTTCCCTGAGGCAAGACTGGCCTCAGTCTCCCTTCACCCAATTTTTTCACATCCATCAACTGGACTTCAAATCAAGTTGGCTCTGTCTGTACAAGGGAAGTCCTGTCCCTGGAGAACAAAGCTCTGATGTGCCAGTGTGTGTGTTGCTGAGGAGGGGTTCTGAACAAGGTCTAACCCTTACATGGACCTGAAATACATCAATTGTCCGGGTGATTGGAAACAAGGAACTTTGTGCCTGGAGATTTGAGTGACAGCAGACTCCTAAGTGTATCACACTTCTGTCCATCTTCATCTGTTGTAACTTCTCTTAACCAGGGCCCCTCTTTCCTGAGGATGCTGCTTAGCTGGCACCTATAGGTATCACCTTCTATTAGTGTCTCATGATGGAAATGATTCAGTTGTAAAACATACTTTGGAGCAGACCCCTCTGAAGTTGGGTGCTTTAAGCACATTTCTGTTTTGTGAGGTCTTTTCTTTCTGGAGTCTGCTTCTGGCTATAGGAATCCCATTATTGACAATGACTTGAGAATTCATAAAACACTCTTTGAATGTGACTCCTATCAGACAACAGGGGCCATGTCCTCTCTGCAGATTGTCTCACATACTATTCCTACACATCTCCCCAGGAATCTCACTGTGAGCCTTCACTGTGTTTTTAGAATTAGATGACTTGGCTTTAAACCCAGTTCTGCTGTTTACAAGCTAAATGATGTTGGGACAGTTTCTAAACCTCTCATGTCTGCTTTCTTGTCTCTAAAAGGGGAATGAAATATCTTTGATGTCCTGATATATTTTGATAATTATTTCAAAATTGTCCTTTCTTCCTCTATGCTCTTTGTCCTGTTCTTCACACTGGAGTAATGGACATGCATTGCCTGTCTCATTTATGCTAGTCTTGGTCATGTGACTTAGTTTGACCAATGAACTATTAGCAGACTCGATGTAAACAGAGGTTTTAGCAGTTCTTGTACATTTGGGTTCACCCTCATGCCCTTCGTTCATCACCATGAGAACAACATGAGGACAATGGTCTGCAGCCAGTCCACTAGCCTCAGGAAGAGACAAGTGGGTCTGATCTTTGCCTTCCTTGAGTGCTTTGATCACACATCCTGGGCATAATGCTTAGATGATAATGAAAGCTACTATTTATTGAATACTTGTGTGTTATGCAGTGACATACAACAGAATTTTGCAATCTCTCTCATTTGATTATTGAGGCAACCCAACCAAGAAAATGTCCACCTGTTTTCAATGAAGACAAGGCTCAGTAATGTGGAGTACTTACCTAGAACTACCCAGCTAGAAAATAGTAGCACCAAGATTCAATGCCAGGACCATCTGTCTGTGCTGATGACCCCTTTATTGTAAGTCCACACCCATGGATTCTCCTTTTATACCAACTTTAGGTGCAGTGTCTCTTGTCATCTAACCATGACCATGACTTTGGTGTCTTGTTTTGTTCTTCTTTTCTCTGTCACTGAGTTTTGGTACCTGTTTTATCCCCAGATTGGAAAGCTATTTTAGTGTTTGTTACTGTGTTTTGTCTTTGGTTATTTAAAAATTTTATTGAGGTGAATTTCACATAACATAAAATTATGTTTAAGATAGATAGATAGATAGATAGGTTTAGTGGCACATAGTAAATTCACACTATTATGCAACTACTACCTTCGTCTGATTCCAAAACATTTTTATCACCAAAGAAAGCCTCATACTCATTAAGCAGCCACTCTCCTTTACCTTTCCTCATGACCCCTGGCAACCATTAACCTACTTTCTGTCTGTATGGATTTTCCTTTTCTGGATATTTCATATAATGGAATAATATAATATGATTTTATGTGTGTATGGCTTCTTTCACTGATCATTCTATTTTTTGAGGTCTATCCATGTTGTAGCATGTGCCAGCACACCCTCCCTTTTTATGGCTGAGTATCAATTTTATGGATATAATGCAATTTGTGTGATTTTTCACTTATTCATTGATGGGCACTCGTGGTGTCTACCTTTGGCTATTGTGCGTAGTGCAGCTATGAACCTGTGTGTGCATGCACTTGTTCAACACCTGTTTCAGCTCTTTGGGGTTTATACCTAGTAATTGAATTGTTGGGACCTATGCTTAATTCTTTGAGGAACTGTTGGACCATTATCCACAGCTCTAGACTTTAATTTGGTTTGGGAGTCCATATCTCTCGGCTAACATGCCTTCTATATGGTCAAAAAGCAAAGCATGGATGTATAGAAATGAGAAGTGGTTATCAAATGCCAGATGAGTGGGTCTGTGCGGTTTTTCTGTAGCCCTTGCGGGGATAGGTTGGGAAAGGATAGATGGAAGTAAACAGGGGTTCTTGTCATGCTCAGTGGCTAGGTGATATGAGAGGGGAGAAGGACTGATGGTTGGATGACAGTCAGTAAGAAATGATGATATAGGTCTTAGTCTGAGGGTCCATGATCAGTAATTAGACTTGCTGCCTCTCCCATTCCATCACCATTCCTCTTTCCTAGACTCCCTCATTCTTCAATGCCTTTGACTGAAGACCATCCTGTGTTCCCTTACCGTCACTTGCAAGAATGTGGCTGTCAGGGAAGATACCAGCAGGCCTTTTAAAAGCCATTGCAAACTTTCATTGCTAACTTGTGACTTGGAGGAACTTTGAGAGAAAGGGTTATAAATAAAATGCATGCATCAATCTGGGGTTCTCAACAGGAATGCAATTCCACTTCGTGGCTAGAGATAAAACATGTCTTGCCGTGCACAGTGAGCTCTTCGCCATGCTTGCATTTTATTTCCCATCACAATCTAAGTTATGGCAGATAAAGCTGCTCATAAGGTATGAGGTTAGACAACCCCATGCTAATTCATACTTACATATTATGGTGTGTTTTTAAAGGTCCAAGCACCACTTTTCTTGACAATTCAAGATAGGGAGACAATTGAAGAAAGGGAGAGGGGTTGAAAAGACCCCATGGAATAGGGATGAGTATGGTATGAACTAGGTTCAGCCTTTTGAAAGTCATGACTGAATCATAGGTCTCTTTGTGCCTTAAAATGTCTGGTCAAGTAAGCCACATAAAGGGCCTCTTTTAGTATAAATGAGTGCACTGCTGCTGCTGAGAATTGCTCTGATAACCATTAGAATTTACAGCAAAATCCAATGATTCCCAATAGCCAGTCAACATGTGGACACTTTGCTCAGTGCTTTTTATGCATTATTCTGATTTCATGATCACAATCATCATATGAATTTACCACTACTATTGTGTCCATTTTGCAGATGGAAACTGAGAATGATGGTGGAAGTCATTTTAGCTGGTAAAAGATAGGACCAGCCTTCAGCCCTAGGATGGTCAGGAGCCTCTGTTCTCTTTTAAGGTCTCCTCCACATTCCTTGTCCGCCCACCTCAAATTGCACACAGAAGAGAACACGGTTTTCCCCTTTCTAGGGTCCATTATTCCTTCCCCAACCCTTGCTTTTGAGTTTTTTATTCTTCATTTCTTAAGAGTAGTGGAAGCCATTCTTGTTCTTTTTTTTTTTTTCATTCATTGTCTGTTCATTCATTCACTCACTCATTCATTCATTCATTCAACTCATTACCATTCAATCCACTAATTATCAATATAACAATTAAGAATCAAGTACAGTGCTAGTTGCTACAGATATAAAGATGGATACTAGGAGATCCCTGCCTTAGGGAACCTAGACAGGTAATCAAAGAAATACGAGGCTCTGTGCCATGAGCTAGAGATGAGAGCTGGTAAGACATGACAGAAAGGAGAAACTGAAGGTGCCTTGGCCAGAGCAGGGCCAGAGCAGGATCTGAGGGGCATCTGCTCTTGCTCCTGAGGGATAAGGAGCTAACCATGTGCATGAAAGTACAGATAGAATGTAGAGTCCTCTTCCATCTGATCTTCCACACATTGGTCTACACTTTGTATTTTAAAGGAATGGAATGGTTAAGAGAATGCTAAACAATGTAAATGGTGTCTGGCCAATGAGGCAGCAACTTAAGAATGTACTTTTTTAAAACACAGAGCAGTGATTAGTAGTAAATTCTGGATTTCATTTCCTTGTGTTAACATGCTAAATAGATCTCCTATATTTTGCTTAATAATCATAACACATAATAAAAGTCTACAAGTTAAAATTATCCTGTTTTGTCAGCAGAATACTGAGACGAGAAAATCGATTGGTTCCCTATCAAAGGAAGTTCCTTTTTGGATTCATCACTCACTATCTTGAAAATCACCTTTCTTGAATCTACCCTTTGTTTTGCCTTCCTTTGAAAAGTTCACTTTAACATTGTTTTCACCTTTTTCTAAAGAGAACATTTAAAATCCATATATCTATGCATACATACATATGATTTTGAAATAACCTTCCCAAAACAATACACGTGGATTGTAAAGTAAAGCTGTTAACTGTTCAGAAGTGAAAGATTACCCTCATGCTCCCATCTCCCTTCCTGGAGGCCACCACTGTCAACAGCTGGAAGCATATCCTAGATCAGGGTTCTCAACTTCACTCTGCACTATGGCATTCTGGCTCAAGTAATCCTTTGTTGTGGGGCTGTTGTGTGTATTGTGGGATATTTAAAAGCTAGAAACAATGGAAATGTCAGAGAGTATCCAGCATATGGAGGGTGGCTGGGAAAGGGCGAGATGTGATTATGGCAAAAGAGTGTCATAGGCCCACAACAACAAGTTGAGAACAGGAACGGGACCCTCCTTTTTAAACCATCTATTTTGATAGTGAAGGCCCAAAGACACACAAACAAAGCATTTTTTGAGTTCCACTTTAGTCTTCCTTTTTAAAACTGCAATTTCATTTCCAAGTTAATGAGGGTTTATTCATTGTGTCACTGCAGAAAGCCTAAGTCCTCAATCAATAACACAAAGGAAAAAATGGTAGGAGATGCAGGAGGGAAAAAGGTAAGATGCTCCATGCAATGAGAATGCAATGGGGATCTTGAAGACACTGGAAGCTAATAGAGGTGCGGATGGGTGGTCCCAGATGAACCTACTCAGGAACTTTGATCTTATATCTAGATGAGGAGAGGTGTTTAGATTCTTTGGGCAAATCTGAATTAAAATTCTGGCTGTACCATGAGGTCCTTAGCTTTCTGCAACCTGAGTTGCTGCACCTGCAAAAATGCTGTACCTTCCTTACATATTGGTAGGCATGCCACATATCGGGCTCATTGCTCACATTCCCCACTTGCAATTTATTTCAACTTGATCTTGTCCTTTTATGTCATTTTTCTTACCTGGGGAGGACAGGAGTCCTCTCACCATACCAGATTGTAAATATTGAACCAGTCAATGCATTCAAAGAACTTACAACACTGCCTGGTCTACTAATTATTAGTTATAATTATTATCACTCCAGTCATTCCCATTAGTTTTGATGAGGCGTTTTTCAATTCCCTAGAAAGATGCATGTATACTGTAAGGCTTCTGTCTCTCTCTCTCTCTTTTTCTTTTCCCTCTCTCTCTCTCTTTCTCTCTCTCTCTCTCTCTCTCTCTCTCTCTCTCTCTCTTTGTATTTTTTCTCCCTTTTGCTACAAGCTTCAGAGCTCACGCAATAGAAAACCAACCCTCAGACCATGTGATTTATTTTTCTCACGCTCATTTCTGTTTTAATAATTATCATATTGACTTTGAATGTATTACACTACAAGAATGATTTTATGCAGAATCTCATGAATTTAAACATTCATGTAAGATAAATTAGTTTTAAATTGAATTCCTCAAATGCAATTGAATGTGTTTCCTTTTGATGAATAAGGAATTTTCCAAATAAAACCTACATCTCTGATGTTCCATTTTTGAGCAGGTAGAAAAAATATGGGGGTATATTTGATAAGGTTAAAATATGATTGCACTGCAATAGATTAGCCACACTGAAAACTAACTCTTTTGTTTGGGGAGAAGGCAATCTTGAGGCAGTTAAGTAGATAAAATGTGAACATTTCTGCATACATGTTTATTAAGTCTTTTAGTTACCTTGGATTTGACTCATCATCATAAGGTATAATATCTTTGTAATACCTCTTTTTTACATTTTTGATTAATCAATTTCCTTGTTAGCATTTAATGAAACAAATATACAAACAAAACTTCTAGCATCTTCTTTAATCCCATTTGCTCTGAAAACTCTTCCCTTCAATACTCTCCCCAAAGGGCTCCCAGTGCTGACCTCCAGGCAGGCCAAATCAAGCGCTCTGGATGGAGAAAGTAAGCCATTAAAGAAGAAATGGGAAAGCGTGTCCTGTCCCTCAGACCCAGGACTTACTGGGAATTGCGGGGAGGTCCTAGAGGGAAGGCAGAGAAGTTTTCCTCATTTCATGGAGGCCTTGGGTGGTGACAGCTGGTGCCTCCCTGAGTATTAACCATCACACTTCCTCAGGGTGATCTTTCCAAAGCTTGAATGTGACCATGTCACACTCCCTCTCTCCAGCACTTTCCAAATAACACAAACCTATTTCTCAGTCTACAAAGTTCAGAACCTCCTCTTCCCAGCCTCAGCCTCCTCTGCACACAACTGCTTCTGATCCACCTCTGGCTCCCATCCTCCATCTGGACTGGGATTCCTCCTTAACTCCAAGACCCATCTCTCCTCCCACCAGAGAGCATTTGCATATGTTGAACCTCCACCTGGATCTCTGCTGTTCCATCACCTGATTACTGCTACCCTGGTCTTTGGATCCCCATAAATGTTCTCTTCTTCAGGAATGCATACTCCAAAACCTCAGACTTTGTCCTACTGTTATCCGCTGAAGAGTCCTGGGATCCTCTCTGGATGGCCATAATTCCAGTATAATTTCACATGTATTCTTAAGCCAGTTTGATTCATGCTTTTTTTTTTTTTACCACTATACTCTATGCTCTATAGGGGATAAATATTGTCTGCATTTGCTCATCAACTCCTCCCCAGCATTTAGCGCAATCCTGGCATACTGTAGACCCTTGAGAAAATGAGTAAGAAGCTCTAAGCTACACAGAACTAAAGAGACAGTGGGAAAGATGAGAAAGGCTTGGGGGCATGGAGCAGAATCCAAGGAGTAATTTGGCTTAAGGAGAAAGGTTGGTGATTCAGGGGTAGGAGGCCAGCACTGGCCTTTGCTTCCAGCAGAGGCTTTGTAATTGTCTGATGAATGAAGGTAAGTACCCAGAAACAAAAGAAATGTGAGATGTGCCATCTGACCCAAAAGGGAAAGAATTTAAAAGGGAGTTATTTAAATGTAGCCAGAAAAATAATAACATTAAAGAAAGAGAAATCTGAGAAGTTTCTTGTGTAGAAATTTAATCTACTAAATATATGCATAAGGGAGCAAGCAAGAATATATAAAGAAGTAAAGTCAATGTAGTATTGTGTGTGTGTGTGTGTGTGTGTGTGTATAAACAGTATCCTATATAATAAAAACCTAATATGCTAAGTGTCCAACTGTTCATTTGACCCTTTGACCAGTCGCTATGATGCTCACTGACCACCAGGAGGCAGTCACTCTGGCCAGTAGGTTAGCTTGCTGCTGGAGTCTGGCCAACTGGGTGCAATGGGCTGGACACACCCTGGAGTTCTCCCTGTTCTTTCTCTGGCCTGATTGTGCACTGGTGGGATCCCTTGGTCTGGCTTGCACCCTCTTGCAATCAGGAATTCCTTGGGGGATGTTTGTAGGGCTGGCTGAGTGACCCCACTAATGCAGGAATCCGTGCACCGGGCCTCTTGTATATAATGAAGCTAAATTTATTAATAGATTGTCTGGTACAATTTGGTCCATTCATACAGTGAAACACCACTCAACCATTAAAAAGTGCCTATATTCTCTCAGTGCCTCAGAAAGAGGCATACGCAGATGAGTGGAGCCCATCAGCAGATGAGTGGATTAGAAAACTGTGGTACATCTACACAATGGGATACTATGCTGCTGTAAAAAGGAAGGAACTCCTACCATTCACAACAGCTTGGATGGAGCTGGAGAGCATTTTGCTAAGTGAAATAAGTCAGTCAGAGTAAGATAAATATCACATGATCTCACTTATTTGAATATTATAATGAACAATATAAACTGATGAAAAAAACAGATCTAGAGACAGAGAAGCATAGGACAGATGCTCAAACCTCATAGGGAAGGCAGAGGAGGGTGGAAGTAAGAGGGAGAGATTAACTAAAAGACTTGTATGCATGCATATAAGCATAACCAATGGACAGAGACAGCAGGGGTGTGAGGGCATGGGAGTGGGGTGGGAGACCATGGGGATTATGGACACATATGTAATACCTTAATCAATTAAAAATGAAAAAAACAGTAAGATTAATTTGTAGGCACTAGTATGGAGAAATTCCAGTGCCACTGATTAAATGAAACCATACATTTGCTTGATCATGTGCATGGCATGTTTGGATTTTGGCAAGTGTGTATGGACAGGAGTTTCTAAGAAGAGACACATGTGCACTCTAAGGTACACATCAGGAAAGTCTAAGAACACACAGGTGATGCACCTGGTTAATTCCTGGAATTAAGCTTGATAAAAGAACCTTTACCTTTTCCCCTGTTTAAATATGAATTGCAATCATTAGCAAAGAAGTAATTAAATCGATCAATGAAGAAAATGTCACATAAACTCTTGGAAGAAGACCAGTGAAATAGAAGGAACACAAAACCACTCTCTATGCCAATGGTTCTCCACTGACATGGTTCTGTTCTCAGGGGACCTTTGGGAATACCCGGAGGCTTTTTGGTCTGTCACATTGTGGGGTGGGGAAGGTGCTACTAGAATCTAGTGGGCCGAGGCCAGGGATGCAGTGCACAGGACAGCCCCACATCAGGGAATGGCCCAGGCCACAATGTCAGCAGTGCAGAGGGTGAGAAACCCACTTCCTTGCTGACTCCTTGCCCTTCCTGGTCATTTCTGGAGGATGAGGGAGTTATGGAGGTAAAATAATACCAACATTGAATAATACCCAGCTGCCCCCAAGGCCATTAGCTTGGCAGCAGCCAGGTGGAACTGGTGAGGTGTATGCTGTGGGTCCACACCTATTGCATTTAATTTCAGTGTCTCATAACTTTTTCAACATGGATGTCCTACAGACCTTTGGTTTAGCTAAACCTTGTCCCAGTTCATCTCACTCTTTGTCTTCTAGTGAAGTTTATCTTAAACTTAGGGCCTAAGTACTGCCGGGAAAATCCATAACACTTGTCACTCATTAAGGTTCACTTAATCTGCTTGCTGTCTTGCACATAACTTCATTAGCATCATTGGGAGTTTGGGGTTACAGAGAAACCAGCACCATTTAGTCTCACCTCAAACATTGGCTTGGCATCATCAACACTGAATCGTAATGGAAGCTTATCCTAGTCTTGGAGTTCCTTCCCTTAGACTCAATAGATTCTCTCAGTGCCTTGCTGGAAGGCATAGATTTTACTGAGTTAGTATATTTCAGTTTCATTTTCTACACATAAAATAGAAGCACCTTGAAACCTATTTAACCACATAATTACACCTATACAAACCCTCTAACCAAATGCCTATTACGCACTCGTTACTTAACCTAATAAAATTTTCCTATCCATTATAAGTATCAAGAATGGGGTAGATGTTTAATATAATTGTCTGAGTAACTCAGGGAAATCATTTCCCAGCCAGAGTTGTGGAGGGTGTCCTCTAATGGAAGAACATTAAGTATTTTTTAATACTAAGGTGATCATGAACACCTTCGTTCTATTTTCTCCTAATTTCTGTCTCCTTTATTCGTCCCTTGGGGTTGAAAAAGAGCTGGTTCTTTGGGCCACATGTTTTCTTCCATTTCCACATCTTTGGGAAGAAAGGACAGTGGGAAGAGAAAGACCAGAACTTGGGGGATTTAAAAAAAATTATATATATATATATATATATATATATATATATATATATATATTTGATTTTTTACAGAGAGGAAGGGAGAGGTATAGAGAGAAACATCGATGAGAGAGAATCATCAATCAGCTGCCTCCTGCACACCTCCTACTGGGGATGTGCCCGCAACTCAGATACATGCCCTTGACCAAAATCGAACCCGGGACCTTTCAGTCCACAGGCCGACGCTCTATCCACTGAGCCAAACTGGTTTTGGAATAACTTGGGTGATTTTTATAATCATCTCAGCTGTGAACGGCAAGGAAGCATCCTGTACTCATGAAGAAAGTAGGAAGAGCAGAGTCTTACTTCTAAAAGAGAACCTAATGTTCTCTAAAATGCGGTGGCAAATAATCGCTGTCATAAACATGATAAGATATTGCTAATGGGAAATATACGGAATTATTCCCATTAATTAAATTAGGTACTTTGGAATTAATTGACAGCCTGCACTTATGAGTATAATTGCATAGTAATCAAACGTTTGCAGACAAAACAATGCAATTTATTGTGAGGGTAGAACTTTTTCCTGATATTTCAAAGCCAGGGACTCAACTTTGTTTCTGAATTCACCTCCAGGAATGAATCTACTGTATGTTGTGTGAACGACCCATGCAAATAAATAAGTAGGAGTTTCTGAGAGGAACAGCACAGTGGGACCTGTCTTGAAAAGAGCAATCTCAGACACATGTCATATGTCATTACTGGAGAGTTGGCGACAGTGTTATTCATTATGTGGCTTCAGAGTGTTCTAAATGAGAGAAACGGATTATTGGAAGTGGATGATTTCCCCAGATTGCTGCTTAATAGTGACTAAGAGGTCTGCATTACTCATATTTGCAATGAAAATGGTGCCAAAACCCAGCAGTGGTTGACAGAAATGAAATGTAAGGCCTACTGGGTATTATCTGGAGCTGCTGCCTAATTTTCTGCCTCTTGCTTTAGCAGAAACATCCCTGGTCTCAGAGGTTGGGGGTGCTCAAGGCAGCTGCAGACGTGAGGGAAGGCTTCCGGGTGTTTACCTCGTTGTGTCTTCCTGCTTCCTTGCTGCTCAGTGTGCACACGGTAGTAATTACTTCACCAAGAGAAATCACGTTTCTCCATTTGCCCTTTTCCATTACTGGAAAGTGTCTACCTTTCATCTTCCCTTGTCCGTGCTTCCCTGTTATGAGTTGCTAAGCTTCCTGTGAGATGGGGCTGCAGAAGTCAGCCTTGTAGGCTGCCAGAGAGTTTGGACTTTGGGAATCCACTGGAGGAATTTAAAAGATTGAAGGGACATGACCCTATGAATATGTTACTAAGGTATCTTCATCTACTGTGAGCAGACCTGTTTGGGGGAGGAAGACTAAGAGGATTCCTGGAGCTTTGGCACAATCTGTACTTAAAAGAACCCTTGCAAGAACTTGAAGTTATTTGTTTAGGATGATGAGGCAAGGAGAGAATGTTGTCACCCATAACTCTAAACAGTATCTAAACTCAGGCATCCTCTTTTCTTGACCTGTAATTATTTGCAAAACATAGTTGCATATACATCAGGTATCCCTCATTCCCCAGGTCATTATGTTTTAATTTTTCTAGTTCCTGTGGTTTTGTCCATCTAGAAGCTGAATTTCATTTTGGTCAGTTGGCTTCAAAAGCCCAACCTCTCATGTAGAGATGGCTCCATCAACAAGCACTGGGGTCCAAACTCCACACACAGTCTCCTGTGTGGGTCCTTTTCTTTCCCTTTCTGAGTTTCACTGTCCAAAGGAAATGTGATGTAGGCATGGCCTCTTTTGTATTTTATTCTGCACAATCAAGACCAGGAAATAAATAGGGCTAGTATTAGTTAAAGTGATATCAGCTCCATTAATAAAAAATCCATATATCAGTGGCTTAACATGATTCAAGTTTATGTCTTCTTGCCTGATAGCTCAAAATATGTGTTCCTGGTAGATGGGCATCTCTCCTTCATGCAGTGATGCAGGGAGCCAGGTTTCTCCTATCTGTAACTCTGTCATCTTGATCACCAAAGATGGAGAGTATCTGTGAACCAACCCTAACATGATAAAGATCAATACCTCCACTCACTCTCCATTGGCCAAAAGCAGTCATGTGGCCACATCCAGCTGCAAAGGAAGCTAGGAAATGCAACCTCTGTCCTTGGAGAGAAGAGAAATGTGCATCTCTTTTCTCCAAGAAATGAACAGCTAGCTAAGTTCCATCACAAAGCACCCTCCATAAAAGTTTGAGATAACCACAGTTTTTTTGTTTTTGTTTTTTTGCTACAATTTATAGCATTTAATGGCAGAACTTCACTACTTGGTCAAACATTACTGAGCAAGTTAGGCAGTTTTTCCCCCTCATAAATCCTGGAAAACAAGGTGTCCCACAGTTCTACCTTCTAGCCCCTCCTTAGAATATGCTTTACAAACAATGGGATAATTAAGGATCTCAGCTCTACAGGTGAACTGATAAAGAGAAATCAGCTTTTGAAGTTAGGAACTAAAACACTCAGTAACAAAGCAATCAGAACCCCATAAGGTTTTAACCTTGTTTTGTCACATCTCCCACCAGACTCTTTATTTGTTTAAGGATTTTGCTTAGCTTATTTCAGAGGTATCTTGACTTCTACATCACATCAACCCTTCTTTCTATGTGAGTTATTGTTGAGGTATGACCAGAATAGCACTTCAAAACAGGAACGTGTGTTGCCTGAGAATAGCAGATCATCTTATAAGAATTGGCTTAAAGGGTGTCTCTTCCATGAAGTCCTTCCAGACTTTCCCCTGTCCCTAATTTATCCCGTGTAGCCTTCTATGATAGCCATCTTCTACTGTTCTGCAGTTCTTTCTTATTTAAAATATCACACTAGTTTTTTGCAGAGTGTTTAGCAATTAAAGATCTTTTAAAAAACCAACAAGTGATAATATCACAACTTTATCATGCACAGCACACATTGCTACACCACACTGTCTCCAGCATTAGATGAAAAGCATGTTGTAGCCAGGGGCTGCATCTCTCTTGCCCTTGTCACTGAATCTCCATTGATGAGCCTGACACACATGAGACTCTCCATAATAACAGCAGGATGAAAATGTGGCTCCTTATTCCCAGTTGAGCTCTCCTAACCATGCCCTTTTGATAATGATCCCAGGATAAGATAAGCATGATTTAAGGATAAAAGCCAGTTAGCCTCCACCAAAGCACAACCTAAATTAGAATTCTGTGGCTTTTTAAGAATTAATTTCTTTATTGATTAAGATATCACATATTTGTCCTCAACCCCCCATTCCAATCCCCCACCCCCACCCCACTCATGTCCCCATTGCAACTGATTCAGTGTGTGAACTTCTTCAGGAAAGGCTCAGAGCCCGGCAGTCCGAGTCCAGTGTTCAAACTCTGAACATTTTTATATACTAGTACTGTCTCCTAATGAATTAATACCAACATCCCAACAGAAGAGATGGTTATTTTGGTAGTCATGACTCTTATTATTCTTGGCCCCTCAAAAGGCTCTTATAGTGCAAATACTTGAGAAAGCAGGGCAGGCTGCACTATGTAACATACAAGCCATTCATCTCAGTGTCTGACTCTTTCAAGGGTGCTCCTGGCTCCTGTAAGCCTGCTGCTGCAACTCTCTTCCATGCAGTGTCTCAGGATCCAGGCTGTTTCCATTCTGAGGCTGCACAACCAGTTGCATCTACAGGGGAAGAGAGAGCTTCTCTTGGACTTATGCCATGGAGGTTACTTCTACTCAGAGTGGGAATCAGTCTGCCCTCACCCAGCTGCAAGAGTCCTTTGAGTGACCAGGAACGATAGAAGAACTAGTTATGGATGAACACTAGTCACGTCTACCAAAATAACCACCCCTTATGTGGTATTAATTCATCAGGAGACAGCATAAAAATGTTCAGAGTTTGAGCACTGGACTCAGACTGCCAGATTCTGAGCCTTTACTGGGAAAGACTTGTGCCATCTTGGGCAAATCCAGCCAACTCTCTAAACCTCACTTTCCTCATTGAACATTAGAATAATAATAATTTTAATTCAATAACATGCAGATCAATGAACCTGGGTATTGTGCCTGCTCACTAAGTGTTAGTGATCTTTACGTGTTCGTTAATACTTAAAATAATTATCATTATTACAATCCTATTATCGTTATGATTACTAGTTGTCATCATAAACCTGCTTTTCACCCTCAGGTGCTCTCAGTAAGAGACATAGGCATGGCCACACCTTGAAAGAGTAAACCAAAAGACTCTGCCATCAATTTCAGGTGCTGCAATCCAACTCTGAAAATCACACTGAGAATCCTCCTGACCGTGAAGTGTTCATTATTGAACACCATGCCTGGTCGTGCATCCTATTTTTTTAAAAGCAAAAATGAGGATGGAGTATATCCATCATTTTCAACACAGCTGCCTTCGTCTGAGAGTGATCACGCCACACACCATCATTAACCCCATTGACTCCTTCCCCACAGAAAGCCTGTTGAGGTGTCCTCAGCTACCGCTCTGCAGAACCTTGGACAGACCCAGGGAACAACACCCTGAAATGTAATATGCCGCTGCTGCCTGCCGAACAGCTCTGGGCACAAATAGGTTTCTTTTATTATGGACGAGAAAGGCCACGTGGAATTTTAATCAGACAGACAGGGGCGGTATCTGAGAACACCGAAATGCCAGCCCTGCTGGTTATTTCCACGATATTGAACTTGTCTTTGCGGGGCCCTCTGCAGCTATTTCAATTAGCTGTGAGACACACGGCCTGTGTTTCTGCAGAATCTCCTCTTTTTAATTAAGCCACTGCTCACCGGGATATTAGGAGACACACGATTCTTCTTGTAATATGCAAACTACCGAAGAGAAAAGTAAGCAGTCGGAACATTTGGTTTTGAAAAGTGCATAGTGATTTCAGCTCATGTAATCATAATACTATTTTTTACTGGGTAGTCTGAGCATGCCCCGCTCTACTCCAGTCTCTAGGTTTCTGGAATTCCAATTTTATTATAATATACATTTGCATTAACACATTGTGACCCTGATTTCTTTCTTTTTTTTTTTACTTTTCAAAATTATGTAATATTTGCTATAAACCAAAGAATGCTTGAAATAAATAAGAGCACTTGGAAATGTGATAAAACAAATATCCATGAACCTACCGCCCAACTGAAAATTAAAACATTCTCGCCTTTGAAATAACCCGTTTGCTCCTTAGGAAGTTCATTTTTTCATGAAAATAATAGTACCATTTTGTCACTTAAGGTCTGTAAAAGCACCATACATCATTGGAAATGCTAATATTAAAAGAAGCCTTTCTTTAAAAGAAAGCATTGCCAATCTCCTAGTCATGTGGAATACATTGAAAGTTAATCCTAAAAATAAAAAGGTAAGCTTAGGGTGTGTGGAGCTATACTGCCTTCTGTGACATTGATTGATTGATTGATTGCTTGATTTATTCCTGCATTTAAAGATTTCTGAAGTTATTCCTCCATTTCTTTACTGACTATGGAGCATAATCACAACTTTCTTTATTATATAAATAATACTATCATTATTAGAGTGTTTAATTATAATTATACCATCCTGACCATAATACCAAAGTTCTGTTGAGAATTTCTTGTGAGATTAAAGGAGGACATGAGGATTTGGTTTACAAGCTAATGATTTTGGAAAGCAAAAATGCATCTCTCACGCTGAAAGAGCCAGAGGGTAACCACAAGATGTTTGAGTCAATATCCTGTTTTCCAGGGTTGTTCCTCCTTCTCCCTGCTTTGCTTACAGGGAAAGCGATCTTGAAATCTGCTTGGAATTGTAGAGTCAGTAATTCCAGAGCTCTTGATGATTTTCTGAGCTGTCTAACCTCAGGCTAATGAGGCAAGGCTTACCATGGGCCTCCTCCCCTGCATGCTGTCCACCCACAGTGCCAAAGCTGACTTTCCTCTGAACACTCCCAAAGGCTTTCAGTGACTGCTGACTCCTGAGCTGTGAGGAGTGCCATAGTCCCCTGGGGGACACCCTGCAGGGACCGTCAAGGCACCTGCACCTTCCAGGAAGTGGATGGCATCCCACCTGCACCCACCTGTGACAATGCAGCTGCAGTAGTTCCCTTTCAAGCCAATGAACTTGACTGTCTTCATTAGAATAGTCTTCAAGTACTACTGTTTCAGCTTAAGAATTGCATCTGCACATTAACTCTTCGGATGATTTCAGTTAGGAAATAAGGAAGGCATGCTATAATTCTTATTCGTTACACAAATAAAAATAAAACACTGTGTTGTTTTTTCTAATCAGAGAAACAACACATGCCTGTATTTGCAAAGACAAGTACTTCTTGCACAGGTAGAGGAACTATTTTCCCCTCAGTTAATCAACCCCTTGGAGATTGTTCATTGCTTAGAGCAATCTTGCTGATCTTATTTTCTGTGTGTGTGTGTGTGTGTGTGTGTGTGTGAATTTAGAAAAAACAAAACTGGATCATGCATTTTCTATTATGCCCTTTCAACTTCACAAATATTATGGCATCCTTCTGTGATAGCATGGATGCATACATCTCCTTGTTTTCTATGGCTCTGCAGTATTTCACTGTGTGGTCATACCATCATTCATTTAACTGGTCCCTGCTGAAGGGCATTCAAGCCATCACTACTTTTTGATAACACATTCTAAGCAACTTACTGTCTCAATGAAATTTTCTTTTAGATTTGGATAGCTCTTAGATTTAAACAATGGATGACAAGTCTTTCTTGTTGCCCTTGGGAACCTTCTGCCAAGTTTCACAGGTGTATCCAGTTTGCCAAGAGATGGGCTCAGGCAGACTGGTTATGGTTGGTCTCATGGAACAAGAAGAGTTAAGAAAATACATGCTCCAGGAAGGAGAAACAGCATGCCATGATATTGGGGTGGCCTATTATTGCTTTCAAATAATAACACTTTCCCTGTGCCCCCTCTTTGCATAGAGATTAATTAAAATGGCGATTTGGGAACATATCCTTGACTACTGTCTGTGCCCAGTAAGTAACAGAAGCAGGATTTGAACCCGAGGTAAAAACTCCCCTTACTGCTATTCCCTCAATACTGTCACAACCCCTAGATTTGTCTACAGTGTCTAAGAATAAGAGAAAAATCACCCAAGTTCTCATCTGCAACATTCAAAGTGCAAGATTTGCTTGGATCATGATGGCTAGGTTTCACCATTAACAAGGCATGTATCATTGCTTGTCTGAGCTATTACCCAATAGTTTGTCCACTGCTTATTACCCCTCCTCTCTTTCTCCCCCTCCCCCAATCCCTTCCTCCCATCATGTGTCCCTCCATGACTGTAGGGGCCTCTTAACTGTTCTGCCTGACTCTACCCTTATCCCTAGGACTCATTCTCCGCATGGCTTCTGGAGAAATCTTCTTAAATCATACATTTCAGCAGGTCCCTGTTTGGCTGACAACTCTCAGTGGTTTCCATTCTACCTGGGAAAGTTTCAGAGATCTTATTAAACTATCCAGCACCTGCTCCTCCAACACCCTGTACTTCATCCCCTGCCCAGCCCCTCTGCACACGGCCTTTCTTCTTAGTCTCTGTATATCACCTTAAGTGTCACCTTCTCAAATAGAATAACTTTCCCATTGTCAGTCATTCTCTCCCCACAGGTCTCATTGATGTCAGGCAGAGTTTGTGCCCTACATGACTATAATCTGTGTCTTTCCATGGTTTCTGTCCATCTCCCACTAAAGTGAAAGCTCCATGAAGGTCAAGTCTATCATTTCACAATTATGTTGCACTCAGCCTAGCCAACACGCCCCACACAGTGAGCCCTCAATCAATATCTGTTGAATTACAGAATGAAGAGATATTAGATGCACATTTTTTAAGTTTTCTTGACAATGTTACTTCCTATTAGATGGCCACTTTTGATGATTCCCAATTCTGTGCTATAAGCAAAGGTGGATACCTCAAAGATCTGGGCTCACTTTGCCAACAAAGGGTCGTGTCCGAAAAAAAAAAAAACCACAAAAAAACAACAAAAACAAACAAACAAACAAACAAACAAAAAAAACAAGCTATGTTGTCTTAAAACTAAAATTTTCCAATCATGTCCATGGACAGTGTGATATAGGGCACTGCCTTGTGTTCCATGAGAAGGCAGCTAGGCCACAATCAAAAAGAAAAAAATAAGCCCCCAACAAGGGGAATATAGAACATATGACACAGCAGGTTGGGGAAGGTCCCAGGGAGGGGTTCTGAGAGCTGCTGTGAAGGGAGGTGGGAGCTATGAGATGGAGATGCTCAAGGATCTCTGCCCCTATGAATCATGCATGGGGGAAACAGGGGAGCATCTACAGACGTCAAGGAACCAATAAAATTCACGAATGGTAATGCTTGCCGGGTCCAGAAGAATAGCGCTGACCTTACAACATGGTCCACTAACAAAATTAGGTCATTTGTCTTGGATGGGAGATGTCCACTTTCTTATTTTTTATTTATTCATTGGTAAGCAGCTGCTTTAATAAGCCTACGGGATATGGGATGGCAAGCTCATAAGTTCTCCTTAAATCTAGAAGAAAATTACAGAGAAAAGGCTGCCTCAAAATTATCCCCAGAAGAAAGGGGTATGGGCCAACACTTTCAAGAGTTTCATTTCTACCATGGCTGTGGGACAAGGCCATGTATTGTATTGTATTGTATTGTATTGTATTGTATTGTATTATACTGTACTGTGGTCTGTGTGTGTGTGTGTGTGTGTGTGTGTGTGTGTGTGTGTAGCAGAAAAGAGAGCTGCTAAAATCACACAGCAGTAGAATAAGTTCATTTCTGCCTCTTGGTAAGTGAAGTGCCTTTTTATCCATGAGCCTAGAATTGATTTATCCTCAATCAGCCCTCACAGATGGTTCAGTCACACCTGTCTTGTACTGATGAACATGACACCTCAAACCTTCACTGCAAGGACCATAATATCATTCACCTATGGCTGCATAACAACTGCATCGTGTCATGACAAACAATTAACATGTATCCCTCATCCTCCTCTGGTTCGGCTAGGGTTAGCTGTCCCAGGCTGGGCTCAGTTGAGCAGCTGTCTTTCATGCTGTGATTCCACCCAGACCGGTTCCTCTCTCTGTGGGGTTGGTGCAAATCTGCTCTCTAATGCTCATTCTGGAGCCCAGACTGGGAGTCAGCCATCTGCAAGGGCTGATGGGTTCTCCATGCTATCTCCTTTGTGATGAGAAGCACAAGAAGCTGAGCTGGGACCCTATTACTGCAGCCCCTATTTTGTCACTAAACCAAGTTACCTGGCTCATGGCAAAGTCAAGGTACAGCAGGTTCTCCAACAATATTTCATTCATTTTTGTTTTGTTAAAATGTTGAGGCGGGAAAATCAATTCCTGGCTGGGGCTACTATGTGTGTGGTGTTGACATGTTATTCCCATGCCTGCATAGATTTTCTGTGGGGACTCTGGGTTCCTCCAGCATTGCAATGCTGTGCATGTGGGGTGAATTTCTGTGTCTTGGTTGTCCCAGTCTGAGGGAGTTCTCATCCTGCACCTTGAGCTGCCAGGGTTGGCACTAACAACTGTAACAATTGGTGACTCTGAATGGGAACAGGCAGTTTGGAAAATAATTGCCTTGCTTGTTTCCATCATCTTTCTCAAATGCATTTAGAGGTCATGTTTATTTCAATGTTTAATATTATAAGTGTTTGGGTCTTTATTTAGAAGTTTGGCGATTTTTTTTTAAGTTTGGTGATGTATTTTTAGAATCTTTAGAAGTTTGGTGATGTGTTTTTATTTTTTCAGAGAGAAAGGAAGTGGGAGAGAGAGATAGAAACATCAATGCTAAGAATCATTGATTGGTTGCCTCCTGCACACCCCACACTGGGGGGTCAAACCTGTTTCCTGAACATGTGCCCTGATTGGGAATCCAACTATGACCTCCTGGTTCATAGGTTGATATTTAATCAATGAACCACATCGGCCAGGCTGGGTAATATTTATCTGACCAGAAATATGTCTTAGGAACTCAACTCATTGATATCAAGTAGCCTATGATAAAATTAGTTTCATTATACACTATTTCACTTAAAGTCAAAGTTTCCAAGAACCTAAGGGTGGCAATAAGGGAGGACTCACTGCATAGGACAGAGCATCTCCTGTTCTGTCCTGTTCCCAAAGTTGCCAAGTTATATGGTGAAGGGTAGGAACATCAGGAAAATGAGAAGCTGGCCATCCCATCTGGACCACAGGATGGTGCAGCTGATAGCAGAATTGCCTCTATCAAAGCACTTATCACACTGCGAATGCTTTCAGGTCTGTACCCTTTGTTTTAAAACAATTATGTGTTGCTGCAGCAATTAAACAAAACCTAGTAATATAATTATACCAGAAAAAAAGAATGAAGAGACCAACTAACTGCCCTAAACCTTTTAATGCCAAACAAACAGAAGACTGTATCCTCCAAATGGAGTGACATACACAGCGAGTGGCTGACACCATGGTGCACTGAATGGGGAAGCCCGTGATCATGCATGTGGAGTGACCAAGAGCTGCAGCTGTCTGTGATCATGTTGAAAAGTGGGCATTTTTGTGGCTAGAGTAGACCTTCTGATTTTCCCAGAGAAGTCTGGCACCTATATTTTTCAAATGTAAACTTTCCAATCTTTTAATGTTGGTCACCAATACAAAATTTTATTAAAAAAATACTGTGTGTGCCAAAAAATAGAACAAAATAAAAACAAAATTCCCCAAACTCTTCTGTTGACCAACACAGCCAGCAGGCACCAGATTACCAGTCTATCTTAGACTGAAGGCAGTCATTGCTGTGTTTAACACTTAAGCATCAAATCTACTTAAATAGCTGATGGTTAATTGATGTATGGATGGATAGACAGACTGACAGGAAGGAAAGAGGGAAGGAGGGAGAAACTCCCCAATGAGAGAAGCATGTGACAAGCTAAGTAACATTGCAAATTAGAAGGACCTCATAGCCACTATTTGAAAAGAGCATTCTAGACTCAGAGGAAAAGAGGGTCATGTATCTGTGTCTGATCATGACCTGAATTCACTGGTCTCTTTTCCTTGTATGTAGAAGGGACAGAAAATGACAGTGACAGGAGAGCACAGAAAAGCCAAAGGATGTCTTACCCTAGCTGACTTCACCTTGCCCTGTTCAAACATTTTAGGCAACTTGGCCACCAGGAGACCTTCCCCATATTCTTCTTTTCTGATTCGGATATAACATCCCCAGAGGATGAAACAAAAGAACCAAGAAAGAAGTGACCACATCTAATGCTGAGTATCAGTAAAGCCGAAATATTTTCTGTGGGACCTGAAAGTTAGCTCCTGCAATACTTGGTTCAGTGATAGGAATTATGCTCATTTTTAAGAGAAATAGATTCTGACAAAAGAGGAAAAAGCAATGGCCTCATGCTTTATATAGAACTGAGATACCTGTCTGACATGATTATATGTCTAACTCCCATGAGTCCTTAAAACTCAATTAAAATACCACATCCTCCAAGAATCCACCCTGATTTCCTCACTGGAAACCTTCTCTATCTCATCTCTCTGATATGGTACCTTGTTGTTTTTGTTTGTTTTGTTTTGTTTAAATTCATATCTAGTCTCTTCTCTGTCTTGTATTATAATTTGTGTGTATCCTGCTCCCTCCTCCCCCCTGCTTCCCATAGAATGAAAAGTTGATTTGGGTTAGAAACCTGGGACTTCATCTTTGAATCTTGAGCACACTATTGATTTCAGTAGATGAGCAGAGTGACAAGTGATAGAGTTTTCTCAAGTTATTAGAAAAAGCTACCTTCTACCTTCTAATATATATACACATTCTCATCTGATGTCAGAGAAATGGACCTCTTAAACATTTAGCTTCCAGGATTGTAAAGTTCCCTCAGCCTGGGGTGCCATCACCCCCATCACTCAGTCATTCTTTCAGTGATTGTTGAGGTCTTGTTAGATGCCAGGTGGGGGGCTTGACAGTATCCTGTGAAAGCAGTAGAATGATTTCCTTTCTTGGGCAGAAAGGCTACTGTGAAGCTTTAAAAGGGTAAACACACAAATTATTATACACTAACAATGGTGACTGGTATGGCGAAAGAATGAGGTACCTACCCCTCACAAAACAAATGAAGATGGGGGCAGGTAAAAGAGAAATCTGCTCAGATGGGGTGCTTCCAAAGGGCTTCTCTGGGGAGGTGATGGATATGCTAGGAGAGAAGGGATAATAAGGAGCCATTTTTTGAAGAAGGGGGTAGGGGAGCTACTAACTAAGGGAACTGTCTAAGACCATTTCCTAAGGAAAAGACCTGGTTGAGAAGAGAACTTTAAAAGAGGCTAGAAATTCACCTTTTGGCTAAAGTAAAATAAAAATCAGTGACAACAAATGCTGGCATGGATTACTCATATATTGCTGGTGGGAATTCAAAATGGCACAGTCATTCTAGAAAATCATTTTTATTTTCTGGTAAAACTAATCATGCAACTAACATACAGCTTATCAATTACACTATTGGGCATTTATTCCACAAATTTGAAAACACATCCACAGAAAAACCTGTACATCAATCTTCATAGCAACTTTGTTTGTAATAATGAAAAACTATAAACAGCCCAGATGTCCTTCAGGGGGTAACTGGTTCAACAAACTGTGGCTATGGAGTACTCCTCAGCAATGAAAAGGAACCAACTATTGATATGTGCAATAACTTGGTGGGAACTTCAAGGAATTTTGCTGAGAGAAAAAGGTCAGCCCCAAAAGGTTGACCACTATAGGATTCTGTCTGCTTAACATTCTTGAAATAATAAATTTATGGAAATGGAGAACACATGAGGTCAGGAATGAGGGGTGTAGTGTAGGGATTGGGTATAATTATAAAACAGCGACCCAAAGGATCCTTAAGTTGATGGACTATTCTGTGCTTGACAATGTCAAGGTTGCTATATTATCCAACAGTTTTTCAAGATGCCACTATTCAGGCAGTATGGTTAGGGGTATGTGATATCACCATAGTCTTTCTTTCAACTACACAGGACTCTACAATTACCTGAAAATATGAAGCTCCATTTGTATAACAAATGAACTTTAAGGGATCTTTTAAACTATATTAATGTATTAAAATTTTAAATGTAAATGGCAGACCCCTCTGCCAGTTTGTGAGAGCTTTGAGTATTGTCTTGATTATCCTTGCATTCCTCCTCTCAACAGTCCTCCTGTTGACCTGCTGAGAAGAAAGCTCTGAGGTCAGCTAGAGATGGGCAGGATCCAAGAGCCAATGTCCGGGCAGTGGGTGGTGTAAACCCAGAGCATGATTGGTAAAGACTGGAGTTCACAGGCCAAAGGGCCAACGGGTTGAACCCCACCCCTTCCTTGTGCTGTGAACTTTCTGTGAAGAAGGATTCTGGACCAGACACAAAGGGATGCACTGTGTGCTTGTGCTCCAAGAGAGGGACCACAATTCTCTCTTGCTCTCTGTTTATTTATTAGTAGAGGGGGAATGGCAGGGTAAGTGTATTAATTTCCCATAGCTGCTATAACTTATGACTAACTTGAAATTTATTCTTTCAAAGTTTGGTGGCTAAAAGTTTAAAATCAGTGTCCTAGGGCTAAAATCAAAGTGTTGGCAGGGCTGTGCTTTCTCTGTGGGGTCTGGGAGATTATGTTCCTTGCCTTTTCTAGCTTCCAGTGGCTGCCTGCAATTCTTGAATGATTACCACACAACCCCAATCTCTGTTCCCAGGCTCACAATGTGTGTGCCTCCTCGCCTTCTCTTAAAAAGACACCTGAGATTGGATGTAGGACCATCCAGATAATCCAGGATAATCTTCTATCTCAGGATCCCTAAAGTAATCACAACTACAAAGAATCTATTTTTCTCATTAAATCTGATTTACGGAGTTTAGGGGTTAGGACCTGATATCTTTGGGTAGCCATTTTTCAGCCTACTCCAGTAAGTGTGAGGACAACTTTACAGGTAGGGAACAAATCCTGTGTCTTGGGAATTTGCTTTCCAGATGAGGTGCATGCTGGGAACCAGTTATCCTGGTAAAGTAAATTCTGGGAACTGTGTGAGTGGATGACATCAGAAGACTACCTGAAAAGTTGGCATCATGTTTAGTTTCTCCCACTGAAATGAAGAAAACCACTGGCCCCCACTGGCTTGTTGCCAGGTAACCAGAGAAAGCCATTAGGATCATACCTCAGGCAGCTCTGTTCCTCTCCCCACATCCATCACTTAGTGATCATAGGAGCTTAATGATCATATGCCAATTACTTAACTTCTCTGAGCCTCAGATTCCCTTCTTTTGCATTAGGGAATAAAACTAGTTTCCAATTATTAGGGCTTTTGTGACCATCAGTGATCACATGTATAGTTCTTATCATAGCAACTAGACAAATAAATATTGACTGTACTTGTTATATTATTGTTGATGTTGTTTTGATGATGATGATATTGGTGATGATTTTGTAATTATGCACATTGTAGGCATACCTTAAGAACTGGCTGCATCAAACTGAATTTTAGTCCAGAGAGGGGGTAGTTACTGATATAAATTCCATTGCCTTTTCCCTAGACATTGGGAATTGTACTTTAAACAGCAACTAGTCCTGATGGAGGAGGTTACCTACAATATGGTACTTGAGGACAGTCCCAACCTGCTTAGAATATGATGGTGGTGAATGTTTGTAGGATTTGGGTTAAGAATGGTTGACCTGGCCAGTTAGAGTGTTGTCCCAACATGTCAAGGTTGTAGGTTCAATCCCCAGTGAGGGCACATACAAGAATCAACCAATGAAAGCATAAATGAGTGGAACAACAGATCTCTCTCTCTCTCTCTCTCTCTCTCTCTCTCTCTCTCTCCAATAAATTTTTAAAAAAGAATGGTTTAGAGGTGTTAGCAAATGGTTTCCTGCCACCTAGCACTATATGAAGTAGTTTGATGAAATTAATTTCCATGGCCAGTAGCAAACATTCTCAGTCTGCACAGAGGCTAATTTGTGAACCTCTGGCAATTAATTGCCCTGGTTGGATTTGTTTACCAGGAGACATGTCATTGAGATGATGAGTCTCGCTGTGCATAGAGAGGAGCTGACCTTACTTGAAGAAGCCATCATGAGGTTATTTTCTCCCCAATGGATGACTTTCCAATGTGGTGACAAATGATCAGTATGGCAAATGGTTTATACAGCCCGGGCCAGGATCCATTTGATTTATGCAAATAATTACTTCTTCCTGGGTAGTGGCCTGCATGTGTAGGTAACTTTTATTTTTTCAGACAGTCATCTCCTTAATGAGCTATTAGTCTGCAGGCCAGAAAGAAGGGAAGGGAGACAGAAGGAAAGACCTCAGGCAGTTAAGTCTTTGTTCCTTCCAGAAATCTCATTTATTTGAAGCCAAACGTGTAATGTTTCCTTTTAAAAAAAACCTCCATTGCTATATATTGTAAAAGCAACTCAAAACCCTGGCATTTATTTGTTTCAATAATGGTTTCTTGGATTTATCTATTTATTTTTAATGTATTTTAAAATTATTTTTGATAGAGAGAAAAACATTGATATGAGAAAGATCAATTAGTTGACTCCTGCACATCCCCTACTGGGGATCAAGCCTGCAACCCGGGCATGTGCCCTGATTAGGATCAAACCAGCAACCCTCTGGTGCATACGATGGCTGTCAACCAACTGACCCACAGCCAGGCTGCTTTCTGGGGTTTAGACAGAGCATGCATTTCATTCTATTCATGTTACTCAACCCATTCATGCTCACAGGGCTTCATGAACAGAAAGAGGGGCATTTACCATAAGCACCATTTTCCCGTTAGAGAATGTAAGGAAAGATGGAGAATCTGTATGCTTGTGTTAGGCAGGAATCTGTGGATACAAATGAAAATACCTGTGTAGAGCAAAGGAGTTTAATTATTAAAAGGCTTATATAAGTAAGGAATGTCTCATATAAACATGGGGAGACCTAGGGAGCCAAAGTTTTGGAGATACAAGGGTTTGTTTCAATCTCTGAGTCCAGAAGAAATGGAAATTGAATGAAGTCCCCTCTCCTTTTCCTGACTCAACTTACCTATTTTACTTGGTCACCATCATCTCCTGAGCCTCACCTCTCACCTCCCTGCCACCAGGGAGAGCCAGCTTATTTTCTTTCTCCTGGTTCATACATGACAGAGGAAGACTGTGTCACTGAGACTGGAGTTCAGCATTGATGCCTGGAATAACCTATGGAGACCAAGAGCCAGTTGCACTGTGGTAGATAGGGGAGCAGAAGCTTCTGGGAGGAGAGAGGGGTGGGTGCTTTTTAGGCCAATCAACACATTCCAGTCTAATACTGTAAGATCCCTGAGGGTGGTAAGGACATCTGCATTGTTTGATGTGTGACCCTCAGTACCCAACACAGAGCTTGGCACAGTGATAAGCCAGTGTACACATGTGCAGGTGGGAGGGAGATACAGGGAGAGAGATTAAAATCCTGGTTTACAGGTATGAGATAGCCAAGCCAATATAAGCAAGATTCTAAACAGACAATTACACCAAACAACAATAAGAATAAAAAAAATCTTTAAATCGGATGAGATATCTCAGTGATAGAAATCAAGATTTCTTGTAGACCTCTGATTGACTACCTTCAAGGAATTCTATCCTCTGCCTTTAAGGGGTGTTGAGTTGTCAATAAATTCCCATCCTCCCTCACTCTTTCCTTTCACAAATATGCAGCAAGGACTAGCTAGGTACTGTATAGGCACCAGAAACATCTGAATTACCACTATAGAACCCTCCTTCTCAAATCTTTTAGGGTTGAGCATGGTGACATAGGAATTTTATTCCAAATCAATGTTATTTTATAATCTCCGAATCCTCAGTAGCACTGGTGATTGTAGAACATGCCTTTCTTTGTTGGCAGGTTTTCTTGAGGCCACTGAGTAAGGTTAGGATCTGGGTGTTAATCTTGACCTGTTGAGGCCACCACAGTGTTACCACCAGTTATTCATTGCCTTTTGTACCCAGGATATAAAGGTCCTGATTGCCCTATAAAAAATAGCAAATGGGTAAGACAGGAGAACCCTCTGTCATAGACAGTCTTCAAAGAGTGATCAGGTTCAGAAAATAGAAATCTTCAAGAGTCTGGGTATAGTCACAAATTCCACCTCAATAATGTACTACCATGAAGCATTTATACTGATTCATTTGTCAAAACATCACTCATGGTGTTAAAGAAATATGTATAACAGTCTGCATTGTAAGTATTTTGATTCTCAATTCATTAATTGACCAACACCTCAATCTGTCAATTTAAATAATATTGATTCAACTGCATAATGGCCCTGGAAATAGAAAGAATGAAGAATAAATGGGAGGAGGGAGGGAGGGAAGATGTGAGAGAGGAAGGGAGAGAGGGAAGAGGAAAGGATAAAATAAATAGAACTTATGTATCCCTGGAGTTAGTTTTTGAATAGATAATTCTAATCAAGTTCAGTTGCCTTTCTTTCTTTGTTGGCTGCTTTCCTTATTCATTTTGCTTGTGAGGTGGTTGCTGCAAAAACAGTGACACAAAACTATGTAGAATGGTGTGTGTGTGTGTGTGTGTGTGTGTGTGTGTGTGTGTGTGTGTGAAGAATTCCATAATTTTAAGAAGATTTTCCAGTTCTTATCAACTTGGGACTCTGGCCTCTCAATGTTCATACTAGAGCAATGTTCCACCATGTCAGTGGCCCTCCTGCATCTCCAAATATATTTTCATCTTGTTTGGGAGAATCCCAAAGAATACTGAAGAAAATTTAAAAAGATGTATCAGAGACATCTAATGAACCACATTATTTTTATTGAATCAGAGAACCTGCTCCCAGGAAGCCTGGGAGCCAGCAAACACCATGTGTGTGGACAGAAAGAGTTAAGCCATTTTTCTATTTACATGGTTTATTTCACAAGTGTCTGACTCATTGGGCATAACCAGCACAGTTAAATTACAAAATTACTATTTGGTCCCTTTTTTATTGACTACAATTCAAGGCTGCTTCAAGCCTCCCAAATTTAATCCCCCTAGCTCTTTGCCAAGAACATTACCTTTTATTTTCAGTGTTAAACTGTGTAAGAGACCCCTAAGGCTACAAGGAAAGTTACTCTCTGTGATAGCAGCTAACGGAGTGTATCAATTGTTCATGATTTCCCATTCTCCTGTAAATTGGGAGAGGCAGGGAGAGCAGTGGAATGCGAATTTTGTTCTGTCAGCACTTTCTTGCCCCAGCTTTAGTCCAAGTGGTGCCTGTTTTGGTAATTAATTACAGTGTGTTTGTAGCTCTTTATTCTGAGTTACCATTTAGCAACCTGTCAAGTCTCCCAGCTAATGAGCCTATCCCATAGAATTTAAAGCATTTATTTTATTTTATTTTTAAGCATTGAGACGATATTGGGTTTTCTAAGGTCAGATGATGTTAAGATGGAGTTTCTAAACTAGTTTATGGGAATGAAAAGGATCCCTTTCGCTATTCAAGCATGTCTGTGCCAAGAATAGGCCTGCTTAAATCTTTTTGTCGGCTTTTGTCTAACAAATGACAGAAATATCCCAATTATTACACTGATAATGATTTAATGCATGAAGGAAGAAATAGCTCACTCATAAATGTCCTTGTCAAAGTGATAGGAGATATATCTGGGCTGAAATTTTTGTATCAACTATAGGAGAAACTGGGATAGATTCAGGATTCATTCCCTTTCATGTTGCAGTTTTTGTTATTTATATATTTAACTAGATGCCTAGTGCATGGAATTCGTACACGGGGGGGGGAGGGTCCCCTTAGCCCAACCTGCACCCTTTCCAATTAGGGACCCCTTGGAGGATGTCCCACTCGCAATTTGGGACCACTAACTCCTAACTGCTCACCTGCCTTCCTGCCCAGTTTCCCCTAACCTCTCTGCCTATCTGCCTGCCTGATCATCCCTAATTTCCTCTGCTTGGCCTGCCTGATCACCCCTAACTGCCCTCCCCTGCCAGCCTGGTCTTACCTCCAACTGCTCTCCCCTGCTGGCCTGATATCACTCTAAATTGCCCTCCCCTGCCAGCCTGAACTAACCCATAACTGCCTTGAAACCCCTCCTCAGCCCCCACCTTAGGTTCTGCCTTCACAGTTGACCCAGATTAGGTTCAGATTGGTCTGTTTCTATACCAGTCAGCATCAAACCTCCGCCTCCTAGGCAGACATTGGCTCCTCACAGTTCACCTAGATTTGGTCCTGATTTGTTAGTTTCTAATCTAGTCAGCATCTCTGGGCCTGATCAGAGAGTCATGGCTGATCAGCAACTCCCAGGGAGGCCTGGAGAGAAAAAGAGGCATGCTGCTGGTCAGGTCCAGAAAGAAAGTAAGAGTCAAGGGCTGATCAACAGCTGCCTTGGAGGCTACAGATCAGACCCTGCTTCTCTCTCCAGGCCTCCCTTCAGGCCTGATCCACAGCTTCCTCAGTAGTCAGTGCTAGGTTGACATGACAACTGCAGGACTGACTTCCAGTGTTCAGTCGAGCCTTTGGTTGTGGTAGCTTTGTAATCCCTTTGTAGGAAGGATTTAGACAAACCTATTTGATTTTAGGACAAAGGTGGGAGACATGGCCCTTGAAGCTGCACTTTAACCACATTGTTATTTTCCTCAGGTATGCATGGCTATAAGTTTGTGTTTCCAGGGATCATTTCATTGACTTCATATAAGCTTGAAAATCTTATATGTTCCTTTTACAGAAAGAGCAAAAATTGTGTGGCATTACATGTCAAGATAAGGGGGTTCAACCTGACCTTTTATATGGAATGATGCGTAGTCAAAACACAGCATTCATTCTATTTTGTTAAAGGTTTTTATTCTGTTCTGAGCTGAAAGGTTTGGGAACCCGAAAGTTAGTTCAGTGGCGTTCTTCACTGGTGGTTAGAAGTGAAATCCTCAATTCAACATGTCAAATGCAGACCCTGAAGCATAGCTGGAACTGTTGTACCGTGTGATGGATAACTCCCACGGCTCCAAGGGAAGATTCCCTTCTATTAATCAAAAGTAGGTAGGTAAAGACATATTCACCTAGTGCAGTCCAATTAACCAAGTCACAGTGGCATGCACCCATGTATGCACAGGGTCAGAAATGAGGCTGGAAGAATGAAATAGATTGTTTTCTTAGAACCACTGATGCTCATAGTCTATTCTTTAAAAATATGGTCCAAATGCAAACTCATTCCTCTATCTAATGAGAACATGACATTTCCTCTTCATAAAAATGCCATCCTCTGAATATAATTTGTTCTCATCTCCTCCATTGATCTGTTACCTGTTATCTTTTTATAATAAAGGGTCAAAGTTTTACACACAATTCTCTCCTTCACTTCTCAAGTAGAGAAACATGTTTTATGATGCTTTAGCCCACCCCCAGGGTTATTGACACCCTAAATCACAATTTCTTTCCTTGTTGGCCATCTGTTCACCTGAAGACAGATTAGTTCTAATAAGGGCTGCTCACTCTTGCTCAGGTGTACAGATGCGATGTGAGTGGACCAGAAAATTTCCCAAACATAACTCCTTTTTGTGCTACTTGTAAAAATTTGAATTGAGATGAGCCACGCATTGTCAGGTATATTTCAGACTTTCAGACACCTTCTGATGCGGACAGTCTCTCAGTGTGGATACCCAACCTCCAGTGAGTTGTCATTTGCTAGACACTAAATGTTGTAACCACTTAATTCAGATTTTTGAGGCGACTACAATCTCAGCAAGATGAGAAAATGTCTTCCAGCCTTGACCTCAGATAATAGCAGGCATGTTAATATGAAGTTATTTTCATTCCCCAAAAGGCATTGCCTGAGTATAGTTTTTTCTGCCATTCTTGTTTCTGTATAGATTCCCACTTTTGAGTATTCAGAGCTTGCTTTTCCTTTCAGTTAGAGAAATGCAGTGGAGAGAAGTGTTATTGATGGGGGCTGATTAAGCAAATTAATGAATTGAGACAGCTGCATAGTAAGTGAGAAGAATCTGAGGAGTGGAATTGGTCTTTGCTCATTGACTGTAAAGTGTATGAGTTGAAACCACAAGGGTACCTGACAAGGGAACAAGCTCTATTGCTGAGGAATGTGGAGAAAAAATATTTGGAATTGCATATTTTCCCCTCAAGGAATAGTTATGTTGCTTATCCACTGAGTTCCTTGCATAAGTTTCCCTTGCCAATATGCTTTGGATGCCCACCACATTTCAGATGCAATGTTAGGCACTTTATGCTACTGGTAGAAATATATTGCTTAATATGTCTGATTACTGAAAAGTCCTAATTCTAACAGAGCCAAGTGTTCTTTTTTTTTTTTTCTGGGGGTGCCAAATATTCAGCTCTGTAAAGCATATATTTCTCACTCTTCAACGTGCCAGATACGAAAAGTTCAACAATACCATGTGTTGACAGGGATATGGGGTCATTGGGCACTCTAACAAGCCATATACTGATACAGCTGCTTTAGTTATCAACTTAGCAGCATTATGAGAAGTCCAAGATGCATGTACCTTTGACTCAGCCATTGCATCCCTAGGAGACACATATTGATTTTACCACTATGAAAGCAAAAAGTTGGGAAAAGAACAATCGAACAAATGAGCATAAATTGTCCATCAATGAGGAAAGAGAAGATAAATTGTAGCAAAGTGGAATTTTGGAATTCCATGCTGTAGTGAAAATTAATACATTGGACCTCCCTGTGTCAAATCTCAAAACAGTAACCCTAAACTACCACAAGAAGTAATCCAAAGAAGAAGGCATGCAGTCTGATATCACTGATGTATAGTTTTGAGCCTGGGAAAATTCTCTATATTCTCTTAGGGTATATGCACATGGCGAAACAAGGGATACATTTGTGGGGATGATAAATAAAATGTGGCTGCATTTGGAGGGGGAATGGGGGAAAGAATTGCAACCATGGAGAGCAGCTGAGAGAATCAATTATATTTGTTATGTTTATGTTGCAAGTTGCCCAGTACACATGTGGCACTTGCCATAGCATTTTCTGTACTTTTATGTGTCTGCTTTATTCCATAAGAAACAAAGAATTCATCTGAGAAGCCATTGCTGTGTGTGTGTGTATATGCGCTTTTTCCCCCCAGACTGCTTTTGATTTAGGACTGCGCTCGAATCATTTTCAGGTCTGCAAAGGTTTTCTATAAAAGCAATGCCTTTCCAAGTGCAATATCTCAGCAAGATTGTTTGAGGCAGATGAGCAAAGGGACAGAGAGCTCCTGGTCTGCAAGACAAAGGCTTGGCAAGGGAAGCGGTTCCCTAATGTCTTTGATCAATGTAAACTGCTAATTGAAAGGCTTGCCTCTCTTTTCCAAAAGGAATGATTTTCTCCCCCGACTCAATTACCGGAATAATTGCTTGAACTCTCCATATTCCTTTAACTGGGCAGATCCACTGTTAGCATCTAAGGCTCTCATTTCAAATTAAATTACCAAGTTGTTCCACTTAACAGCCTCTCTGTTGGGTCTTCCTGCTGCAATATTACGGACGTGGCCTGCCCCCTCCTCTATTTTCTGGTGTGTGAGATGAGCTCAGATGTGGCTGGGAATGCCCAGTGTCTTCAGGATCCACAGCTGTTTGAAAACGCCATTGATTACAAATATTTGGCAGGGGTGTTTTCACATGCATGCACTCTCCCGCTCTCCTACCAGGCCTTCTTTTTTGTCTAGCCTGCACTTTCTCCCTGCCCAGAAATGCTGTGAACATGAGCAAGTGTTCTCCCTGGCACCAGTGGGGGCTCTGCAGAGGGACCGGGCATGGCATGTGCAATGGGAAGACAAGTCAGACAGAGCTGTGATGAAGACTGTAGAGTATGTTGGGGAAACTCAATAAGTTCAGGTCAATACTGACAGGAAAATGCAGTCAAAACTAATTTTGGCCAAAACTAGTTTGGCTCAGTGGATAGAGCATCGGCATGCGGACTGAAAGGTCCCAGGTTTGATTCCCATCAAGGGCATGTATCTTGGTTGCAGGCACATCCCCAATAGGGAGTGTGCAGAAGGCCAGCTGATTGATGTTTCTCTCTCATTGATGTTTCTAACTCTCCATCCGTCTCTCTTCCTCTCTGTAAAAAACCAATAAAATGTATTTAAAAAAAACTAATTTTGATGAGAACATGTTAATGAACTACAGGGAAGTCTCAGAAAAGATGCCTTAGACCCCCCAAAAAAATAGATGGTTTTAATTTCCCTTTCAGGTGTATCAAGGGCTTGTTGAGTGTCACGGTTCAGGGACATAAAGTTAGGCAACTACCTATCTCTGGGCTTAAGAACTCCCTGGATGTGTTGGGAAGACACAGGCTCCTGGGCCACCCCCAGGTACTGGAACTCAATAGGTCTAGAGTGGGCCCTGGGAGTTTTCTTTCTAGCAAGTCTGCAGGTGGTGCTGGTCCCACTGTCCATAGAAGCACACCTTGACCAGCAAGGCCTTCCAGTGGTTCTGATGGAATGGAGGAAGAGAGACAAATAAAAAACTCTTTCTTTCAATGTTCTGGGCAATACCATGGCATAGCAGTTAGTACTATTGCAGAAATACAGGAGAGGGAGCTCTGTCTTGCATAGGCCACCTGCAGGTAGGAGGTGATATTTGACCTTCGCCTAGAAGAATGAAGAGCTTCCTAGGCAGAAAAGAGAGTATTTCAGAAAATGAAGTGGCAGGAACAAGGTGCAGGATGCATTTTAGAACTAAAGAGCTTGTAGTATGAACAGAGCTGGAAGTAGAGAGGGAGTGATCACAGAAGTGTTGAGGAACAGCCTGCAGCTGGCATTTGAAAGAGCTTATTGCTTCCTTCTAAGGTGCCTAGTACATTATTCTGTAGTGGGGAGCATTGGAGCTGTTAAAATATTGTTTGTGGGATAAGCCAGTATGCCTTAGTAGTTGAGCATTGTTCCTCGAACCAGGGAGGTGAAGATTTGATTCTTGGGCTGGTTCCCAGTAGAACGCATGCAGGAGGCAGCCAATCAAGGATTCTCTCTCATCATTGATGCTTCTATATATCTCTCCCTCTCCCTTCCTCTATCTGAAATCAATAAAAACATATAATAATATTTAAATTTAAAAAAGATTGTTTGTGGGAAAGTGGATGAAGAGAGGCTAGTTGGTGAGGTCCCACACTCCAGTGGAGAAACTTGGAGGGTACTCCTGAGTTTGTTGTGAGGAGTATGGGAGGACATGACAGGAACCCTCCCCACTTGAAGGTAAGGCACTCAAGATTGGAGACAGAACATCTTCTGGATTTAGACCTGATAAAATAGTCAAGATCAAACTTTCAAGGTGGAGTTGTGGGGACTCACCTGGACAAGAAGGAAAGTGAAGCATATATGGCTAAACCCTTGGCACTGGGCACTAAGACATCAAAGAACCAAGCTTTGTCTTCTACCAGCTCTTCATTCACCATGTAGCTTGCACAAGTAGGACACAGCAGGGATCCTGTTGAAGTACCATGACTAGTACTTCTTGGCTATGTGGACAAATTCAATGTTATTAAAGATGGAGCTTGTTTCTAGTTGCACCTTTTATCTTTGTCAAATGAAGACCAAGTAGGAGGCAGAGAGAATGACATCAAACTACCAATATATTTGTTTTTTTTTAAATGACCCTAGGCACAAATAAAAGATTAGCACCAGTCTTTTATTTATTTTTTTCATTTGAAAGAGAAAAATTGATTTTTTTGTTGTTCCACTCATTTATGCATTCATTGATTACTTCTTATATGTGTCCTGACAAGGGATCAAACCCTCAACCTTGATGTATCAGGATGAGGCACTAACCAATGCAACTACCCAGCCAGGGCTAATTAGCCCCTCTCTTTACCTAAACCAAATATAACCCCAAAGAAGTCATGAGCCAAATGGTCCCGTCAAGTAAAGGTGTGTGATAAAAGGAACTAAGTGTTGTAACATACCAAAGTCTTTACTGATATTTTGAATATTTTTTAAAAAGTTACTTATTCAGCCAAGGCTGGTGTTGTTCAATGGTTAGAGTGTCAACCTGTTCAACAAAGAGTTGTTGGTTTGATTCCTGGTCAAAGGTACATGGGGGAGGTAACCAGTCCATGTGTCTCACCTCTCTCTCTCTCTCTCTCTCTCTCTCTCTCTCTCTCTCTCTCTCTCTCTCTCTGAAAAGCAATTGGAAAAATATCCTCAGGTGAAGATTAACAACAACAAAAAGCTACCTATATATTCCCATTTTTTTCTTCACACCATGTACTTATTCATTTTATCTCTCTTGCAAAATCCTCACAAATTCTTCTATCTCTCTGCCCTTCCTCCTTTTGTCCTGATGTATACCTTGCAAATTCATAAATTAATCTCCCCAGCAAAGGCTGACCCTGCCTTATAGTGTAGGGAGGGTGGCAGACCAAAACTGACCAACAAGCCAGAAATCTCTTTAGCAAACAAAAGGATGAGGTGGGTGAGTGTCATTTCAGGGAAACTCTTTTAATAATTCTTATCTCATCATATAACAAAGTCAACATTTTTATTCTCAAATAACCAGATGCCTAGAATTATCTAAAAAAAAAAACAAAAAAAAAAACACCAAAAAAAACCCCAAACACACACAAAAAAACATAACTCTTCCTCTTTGAGACCCATTCAAAAATAAAAAAGTGGATGTGACATTTCATTCTTTAGTCATCCAATCCAGTGACTTCAAGACCAGAAGACATTTCAGTAATAATAGCAATTTAATAATGAAAAGTACAAACATGGTCCAATATAGGTGACTATGGTTATGGAGGTTCGGACACATTACAAACTCATCAACATTTCAGAAAAAAAAAATGACATGGTCAAGCCCCCAAAAAGTAGGAAGGATATAATTTCAAAATAAAAGAAAAAACTTAAAATTTTAGCTTTCCTTCTAAAATTTCTTGCTCTCCCCTTTTGATCATGGACTGAACTATATGACACTACCAGTTTTTATGGGTCAAAGTAGGGCATTTGGGAATCAATGATCTAACATTTAGATCAAATCATGTATTTTATTTTTTTTAAGATAGAAAATTCCAAACTGGCTTTTAAAACCATTAGAAAATGCAAGAAATCCTCAAGAAAAGATTGATTCCTAGAAAAACTTGATATGTCCAACCTATCCTTTAAAAAGTAATTTGTACTGTAGGGTGGGTTTTGAAACAGTGATAGAAGAATTCACTACTCCAAGTTTTGGCTGGGAGCCAATTTTTTTCAGATGTTATGAAAATAAATACTCAGTTTTTCTTTTTTTAAAATAAATTCAAAATATTAAAGTCAAAGGTTAATCTTCCTCACTTCCAGCATCTAAGTTGGGGATGAGTCTTACAAATACTTATAATAATTAAAGAATATATGTTCATTGCAGGTAACATGAAAAATGCAGAAAAACATAAGAAAAGTCACTTCTAACTTATCACTGTCTATATTCAATGCACACAATTCTGATCTTTTTTTTGTATCCACACTTACTCTAACACAGATATATTTTTAACAGTTATTCCTTAATTCCATAGTGATCTACTATATTTTAGGAATTGTGTTCTAATACTTTGTGTATTTAAAAATTTTATATATTTAAATATGTATATTTAAATATATTTTTATTGGTTCCAGAGAGAGGTAGGAAGGATAGAGAGATAGAAACATCAATGATGAGAGAGAACTAGTGATTGGCTGCCTCCTGCATGCCCCCTACTGGGATTTGAACCATCAATCTAGGCATGTGTCCTGACCAAAGTTGAACTGTGACCTCCTGGTTTATAGGTCAATGCTCAACCACTGAGCAACACCAGCCAGGCAACACAATTTATTTTATTTGACAAGAAATTATCGACTATGGTATTTCTTCTTCTTCTTCATAATGTGTGATGACAACATAGTATTCCCTCATATGACAACATAGTATTCCCTCACTCTGTAATAAGATCACGCTAACATCTCAAATCTTGTGTCTTATTCACTATGTCATTATTTTTTCACAAATGGGGTTGTTGTATTTGGTTAGTGAGCAGGGTAGATCACAATTGTGTGGGAAATGTTCAAGCCCAATTAAGTTATCTTTCTTGTGGGCAGACCTATTTATTTCCCACAGTTCTCTTGCCATCTGAGTGTTAACACATTACATGAAAAAGCAAAACCATTTCACTACCTTCCAGTGATATCCAAATCAAGTGAGGAATGCATAGAAACAAACAAACAGAAAAAAAGAGGAAGCAGTGTTGGCTAGCACCTCATTTTGGGGTAAATATGAAAACAGATTGAAATAGAAGATGGAAGGAAACCTTTTTTTGTATAAAATGATCCATCTATCCTTTACTTTCCTGCATCTTTTTCTACTTAGAATACTATGCATTTGAATTTCTCTTTATATGAAAAAAATGGCTTTGCTCAACTTATCTCTGGTGGTTCTCTGTGACTTCAATCACTTCTCATTATCTTTTAATGTAAAACCAGCTTCTACCAATTTCCATTGTGTGGATGGGGTGGCCGATGGACTGTAAGTTTTAAGATACGAGGAAGCAATAGTAAAATGCATCAATTGTTGTTGTACAATAATGGAAAGTTATTGGTGCATCGAAGAAGGAGGAATAAGTATTCAAAGTCTATCCATCATCTCCATACCTGCTTGTATCTTTCATGTGTGTCTCTGGGTTAAAAATATATGTTGTAAAAAGTACCTTGGATGGAGTACTTGATTAAAACGCTAGGGATTCCTAAGTTTGTGACTTTTGTGTGCATGGTGCTTGGCATACAGCATCAGTGTAAGAAAGCAGGCCCTGAAGGATCATTTGCTTTATGAAAACATCTGAAGTTCACACTATTTTAAACTTAAAAAAATGATAATAAAAGCCTCTCGTTAGAGCCTGTATTATCTGGCCTTTAAAAACTAATTCAGTGACTCTGAGCTCCTGTTTAATGATCACATTCTAACCAGCAGGAACAATTCCAACGAGAATTTCCCACAAAGCAATGGGTTTCAGTGTGGGCAGGTACCACATGCAGATGCTTTGTGAATTCCCATCTATCTTGGGAATCCCCAGCTATATCAGCCTGAGTGACCTTTTGCTGCCTGATGGGTGGGGCTGGAGAAAGGGCTCTTTCTGGAATGTCACTGGCTCCTAATGGTGGTTTTGTATAAATATTCCCTCTCCTGAAGCACTTAACTTGCTTTAGTGATTCTCATAACCCAGGATTTCTTTGCCAGAGGTTTCCCATTTCTGAGACACCAATGAGGATTAGCAGAAGGAAGGAGATCAAGGGAAAGATCTCCAATATGAATGCATCAGTCACTAAGTGACAGTGACCCAGGGTGTCATTCCCTTTAGACATGCTCAGGATGGGCCTATTCAGATCTTTCTCCTGGTGGACTCACTGACTTGCTCCCTTCACTCACAAGTGTCCCTGTTTGGAGAGTAAATTACTTGGTGGCTCTATAACAGCTCTTTTAAAACAAACCTCGGATCAGTCAAATTTGCAACTGAATTCTCACTCTCCAATCTGCTTGGCAAGTTATTTAACACTATTGTCCACCTCAGTGAACTTACCTGGGAAGTGGGAATAATAATGCTTTCCTCATATGAGTGTTGAGAAAATTAAGTAAGATAATATGTGTGAACTGCTTTTCAAAGTATCTGTTGAAAAGTAAGCACTCATTTCACAGCATGTTTTAATTCATATTTCCCCATTTAAGCCTTGCATTGCTACATGTTGCAGCCTCTAGCACTTTTTTCAATTACAGTTGACATTCAATATTACATAGTTTCAGGTGTCCAGCATGGTGGTTAGACATTTATATGACCTATGAATTGACACACCAACCCCCCTCCCCCCAGTAAATCTAGTGCCATCTTTCATCAGAGAAAGAGAAAGTGAAGGAGCCCCTGGCCATTCAGGAGAAGTGGAAGTCATTTCTGGAAATAAGAGGATGATACAACATGAGGGGTTAATATATTATAGCATTAAGATCTGTAAAGTGAGTATAGGTCCAGAAACACTTCTGTAAGCCTTGATGCTGGTTCCTGTTCAAATCAGCAAGATTGCCAAGGCAAAATGGGAGAGTCAGACTCTGTATTTACTGAGGTCTCATTATTTTTTATTTAAAACATTCCTTTTCTTCTTCTTCTTCTTGATGAGAGAGAGAGAGAGAGAGAGAGAGAGAGAGAGAGAGAGAGAGAAATCAATGATGACAGAGAATCATTGATTGGCTGCCTCCTGCACTCCGAAGCCCAGAGCCTGAAATCCAGAGATGTGCCCTGACCACCAACCAAATGATGACCTCCTGGTTGATAGGTTGCCACTCAACCACCAAGGACACCATCTGGGCTAAACATTTCATTGAAGTTGAATAATATTAGATGTTGGGAAATTGAAGTAAGACTTCAAGTAAGTAGAACAGAAGGACACCTTTGTCTCTGCTTCTGTGGCTGTCATTAGAGCCAATGATTGAACATTCCCAGTGTCCTTTAGTTATAGACTGAATATTTGTGTCCCCCCGCCCCCCCCCAAAAAAAATTCTTATGTTGAAACTCCCAATGTGATTGTTTTGGAAGTGGGCTTTTGGGAAGGAATTACATTTAGATGAGATCATGAGGGTTGAGACCCATGATGGGGTTAGCGCTGTTATAAGAAGGGAGACCAGAACTATTTCTCTCTGCCACATGAAGACACAGCAAGAAGAGGCTGTCTACAAGCCAGGAAGAGGGTGTTCTAAGAACCAAATCTGCTGGCATGTGTCAGTCCATATAAGGAAAGGTGAGTGACAGGGTATATCACAATTGTGTGGGAAATGTTCAAGCCCAATTAAATTATCTTTCTTGTGGGCAGTCCTATTTATTTCCCACAGTTCTCTTGCCTTCTGAGTGTTAATTTCGTGCTCAGGGAACTGGGGAATGGAGAGAAGGGGAGGAGGAAATCTATCATCGGAATCTCTGATCTTAACTCTGATTTCGTTGGATGGGGGTATTTATCATCCTCAAAGCAAATTCTAGAACACACGTTCAGCGAATTCTCAAAGCCATATTACTCTTTACAGGTCATTTTTGAATGATTAGAAATGGATAAAATTCTAAACAGCACCAGCTGTGTGGCACTTACTTCTGATAGGTTTTGTAAGTCACTGGAGCCAGCTTCTCCACAGGGATCCGAGAAATGGGAGGGAAATCCACCCTGAATGTGGAAGCTTTTCCAATCACTAAAAACAATTTAGATCAAACATCTACCCAGAGATTACTTCCATCGTCTCACTAGCTGGATGCCTGCCCCTAATGGTAAGATCCACATAGTAAGGGACAGAGTGAAACATATTTGAAGGCTGTGGGATCTGGGCATTTCATTATGAGTTAGCCCTACAAGTTTGAAAATAATCCAATTGATAGTTTATCAATGTTCTTTTTTTTTTCTTGGATGGTAAGCATGAGGGTTATGATGATGATAGTCATGATAGTGGGGATGATGATGATGATGATGATGATAGAGATCTTGGACCACCCAGTTCTTTGCTCTCATGGGATTATAAGATATGAGTTCAGTATCTGGCTGGAATATATTTTTCTGTTCAGAATTTTACAGACAAAGCAGAGTTAGTAGCCTGAGAGGCAGTGAAGGAGAGAGTCTGGCATTCCCTTTGGTTGCTGGAAAAGATCAGAGCCTCCCACTGAGATTTATCACTGCTGGGAAACAGAAGTCTGATATTTCGATATTCCAAGGCCCTCCCTTGGACTCTCTAATAGCTCCTTTGCATTTTGATTGTTCCATCCAGTCATACCTCACACCTGATACCTTCAAATACCTGGGGTTTTAGTTGATGCACATCCAGCCAGGATTTTACAACGAGGATTTAAGAGCTTTGTGAGAGTATTTGCCATGAATAATTGCTAGTGGAGCATATTGGATCACCTTGTGTAACTTTTGCAGACTGGTTTTAATTTCAGGTTTGACTGTTATATTGTAGCTTTGCAAAGCAATAATGAAGAAATCATAATTTAGATTAGGAGAAGCAAAACAAATGATGATGGGAATATTATCATAACCGTAATTTTACAGCACAGTTTAATTATTTGGTTCAGTAATGTTCAATAATTATTTCAACACCAAAATCCCTCCCCACCCAGCCCCTCAACAAACTAAACAACTGTTTCACTACCAGCAACTAATTTATAAGGCAATTTTAGAATCTCACGATTTCTTGTCTCTCTGAGATTTACAGTCACTAATAAAAGACCGTAACTTCGAGAGGCATGAATTAAAACTCATTATAGAGAGTAAAAATTCAGGAATTTTTTTCTATTTGCACAGCTATCCAGGGGGCTGGAGGGGGATCCATATCCTTGTAGACTTGGATGTAAGTGAGTGAAAGTCCACTATCAACTTCCGAATAGGCACTCATTAAATGTAGGACAAATAAATGAATGAACTCACACATGTGTATAGACAGTCTCAAGAGTAGATCAGTTGACTTCTCTATTTTTCTCTTTACATTCTTTCTACTGAGACTTTGAGGGAGCATTTTTTAAATGAACCAATCGATTTTTTATTCTATGTGTTTGAAAGTCGTTCTTGACTATTTTCTCCCTCTCATTTCCCATATCCATTGATGATGTCCAATATTTTGTTCCCATCCTAAATTATTGAATCTTTTATCTTTTCTCCATTCTCCTTTTACTCTTCTGACCTCTTACCTGGAGTGCTAGGATCCTCTCTTAACTGGCCTTTGCTCCTCCAGAATTGCCCTCATCAATCTTCTCCAAACACCAGCCACAGTGACATTTTCTAAAATAAATCTAAAACTGAAGCTGGTTACAGTTACCCTTGCTGAAATACCTACCATTTTTAATTCCATCATTGTCCATCAAGAACCCTATATCCCCACCTCATAGCACTCTCTCACACATGTACTTTGTGTGTGTGTGTGTGTGTGTGTGTGTGTGTGTGTGTGTTTCTCTCTGCAGCATGGGTGTCTCTATAGTAATTTTGTATAGTTAATCTTATTGTTCCTTAAGATTTTGGGGTGTCCCTTTTCCTGAGAAGCCTTATCAGTTAAACACTATCCTTGTACTTTTACATCCTGTTGGATTGCCTTGTCACAGAGCCTTCTTCATCTTAATATGATTTCCTAACCCCCCCCCCCCAAACAAACTTAATGCAGGACCATGTCGTCTTGGTCACAATTTCATATTTAGCACCTAGCATGGTGACTAGCACATAGTAGTCACTGAATAATTGCTGGGAAGTGAATAACTCACTCCTATTCAGATTAATAGCTTGGGTGGTTTTGCTTCTCTCCAATTTTCCTGCTAGCCTTTCCTTCCTTCCTTCCTTCCTTCCTTCCTTCCTTCCTTCCTTCCTTCCTTCCTTCCTTCTTTCCTTCCTCCCTTTCTTCCTTTTATTTATTTCATTCCCTTCCTCTCTGTAATATTACCTGTACTGTTATCACAACTCTTTTACCTATTAGCTTTTGATACCTGATGAAGTAGTCTCTTACTCAAAAGCTAATAGGTAAAGGAGTTGAGGACCCAAATAGAATTCAACCATTTTGATTGAACAAACCAATTCAATTTGGAGTGTGTGTGTGTGGGGGGGCGCTTTTAACATCCTCTTTTCTTCAGGATTCTAGATTCTATGAATTATTAAGAATTTTCTTGTTTGGAAGGCTAGTTCCCATTTATATTCCAATTATTCTTCAAGAAGAGAAAAGAACATTTGTAAGAACAAGAAAAGACTCAAATAATAATCAAGTTTTTGGAATATTCCTGTAATAGCAATGGTTACAGTAGACAACAAAGTCACTACCAGGAAGATTATCCACTGTGAACTAGGCATAGAGTTGTATCTCAAAACCAGAGTTCTTTGTCTTTAAGGAGTTAAAAACACCCCCCCCCCCACACACACACACACAAACACACTCCAAGTTGAATTGGTTTGTTCAAACAAAATCGTTGAATAATATTTGGGTCCTCAAAAGAGTTAACAGAATATGATGATTCAAAAACTCCATGTTCCATAAAAATCGTGCTATTAAGAAGAAAGCCTTACTTCTCAGTAACCTCAGTGACACCCTGCTCAGTTTGACTTCTCCAGCTACAGCTGGTTCTGAGTATAATGCCATTGATTTTGAGAGATTTCATAAAGATAATTAGATATACTGGAGAGTGTTCTATATTCTCAGCATATCAGAGGCTATGTAAAGCTACCCAAACTTTTGAAATATGTACCTGGTATTGCATTCTTGAGAAACTTAGTTTCTAGTATTGGAAAAATCTATAACAAGTCTTCCTCCTGAAGCACAAAGAAGGAATCAAGGACAAGTATTGGGGATTTTTGCCTCCTTTTTCATTTATATAAATAAATGTCTGAAATGTATGTTTAATTTATACATTAGCTATCTTAATCCCAAAGCATAACTATTTTAACACCTTGAGCTTCCTTATGTTAGGGAGGGGGAGTGCAAAATCATTAGAAACATGATTACGCTTTAATTTAGGTCTTTTAGTTATGTAAGCAGAATGCAATTAAATGAGAAGTGCTCACTGTGACTACATATTTCAAATGGGTTTTCAATTTATCACAGTTTTATGTGTATCTTCTTCAATTGCATGAGGCTTCCTCAAGGCTATGACAGTGAATTATAGTTATGTTCCTGTAATTATTTTCAGTTAAAAAAATGAAGAAAAACTTCACTGCATAAACTATTGAGTTAAACACATTAAGCATCTAGTTTTGATTGGGATTCTGTGAGATTTTACATCCACTTAAGTTGCTCTCAAAGCTTTTGGTAGAAAACGTCCTGGGTATTATGGCATAATCAATGTCATTATCATCATCCTCATTGTCATTTGTACCATGAAAATAGGATCAAAATACTTTAGTTTTATCATTATTACAATCCAGTGATCTTAATGTCCCCATTTTCTAGATGAGGAAACTGAAGTTTTGAAAAAATTAGTGATTTGCATAAAGCCACATAGATAGGAAGTGTATAAACTAAGATGGGAACATAAGAAGACTGACTTTCACATTGCATGCTATTGATCTTGTTTTTTATCATTCTCTTTATTGATTAAAGTATTACATATGTCTCCTTTTTCCTCCATTGACCTCTCCCCTGCCATTCCCACCCCCCAACACATGCCCTCGCCCCCCTAGTGTCTGTGTCCATTGTTTATGCTTATATACATGCATACAAGTCCTTTGATTGATCTCTTACTTTCTCCTCACCCCCGCTCCATTAATCTTAAAGATGATTCCAAGTTGGCTATGTAACAAGAGGAGTGATGAGTGGGTACAAGATGTGGTCAGGGAATTGAAAGAACAGAAGTGTAGGGACTCAAATCTAGGCCATAATCTCATTATCAATTAATAGTATGACCCTTGCCAAGTTAGTTATAAATAATTAATCATATAATGCCTAACATGCCTGCACACAATGAACTTCTTTGTCATTATGATTGTGTTGCTGTGGGTGGTGGTAATGATAATATAACCACCCTTATATTAGGAGCTGCCCTTATCTCTGACCACTTCTCAATTGTCTAAGGGACATAACTCAGTGTGGAGGAAAGAGTTCCTTAGAGAAATGTTTATATTTTGATAGCTTTTCTACCCAGAACTTCACCTCTTCTGTTCAATAAGATGCATGTCTCTCAAATTAGATGTGGTCTTTGAGATACTAGTTGTGTGCATGGCCATTCCACATGACTCACACAGAAGATGAGTCTCAGAATACTTTGAGATATCTTTAGCTGCAGCACCCATCAGCTTGGTGCTCTGTCAAGAGTTGTGATTTATGGCCAAAACAGGTTTGGCTCAGTGGTGGAGCATCAGTCTGCGGACTGAGGGGTCCCAGGTTCGATTCCGGGTGGGGACATGTACATTGGTTGTGGGCAATCCCCAGTGGGGAGTGTGCAAGAAGCAGCTGGTCGATGTTTCTCTCTCATCGACATTTGTAGCTCTCTATCTCTCTCCCTTCCTCTCTGTAAAATATCAATAAAATATATTGGTGGGGAAAAGAGTTGTGATTTATGTTTATGGCCAAAGCAAACTGTGGTCAAGGAAAGCAGCCTTGTTAAGACCTTTCTGCTTTTTAGAAAACAAGGTTCAACACCAGTGCACATCTGGGTGAAAATAGAAATTTATATTTTTATGGTCATAAGCTCCCCTACTTTGATACCATAAAAGAACCACCAACACAATTAATCTTAGTCCCCTCCCATCCGGTATTCCTTGAGAATACTCCTGGTTACCTTATTCATTGTGCAATGGAAGATTTACTGGTTCTCCCTCCATCAAAAGGAAATAGTATTAACAGCATTTAATGTCCCCTTCCAAATGAGTCTATATTCTATACAAAGTTAATCAACTGAAATGAAGTCATTCTTCAGAAAGTCAATGGAATTAAAAACAACAAACAACTATATTCTGCCTGGACACTACTTGATCTTCAGCACATAGCATGGTATCTAACACAGAGTAGACACTTAATATATATGTGTTGGCTAGCAAATCAAGTCACTTTTATCAAAATCAATTGACTAAAAGAGCTGGTTTTTAGGATGCATTGTGCCTGGGGGGAAAAACTCACAAAACTACTTGCCTTCTCTCCCTTCTTTTTCATACAGTCTTTCCAGTAAAGTTTCTGTTTCTTAACTTTGGCTTCTCCAAAAAGGCATTGGCTTGTCATGTGATAAAGAAAGAATTCATAGTCCCTGCATGCTCATGGCTGCATTTTTTTATTATTTATGAGCCATTTATGACAAAATAAGAGATAACTCCACCTTCTAAAATTGACCAGAAGATGGATTTCAGACCCCACCCATGAAAGCCATGCTGGAACTTGTCATAGTATAACTCTAAAAGTGCTTTCAACCCAACAAGCACTGGTTCACTATGCTAACCTTTCTCAAGTTTCTGAAATATTTATGGGAGAATAATTTGTAGAATAATGAATATAGCTTTCCGGTGGAGGGACAAATGCACACTATATTTTCGTAATCATTTCTTATTAAATATTTATATGTATATCTTGTGTTTGCTTCATAACTGGCCATTTATGGATGATGTTTAACAAGCACAGTCTAGTTGAGGGGGAAAAATAAAACCAACCAACAAGAAGCCCAAACACACAAATGAAGAAAGGGAATCCTGTTTCTGCACTGTTTACATTGAGAATGTGCACTTAACATTTTTAATACAGTCCATATTTCATAAGTTCCACATGCTGACGTGTCCTGAAGAAAGATGGATGGGTTGGCTCGGAGCTATGCCTCTCTCTGGTTTGATGTGTGCAGCTGGCAGAGCTCATATTTACTTTCCCTTAGCAAAACACAAAAATGTAATTCTCTAATAACTGACATAACCACATCATCCTCCAATATGGACTGCATTATTAAATCACAGAGACAGACAGAACCAGAGTAGTGGGGAAGCTTGACTTCCACTTGAGAGCAGACTATAAAATGCCTACTTACTGTAACCAGAAGGGATGGAAAACAGCAGAGCTCAGTGCCTGGAATTTGGGACAATTTCTGAATTCTCTGCAATTAAGTCTTGACTGCCTGCAAGTATATTTGTGCCTTGAGTTTGCACACGGCTTTGGAGTTCATAGGTATTTTCTTGATGAGGCCACAGTGGTATCATCAGAACAGGGGTTGCTTTTCTCTTTCTACAATAAGAAAATTGAGGATCAAAGTAGTTACCCAGATGGTAAGCACCATTTCTGTAGGACTTTCAACAGTACAGATAGCTTTCACATACACAAGTGCATTTGGTTGTCAAACTGGGAGACTAATCCACCTAACCATCTTCTTCCAGTGGGCCAAAATACCCACTCAGAGGGCTCGGGAAGGGGGCTGGCTCCAAAGGTAAGGAAGTTGACTAAAAAATTAAACAGGTTTTTGCAAGTGGTAGTTTCAAAACTCAAGCAGAGCATTGTCTGTAGTTGAGTCAGAGGATAGGGTTGCAGAGGGCTAAATCAGTTTGCATAAGCATAGAGGAAGAAGTGGATGATATATTAGCTTGCATAGGGAGGGTCACAAATCACATTAGGGTAGGAGGTAGAACAAAGAAAATGGCTGAGCAACATGACAGTGTGTGCATGAATATACTTCTAAGAGTGGGGATGCCTGATATTTAAGAAGTTGGTGTTTCTGCAATAGAAATTCTTCTCCTCCATCCAAAGTAGTGTGTGCTTACCATTAGAGCTCATATCCAAATACTCTGCTTCCCTTCCTTCTGGGCACTCCATGTGATGAGTCTGGCCCCTGAGCTATAAATGAAAGCAGAAGTGCTGGGCCATGTCATTGTTGATACAAGTCTTTGGAGATGTCTTTTTTCTTCTCTGGGATAGTGGTGAGAAATATGAGAGGATAGCTCTTCCTTCATCCTAATTTCCTGAGGTACATTGAGAAACAAACCCCTCTCCCATCCTCCCTCCCACCAAATCCATGATGCATAGGCTTATGAATTAGAAACAAGCTTCTGTTATATCGAAGCCCTAGAAATATTGGAGTCATTTGTTGCCACAGCATTACTTGACTTATCCTGACTGGTACCGTCTGGTGTATACACAGCATCCTGTGTGAGCATTTTGCTTGGGTATTTGTTGTCATGGAAAGTGGCTGAATTTCATGTTACTGTCAATTTTAATTCTAAGGTAACTCAATAACATCAGGAGACATAGAAAAGGACAAAAGCACAGTGAGGGAATGAAGCCCATGAAAATGTAAGGCCCTGGCAATTCACAGAAATTTTAGAGTTGGACTTTTCATAAACTGTTCTGCATGTAAGGGGCAGAGGGACATCAGAAGCTATTTCTAAAACTCTTGCAATGCATTTTTTAAGTTAGAGAGAAAGATGGGATTTTCCTCCCTATATTATGGAGGAGGAAACTACATATTCAGACAAATTATATGACTTGTGTAATTTCATGCAATTGCTAATAAACAGAACTCAGATTACTAAATTCTTTGATCACAGGTTTAGCGGTCTTTTAATCCACTCTGTTAAGAAATCCTCAGAAAGCCAATGAACTAATAGCCTAATACAGCCTTTCTCTCTCTCCTTTCCCTTTCCCTTACCTCTCCCTCTTTCTTATCCCCTGCATAATTTCATGTAGAAATCATTGAGTGTGTTGAAATGCTAAGTGCCTGAAATGTGGATATATCAAAAGTTGGCCTTCATCTGAGTTGGACTGACACATTGTTGACCACACAGTTGAAAGAATACTAACACTTTTAATAAGTTTTCCCATAATATGACATTTTTATTATAGTAGTCTCCTTTACCCATGGTTTCACTGTTACTTGTGGTCAACTGCAAATCTGAAAATATAAAATGGAAAATTCCAGAAGTAATCATTTCCTAAGTTTTAAATTAGACATTGTCCCACCTGGAACATGAATCATTGCTTTAGCCAATGTGCTTTTGTCATATTGTTGCCCACCTGTTAGTCACTCATTGGCCTTCTCAGTTATCAGGCTAACTGTTGAGGTATTGCAGTGCTGATGTGCAAGTCACCCTTATTTAAGTTAGCAATGGTCCCAAAGAACAAGAGTAGTTTAAACATATATATATATATATATATATATATATATATATATATATATATAATTGATTTTTTTTACAGAGAGGAAGGGAGAGGGAAAGAGAGTTAGAAACATCAATGAGAGAGAAACATTGATGAGCTGCCTGCTGCACACTCCCTACTGGGGATGTGCCTGCAACCAAGGTATATGCCCTTGACCGGAATCGAATCTGGGACCCTTCAGTCTGCAGGCCAACGCTCTATCTACTGATTCAAAAGAGCCAGGGTATGCATTTTAGGGGAAAACAGTATGTATAGGTTTGATGCTATCTATAGGTTTGATGCTATCCATGACTTCAGGCATACCAGGGGTCTGGAAACATATCTCCCACAGTTAAGGGGACTGTTGTATTATTCAATGAGTTGGGTTTTGTTGACTTGTCTTCTAGTGCATTAATGTATCAGCATATCAGCCTGTTTCCTGAAGGGCAGCCCACCCAACACAACAGGCCCTTACTTTTATCTGCCATGACTAACCTCAGAGTCTCTATCTCCCATCTGCCCTGTCCTCTCTTTTGCTCTACTCAAGCAAAAACATCCTCAAGTCCCTCTCTCTCTGCCCTGTTGATATTCATCGGGTGATATCAGACTTAATCATTTGAGGTTTCCCTTTACTTTTGAAAGTACTTATCAGTATAAGGGGCCCATCATTCCTGCAAAGTCAAGTAAATCAGTTTATTCACTTTAAAGGGAGATTTATCATTGGGTTTTTTAAAGCCAATATTATCCACAAAACAATTGTTAACAGATAAGTTTTAGGGGCATAAAGTAAAGTTCAGCTGTATTATTCCACTTATCCATATTATACATCTCTGCTCAATCATAACATTCTTTTCTGTGCAAGCAAATGCAACCTCTGAATCCTTCTTAGCACAGTGTTCCTGGCAGCTACTACTGACTTCCCAGAGTGGACTGCAGAGCGGAAGCTTATTTGTCCTCGTGTTCTGTGTTCTATTCAATGTAATTTACAAAGGAGCTTGAGACATTTTGAATTATCTGTAAATATACAACCTTGCCTCACACTCAGATCTGGTTATTTCCTAAAAGATTATTTAAAGTCCCATTGCATGAGTCCTTTTATCTGGCCAATCCCGGTTTTAGTTCTTTCCACCTGTTTTATCTATTAATCTTCTAAAGCAGGGGTCGGCAAACTCATTAGTCAACAGAACCAAATGTCAACAGTCCAATGATTGAAATTTCTTTTGAGAGCCAAATTTTATAAAGTTAAACTTCTTCTAATGCCACTTCTTCAAAATAGACTCACCCAGGCCATGGTATTTTGTGGAAGAGCCACACACAATGGAACAAAGAACCGCATGTGGCTCGCTAGCCACGGTTTGCTGACCACTGTTCTAAACGGTTCTGGATCTTTCCCTTGAAGGACTCTTTTTTTCCTCCATCCACTCAACTAAATTTTCTACCAGATCCAAGTCCAAAGGGATTTTCATGCTCACCCGCTAAACTATCAAATTATGTCTTGCTTGTGGCCAATGGTATATTGATAGCTATCTGGTCATAGAACATTTCACCTAACTATCCCTGACCCCTTGGGGATAAGAGAGAGCAATCCTCCTCCCCACTCCAACTCCCCTCCCCAGTGTAGCAACATGACAGCAAGGGTGGGGAAGACAAGAGACAAAGAGAACTAGGAATAAATATCAGATACAGTTGGCTGGTGTTCTTACCACTGTCTTGAACTGCTGTAGAATTTCTCTCCTCTTTGATCACATCACCCACTGCTCTGGCTGTGGGGGTGAACATGTGACTTGGGCCCAGCCAATCAGGTACTGCTCTGCTTTTGCATTGGTGTTTGGCCCAGGAGAGGCAGGTGACCCAAGCTGGGTAGGTAGGCTGCTTTCCTGGGGGGTTTCAAATGGGAGATGGACCAGATGTGGAACCTTTCCAGTTAGGTTAGAAAGCTTCAGAAATGGGAACTGACAGACGCCAGAGGCTGTTTTCTTTTTACAAGTGTCTGAAATGTAAACTGGGAAAGGCAGGACCAGGGAAGAAATGAACCCAAATAAGGGGAGCCCTGGAGAAAAGGAGATGAAAGAGAGGGTGCTGGGTTCTGAGATATTATCATTTTTATTTCAGGCTCAGTTATTATTTTTTCTTGTAATGGGTACATGAATGAATCAATGCCTAAATACGTTTAGAATTATTGGAGATCAAAGTGTATACATTGTATGTGGTTGGTAGAAATAAGCTACTTTAAGCTCTAGAGCAGTGTTTCCCAAACTTCTCTTCAAACTTCTCTAAGCTTAGAGCACTAGTTAAGTATACAATTTTACCTATATGTTCCCAAAAATTCTAGTTTAGCACTTCTTAGTTGGGATTCAGGAATCTACATTTTAACAACTCCACCAGGTGATTCTCATCATGAGAGAAGTTTGGGAAACACTGCTCTAGAGGATAGGTGTTGAAAAGTTCTAAATGCTACGTTAGGAGGCTCAATCTGGTTTTGCAAGATGGATACACCAGTGAGAGCCTAGAACAGGGTTGAGAAATACATAGCACACACCCTCTCCACTCCCTGTCTGTGCCTGTGGCAGACATTGCTGATCAATCGGGGCACTTTTACCCACGGATTCTGAGCGGACCTCACCATTCTTCCCAATGCAGTGCTCCCAGCAGACTGTGGATGAGCAGAGCTGGCTCACAAAGTGAAACCCATTTGCCCCCCTGAGCTTGGAACACTAGGAGTCTGTGCTTCAGTCTGATAGAAGGCTCTCAAGGCTGGACCTGGGGAGAGAGAGCAAGGGAAGGAGGAATAAACAACCTGTATAGTGGGTGTTGTGTCACCCCAATTTACAGAACAAGACATGGAGGCTCAAATAAATACCGGCCAAGTCCCATAGTCAGGGTTGCTGGTGGAGCCAGAACTCAGGCCCAGACTCCTGACTGGCCCCTTGCCATGTCATCAAAATAAGAAATATATTGAACACAGAGGGAATGAGAAAGGCAGAATCACCACATCTCTGGACTAGGATACTGGAAAAATGGTGATGTCAGCCCTCCTGCTTAATATTTCAGTGGCTCCCTATTCCCTGCAGGATAAGGCCTCAATTATTTAGCAGGAAAATCAAAGCTGCTCACGATCCAAGATGCCTCATTAATTCTGTCCTCAGCCACTACTCTCTTCCTGGCCTATGTGGTCCAGTGAAACCAAACAAGGTGCAATATTCCCTGTAGGGAGGGGCAAGAGGAAGGGTTTGAAGGGTATGGTGGAGCTCAGGGAAGGGCCACATAGTACCCTATCTCATCCCCTTTGTGTTACTTTTGGGAAACCTCACCAGTGGTGTGACTGTAATTACCTAACCTCTCTGATTCTGTCTTCCCAACTTGTAGAATTTAAGGCAGCAATGATGCCTTTCCCCACACGCACAGGAATATCTGTGCAGATAAAATGAGGCAATGTATGGAGAGGGCTCAGTCCAGAGTGGAGCAAGCCATAGGTACCCATTGGCTATACACATAGCAAGCATTTGTTTGGGATATTTGGAGTTCAATGTAACAATGAGCAGCCATATAGACAAGTCTCCCAGACAGGTTGCCAGTGGCATTCTTGGTGGGTGTTTATTATGTTTCTTTGCTGTGTTTCTGACTTCATGTCCACCCCCAGCTATGACAAAGCACCCTCTTTTATCCCTGCTCTCCACGAGACCCCACCAGGAGGTATGCACTGAACCTGGAAGTCTTAAGCAGATTTCTCTATCATTTTTAGCCATTCATCCATAAGCGGCCACTTTTAAAGGTGCAGGTCCGGTTCCTTCAGGCTGATGCACAGATATTCTAGACAACCAATATGTCTCCTGACACCGCTGTACTCATAGATGGCTTCTCCAAGAAACTGTTATTAATGATGTAATTAATATGAACGGCTATGGTATACATCAAGCAGGTCGTTAAGGCAGAGGTGGGGATGTAGCCATTTATATTAAAGATACATTTTATGTTCTGAGCCCAAGCAATAGAAAGTGCTTAGGTTAGAAATCTCCCTTTGCTACATGTTGGATTTTTGTTTAAGTTGCTGTAGACGTTCTTCTTGCTTGCTTAATGTTACACTGTTGGAGCCTCCGGGAATCTGAATGAGTTAATAAGCTAGATTTTTAATAGAAGTATAATCAACTAAATCACAGCCTTTAAAGTTACACATTTCAAAGACCAACCGATTTAATTAATGTGTTCATAGGCATTAGATAAGTTTTATTTGATTTCAGTAGTCTCTCTCCCATGGACAGTCGTCTGCAAGAATATTTACTTATGATTTGTTGGGTAAAAAGGATCTTCCTAAGGCAGATGCCATATGTAACTACTCAGCTTACCTTGAAGGGAAAATATTGAAATAACACCCGCAAGCTGTTCTGTGTGTTGAGAACCCGGAGCTAGATTTCTATCTTTGCAGGAAGCATTAAAACCTTGCCTCCTACACCCAGGCTGTTCAAATAGGAGATACAATCGTCTCTTAGGATGATAGAGTCCAAAAGTCGTCTACTAGTATAGTCTTTCATAGACACCATAAGGTAAAAACAGATTGAAATAGAGAGGTTTCTTTCCTATTATCCCCCCGCCCTTCCTTTTAGAAACAAGCATTGTTCTTTGTAGTAGCCAAAGTGTTAAATGTTTTTAATAAAGCTTAGGCTTATGTTGGGAGGGAACATCTTTACCGTCATCGGTATGAATGGTATTGCCACTTGCTGAGTTCCACAGCACCGAGCAGATGGGGAAATAGTGAAAATTGGGGAGTTGCACACATGGAGTGGGTATGTGTCTCGTCTTCGAGTGACATACCCCCTTAAGTGCACACTGCCTGGTGCCTGGCAGCCGGGGCCAGCAAGCCCCTGTAATGACTGCAGAGGAAGAGTGGCGTCTGGTCCCGAGGTGAGCAGAGCTGCCTATCATGGAAGCTGTTGGAGGCTCCCTATGCCCAAGGGGCATGGTCGTGGCTAGTTGGCAACCAGCCATGCTCCTGATGCCAGAGGCGCAGAGGCAGCCAGCACGTCCAGCTTTCTAAACCCCCGACACTGACATGCTGCGGGTCTGAGCCTTGATTAACCAGAGCAGGGGACCAGCGGGCTGTTCCAGAGTGAGCCAAGAGCAGATGCTCTGGCCCAGGTCACTGCAGGTAAACACACACGTACAGAAGCGGGGAGACAGCAGGGTTTTCAGTGGCTACCAACTGTTAAGTGGCTGTGCTGTGCAAGGAACTCTACTGATCAGGTAGACATTATTTCTGAACCTCAAATATGTTTCCTGACCCCCATCTTGGAGACATTACAAAAGACATGGAAGTGAAGATATTGTTAAGTACTAAGTGGTGAAATGGTACTGCAATTCCAACCTCGACCTATCTTATCCTGAACTTTGGTTCTTTGAATTGCAATCATGATTTTCATTTTAAAACTAGATGGGGGGTGTCCCTCAGCCCAACCTGCACCCTCTCCAATCTGGGACCCCTGGAGGAATCGGGCCTAAATGGGCAGTTGGGCATCACTCTCACAATCCAGGACTGCTGGCTCCCAACTGCTTGCCTTCCTGCCTGCCTGATTGCCCCTAACTGCTTCTGCCTGCCAGTTTGGTCACTCCTTAACCCTTCCCTGCCAGCCAGATCGATGCCTAACTGCTCCCCTGCTGGCTCGTTTGCCCCTAACTGTCCTCCCCTGAAGGCCTGGTTGCCCTTAACTGCCCTCCCCTGCAGGCCTGGTCCCTCCCAACTGCCTTTCCCTGCTGGCCTGATTGCCCACAACTGTGTGAGAACCTCTGACCTAGAGAGTCCACAGCAAATTGATAGCACCTCACCTCTGTTCTGCCTCTTGGTCCCCGAGTTTCATGATGCTGATGCTGAGGCTGTCATTGTGAGATAGAGAACGGTGAATTGGGTCCCATCTTGCAATTCTTAACTTGTAAGAAACTCAAGGGATGGGTCCTATTTACTCAATGCAATATCAGAGAACAAACATGGACATCATTAACCCAGTAATACAATAAAGATAATTTCTCTTGATCACTTGAAGTTAGGAATTTAAAAACCCATTTATTTGAGGAAAGTGGTAGTTATTACCTGGATTTTATGCATGGAAGATGCTGCTGACTGTCAGTTGAAGTTTCTTGTGTGTGTATGAGTATATGTGCCTGTGCTACAACTGCGAAAAGAAGAAAAAAGATCACCAAATAAATGGAACCATTCAGCATGTGTAGTGGGTGGTTATCTATATATCTATCTATCTACCTATACTTCTATTTTATTTATCATCTGTCTATACACACAGATTATTTTTTTATACTTCTGACAAATCCCCATAAAGGCCTTCATGAAGTTAGTAAAACTAGAATTTTGAGGAATTCTTTTCCCTTGTTCTCTCTCCAGAATCATTTTCATCACCAGGTTCTACCCAGTTAAGTTCCTGGTTGTTGTTGTTTTTACCTGGGTTAGATACTCCCCAGTAATTATAAAGTGTTCAGTGAGACTCCTAAGCCTCGGTCATTTCCCCAGAGAACAGGTTTTATTCAGAATCCCACAACATTAGGCAGCAGCCTGATATGTTGGACATTTTAGTTCTTTACCAAAATAAAATAATAATAATTAACTTTTTGTAAAGCCAATAAAAAGAAATAAAAAAAATAAGGGACAACAATCCTTTGTAGATTTATGTCTCTAACAGCTCAAGTCCCACACTCTCAGCAGTGTTTGCCCAATGGGCAACATAAAGCAAAGGGCTGAAGCTGCTGGAAAACTTTTTCATTTTTCTGTAAAAATTCAAACCTGGAGTGGAAAGAGCTTACTGGTGTCAACATTTAGAAAGCAATGTTCTCTTTATATAGTCACTTATTGTCTTGGGTTTCATTTTTGGTTCAGGGGAAAATTAAATTCCCTGGCAATTACACTATCTGTCTGCCCAGGAAATTTTATCTGCACATTGTTTTTATTTGCTATCTGTCCTCTGGGTGAAATACCGCAGATCCACGGGGCTGAGAGTGCATTTTAGAGGTCTTTTGGTTCACCCTGCTCTTTCTTGCAGGTCAGTAGTGAAATTATTCCTGACCCAGAAACCCCTTATATTCCAATATTGAAGGATTATTTTTTTCTAAAGTAGAGGGGGAAGGAAGGACCATGAAAATACATGGCGGCATTATTCTGTGAGCTTATCCTTTGGTTTAAGAAATCATTTTAGTATCTGAATTTCCTTCTGTGTTGACCACATAGGACTGGTAAGTAACTTGGTGTGGGTGTGAGAGCATTTCCGCTTCGTTTGGAAGGGATTCTGTGGAGAGGTGTGTGTGCACTCAAATTCTATTGTATTTTTCTTCTTGGAGAGGCAGATGGGTTGTGGCCATATCACAGTGGGCAAGAATTCCAAGAGCCTGGGTTCAGATTTCCAATCCATTACTGTAATACTCTGTGGGTTATCATATTACCTGCTGAAAATTTACCAAAAATTACCATATTGAAATTTCCTGCTTCCTCGGAGCTGCCCTCTGCATGCCTTTCCTTGCAGGAAGTGACATCCTCCCACCTCATTCCTGTCAGCCTTGGCCTTGGGACTTGCTTTAGTCAATGGACCACACTGAGCAGAAATGATCTATGTTATTTCTCAGTGGAACATTTAAGACTCAACATATGCCTTGTGTTGACCTCAGATCCCACTGTAGGGAGACCAGTGATGTCTTAGGGGGTGTACTGTCAGTGTGGGGCTCCCAAGAGAAGAGGGCATGGAGCAGAACTGGTGACGACCTGAGATGTACCTGCAGCAAGAGGGGGATCGAGCACTTACTGTCAGCCATGTGCTGGGATCATCTGTTAGTGCAGTGTGGCTTGACCTGTCTTGCCTCTACTTGCCCAGGCCCCAGGTCATGTCTGAGACTTGGGAGGACCGGAGGAGTGCGGATCCACTCTACAAGCTCACTTTCATGGCACTGTCACCTGCTGTATCGCCTTGTACCCACGTTATTGCCTTGCACTCTGCCTGCTTAGTAAATGCTTGCTGGGCTGTATTGAAATCACTTGGGGTCATCTTCAATGCTCAAACCTGGCATTTCCCAAAGGGTGGCTGAGGTTTGGGTGTTCTGTAAGTTTGTTTAGGTGGCCCACACACAAAGCAGTATGTGGCATCAGATGGCATCATGAGAAAGTCATTCTTTTTTCAGTTATTTTTAATACATTTCATGTCATTCAAAGCAAACAAAACACTTACTGATAGAACCGCTCCAGTGAGTAACAGTAATAATCTTATATAATAAAACCCTAATATATAAATTGATCAGACTATGGAATGACAAATCATTGTGATGCTCACTGACCACCAAGGGGTAGACACTCAACACAGGAGCTGTCCCCAGCCCACAGGCCCCAGGCCACCCAAAGCAGGTGCCAGCAGGGAGGGCCCCCGATTGTTCCACTGGTTGCTCCACAGAAGGAGGTGACCTGCAGCAATGGCTGGAGATGGGGCTGGTGAGCAGATGGCATCAGACCATCCAAGGCAGGTGCCAGCAGGGTACCCTGATCACCCTGCCTGTCACCCCACAGATTGGCCCTGATCACCGACCAGGCCCAATTTCATGCACCAGGCCTCTAGTTAGAATATAATAAGACTGATTTATATATATATACATATATATATATATATATATATATATATATATATATATATATACATACACATATATATACATATACATACATATATATACATATAGTTTTATTTATGCAACTAGTTGCTTTTATATATTTTTTAAATGTAAAGAATATTAAATCATAGTATAGGTGGTAATGTGATGTGGCAACAACTAGAAGTATGGGAAATAGTTGGGTTTGGGAATGATTCTGTAAGCCTTCTGTACTACAAAGTCTGCTCTGAAAGCAACATAAAGTGTGACCGGGCTTTGGGGATGGGAACCTGATAGATAGATGTCAGCAGGCATGGCTGTGGTCATTGTTGATGGTGTTGGTGATTGTAAGATAATCTGGGCAAGATTTTCTTTCCCATCCAGGGACTTCTTCCTCCATTTAGTCTCTCGGCCAAGTCGCTGAGGTCGTTTTTCAACATTATGTTCTGAGCAGAGAACAGGGCAGTGCATATATTCACCATAATCTTCTGATTTAAAAATTGTCCCACCTCTACACCCACTTCCTGTTCTTTTGGAAAAGTTACTGGAACCGTTGGCGTGAGTGAGAAGAACCATTAGCAGACTCCGTGGAGTTTTAAATAGAAAGGATGAAGTCAGGGAACTGGGGAGCTGTTGAACCTCAGCACGCTCTCGCTTGCCTGTGTCTATGTGTAAATATGCCTCCACTTTGTCCAAAGATCCTGGTTACTTGGTCTCTGACCCGTGAAGTCCAAACTTTCTGAGGACAGCAACTATGTCTAATCCGCCACTGTGTTTCCCAGTCATTTAATAAATGTTTTGTTTGCTGGAGCCAGGACTGGTTCCAACAGCCACTCATTCATTAGTGGCTTTCAATTAGAGCATGCTGATGCATTCCATTATAGGTGCCAATACACCCATTTTTATTAAGAATAATGGCCACAGCGATCTTCACAGCAGCTATAAATTATAGAATATGAACCAGGAGCTTGGCGAGGTACTTTCTGTCTCTAAGAACTGCATCTTACAGCAACCTGGCAAGACGGGCGGTATTATCTCTAATGAAAAAGTTGAAGCTTCCAGTGGTGTTTCAGCTTGCCAGTTGATGCAAGACATAGGAACCAAATATAGTCTGCCTGATATTTGAAACCCCAAACCCATTTACCTCTTCTACCTAACACTGTAGTCCCCTCCTGCTCCATGGTTTCCACTTTTTGTGGTTTTATTTGCCCACAGTTAACTGTGGTCCACAAATACTAAGTGAAAAATTCCAGAAATAAACAAGTCATGTAAGTTTTAAATCACATGCTGTTCTGAGTAGTGTGATAAAATTTCACTGTCCCACTCTATCCTTCCTGTGAGGTGAACCATCTTTTGCCCAGTGTCCCCATGCTGTATAAGCTGACCATCTATTTGTCACCTAGTAGCCTTCTGATTATCACATCAGTTATCAGGGAGAGGAAGAGAGAAGGGGAGGGAGAGGGAGAGGGAGAGGGAGGAGGGAAAAACAGAACACTTTGACATAACTTTTATTACAGTATATTATAGTATATTATTATTATAGTATATACTATATAATTGTTTTATTTTATTAGTGGTTATTGGTGTGAATTTTTAATAAACTAAAGTTTATAATATATATGTATTACATGAAAGCAACATAATCTAGTTAGGGTTTCCTAGTTTCAGGCATCCACTGGGGTCTTGGAATGTATCCCTGTGGATAAGAGGGGAAGGCTGTACTGATCTCCCATGTTGATAATGAGAGGGAGAGAGACAGAGAGAGATCAGTGATGGCCTTCTGAATTCAACTTGACTTATTAGCCCCTGACTTCTTTACCTTTGACTGTGAATCTTTTCACTGTTCCCAGCATAGCATTCCTCAATACCATTGCTCCAAATCTCTAAAGCTCACAGCATTAGTTTCCTTGCTTAATCTCTGTGAGTCTTCACACATTGTTGATGCAATATTTTCGGGAACACACTTAATATTTACTTTTATTTATCTGAACGAGAAGGCAGCACTGTGTGAAGGTGCAATCAGTCTTCAACCTAGGGTCTCAGCAAGATTCTGCTGCCCACAACAGAGTGGAGCTTGAGCCAGCTCATGTACATGTATACCATTATGGCCCCTCAGTGGACAGCAAGGCCTTGCCTGGTCATATTTATGATTCACATTCTGATCCTGCTTACTGATACACTGGGAGGTGAGGAGGGACTCTTCTGTGACGTGTACGTGGGATTTTCTGTTGTACCTTGTGAATTTGCAAGGTGGACAAGGGAGACCCCATTTCTTTATTTCATTTAAATAATATGAAATCTTACCCATGTCCCTAAGACACTTGGTTGGTGATCATGGGCTCTCCTGGTGATCCTTCCCATTGCTATATTTTATGCAACATTAATGGTCTTTAGCCAACGAAACTCTCAGAGAACTCCTGCAATCCTTCCAAAATTTAACAATAAATTTTATAATTGTATATATTTCAGATAGGTGCTATGATGGGTAAGGGACAGGACCTCTCTAAATATCACTCAATTAAAAGAGAGGTTATTGCCCTGGATAATGTGGCTCAGTTGATTGAGCATAGTCATGGGCACACAAAGATTACTGGTTCAATTCCTGGTCAGGGCAAAAGTCCATTTTGGGGGTTTGGTCCACATTAGGGGTGTGCAGGAGGTAACTAATCGATGTTTCTCTTTCATATACCCCCTCTTTCTTCCTTCCCCTTCTTTTTTCTCTAAAAAAAATAAAAACCTTTTTTAAAAAAAGAGATAGGTTAATGTTAGAAGACAGGAATATTATCTTGAATATTCAGACTGAAAGTGAAATCCATTGGGTACTTTGGAGCAAAAGTTCCCTTGTCCATGTCCAGCCTGTAGTTTACCAGGTTACAGAAATGGATTTTCTCCCCGCTCTGTCTGTCTCTGCTCATGTTTTAATTTTGGTTTTTTGTTGTTTTTTTGTTTGTTTGTTTTTGTTTTTGTTGCTGTGTGTGCATGTGTGTGTGTGTCTTGCATAGCCCTTTTCTCTACTTGTTTCTTTCTGTTTCTCACCATCTTTGCTCCATGACTATTCCAGCACCTGCAGGGCTGGCTCTGGCTTTGGCTCAGAACTCTACAGGTTTTTTTGTTTGTTTGTTTGTTTTACTTCGAAGCTCACCAAAGACTGATCTCCTAGTTCCCAGAAGTTCACCTCTGCAGGGTGAATTGCCTTTGAATCAGCTACAGGGCCCTTTTTATTATGTGGCCAAGGGATAGGTTAGAAGGAATGGACATGCTGACAGGACAGCAACAACTGTTGAAGAAACACAGCTTATCCCAGAGAACATGAAAAGAAGCTAGGAGTTTTGTTTTGAATTGTTCAGTCTGAGATAAGAAGTATCATAGAGGTCAAATTTACACAGGTCAATTAAAAGAGCCATTAAGTCATTAAAGCACAAGATAAAAAGAATCTTTTGAATATTCCTATAATTCACTCTTTCTGAAATTACCCATTTCTTTGAAATATCTTTCCTGTAAACCCCAATTCTAGTAGCTGTGGGAGGTAGGGGTCCCTTGTACATATCAAGTCAGGGAACTATGCTAAGCTTATAGGACAGAACGCCCAGATCAAATCAAGTCCATGAAGCTCAAATCAGTTTTGGCCACAGAATCCTAGACCCATCCTCTCAGATTCTTATGTAAGATTAAAAAAGAGTACAATGAGGTTGTTCTTCCAATACAGCATTGGCCTGAGAAGACCAGCCATGCTCTTTATTAATGTGGAAAGTAATATTTATTTTCAATGATATTTCTAATGGATTAAGATATTCGAATTTACCATTAAAAAATGAGTGCATTCTTTGGTGAGTAAATTTATTTCTAGTTACCTAAAAATTACAATCACCAACAAAAATATAATTAATACTGCAGGGCCAAGGAAACATACTACATTGGGGAGTATTTTATTTTATTTTATTTTTAAATACATTTTATTGATTTTTTACAGAGTGGAAGAGAGAGGGATAGAGAGTTAGAAACATCAATGAGAGAGAAACGTCGACCAGCTGCCTCCTGCACACCACCTACTGGGGATGTGCCTGCAACAAATGTGCATGCCCTTGACCAGAATCGAACCTGGGACCCCTCAGTCCACAGACCAACTCTCTATCCACCGAGACAAACCTGTTTTGACTACTGGGGAGTATTTTAGATAATCTGATAGGGTCAAATAAGGCCAACAAATGGCTTTAGAGAGAACATGGTAATTGACCAAGAGTTGGAATATCTTTTACTAATAGCCAAAGACAGCTTTTAATATGGTTTCTCTCCTTGTGGATAATACTGGATGGATGGATGGATGGATGGATGGATGGATGGATGGATACATACATATATATGCATATATGTATGATTGATAGATAAAGACATGTATATCTTTTCTAGATCCTCAGTCTGGTCTATCTCCTCCTCTTTTTTCCTCCTCCAAAGTAATATTCCACTCTCCATTTCTTTTTTTAAATTTCTTTATTGATTATGGTTTCACATAATTGTCCTCATCCCCCCCCCATTCCCATCCCAATACCATCCCCACATATTTCCCCACTCCCCTCTTTCCACTCTCCATTTCTGTGTTTTCTGTCTCAGCCAGCATTGATGACCTCAACATAATTTTATAATATGTCTCTGTTTCTAGGAGGCAATTTAATGTGTCTCCAGGTTATCTGTCCACGAGTGAGGTTGCTCATGTATAGAGAGAGACTCAGTCCTCTTGAGATTCTCAGGTGGCACTCTCTCTGGGTGACATGAAGAGTCAACCTCATGCTCTGGTGAAGGAGAGGTGACACCTCCAGCAGGAGTGGTGAGAACTCCTTCTTGAATCCAGGTCTGTGTCTTCTTTGATTTTGAGCTAGAAATATATGTGTCTGTTCACACTCCTCTGTTCATTCCATCGAATGGTACTCCCAAAGCATACCTCAAGACAAAAAGAGTTTCTGGAATCCAACTCCAAATTCTGACCCTATTTAGTTCCTGAATGCAATTTCATGAAACTTTAAACTGACACTCTAACACCATTAAATAGTTATGAGTTAACTAAATTTATTTTGGGGAAAAATGAAAAGGCAGTTACAACAAGATGGCATCAGTTTAGATAAAACTCTCCTTACTTCATTTTTTAGTGTCCTTAAAAGCCATTTTCCCTGTGTGTGTGTGTAATTTTATTTTGTTTATCAGTGAAGGTAGTAGACCAGAATAAGAAGTGTCAGGTTTAATTCTCTGCTGCAGTTCTCAAAATAGATGTTTCATAAGTAACATGTGGCTCGCTCAGCTAAAATTAAATGTCTCAGTGTTTCCAAATGTTTTCCATCTAGAATTTGCTACATACACTCTTTCAGAACTATCAAAAGACTCTGAAAATTGCCACTTAAAAATGTCACTCTATTTCAAACTGCTTACAAGCTTTTAATGTAGGCTCTGGATAAAATTAAAACAAGAATGATAATAGCAAACCCTAGAACAATCTAATGCTATAAAAACAAAACAAAACCCCTCCTTCTCTCATTCATGGAAGTTCAGTTCAGAGAGGCACCATATCAAATAATATTATATATATATATATATATATATATATATATATATATATATATATATATATATTGCAGGCCCAGTACACGAAATTTGTGCACTGGGGTGTGTGGTTGGGTCCCCTCAGCCAGGCTTGCAACCTCTCACAGTCTTGGAGCCCCTCAGAGGATGCCCCACTGCCCCAAGGGGCTGCTGCACTTGCCAGCCTTGAACCCAGCTCAGGGCTTCTGGCTGAGTAGTGCTGCCCCTGAGGCAGTGCACTTACCATCAGGGGGCAGCTCCTGCATTAAGCTTTTGCCCTCTGGTGGTCAGTTTTCATCACAAGGACCCATCATTCTGCCATTCAGTCAATTTGCATATTAGCTTTTTATTATATAGGAGATATATATATATATATATATATATATATATATATATATGTGTGTGTGTGTGTGTGTGTGTGTGTGTGTGTGTGTGTGTGTGTGTATGTGTGTGTGTACTCATCTACTTTTGTGTCATTCTAGGAACCAAAGATCAAGTCAAATCCTCTAAGATTATATAGCTTATTGATTCCTAATGTCCAACTCCGCCCCCCCACCCCCCCGGGAAGTTTAAAGAAAAATATAGAACCTCCTTTTCTAAATACCTCTATTTAGTAAATATGTAATAGGATTCACGAAGTGTAGGAATCAACTGGTCTACACTGCCTCTCTGTTTCCACCACTAGTCATTCTAAATGTTCATTTCCCTGCTGGATACACAACAATTTGAATACAAGTTTCTCATTCCTTTAGTGGATTCTATAAGACAACTAAGGGGAAAATATATGCTTGCAAAAATTTAAAGAGGAAGGAAGAAGAAGAGGAGGGGAAAGAGGAGGAGGGAGAGGAGGGCAAAGAGGGAGAGGGGGAAGGGGAGGGGTGAAAAAAGAAGAAAGAAGAAGGAAGATGAAGATGGAGACAAAGAAACAATAATGATGACATAGTTGTAGATCCCTGACAGTACCAATGTTTTGTGGGAAGGAGGGCAAAGGAGGAATGGATAAAGGCAATAAAAGATGATTAAAGGAGACCTGTGGGAATACATATGTGGACTGCATTTCAAGGAAAGAGGGATGGATTCCACTGAAAGGAAATCCCAGTAGAATTTAACTGAGCCCTATGGACCCTTCAGACAGGTTGAAATTGCAGCTGGGCCACTTTCTAGATGTGTGACTTTGTAGAATTCCCTGGAGTCAGTGTTTCCATTTGTAAAATGGAGATCATAATAGGACCTATTCACCCAGGTGATTTTGAAATGGTATATCTAAAACACACAAAATTACACTTGGGCATAATTGACACTATGTAAGTACCATTGCAGTTGTGTTAGAAAATAACCTGGTGATTAGTAGAAGTCAGGGGAAGAGTGATGAGAAATGGGCCCGGAATTTAGATATTTTCAAAAGTGCATTCAGTAAAAGGAAAGGAAGAAAGAGAGCTACAACTCTGAGGGCAACTGATAACTCATCTCTAGGAAAATTGCCACAGTAACAGTGGCCATAGCAATAGCAGCAGTGGTCATAGCAATACTCACCTGTGGGGTGTACCAAGTTCTGAGACCTGAGTTTCCCACATCTGCTTACTGAGCGTTAATACCAGATGAAGGGAGCAAAGGGTGGGAGCTATTTCCATTTCACATATAAAGAAACTGAAGCTGAAAAATAACTGGCCTACACTTGACAGAACTTTTAGAAAGTAAAGTGGAAATTCAAACAGGTTGGCAGTTTCTAAAAGCCCAATTTTGATCCACTAAGCTGTAGTAGAAAACATTGGTAGAGATTGGGTCATACCCTCACAGATTAAAACCATGATGTGGCTTCCCACAGGATTAAAGAAAGTGACCAAATTTTTAATAAGACTTTCTCAGCCCCAAAGGTTCCAGACTTCTCTGCCACCTGTAGCCCCTTACATTCTACATCCTGGATCACCTGGGGCCCATTCAGACATCCTCCAAACTACACAACTGCCCAAGTTGAATCCCCTTGTTATATGCACTTGAGGTCCCAGCCTTCTCACTTCATCACATTTAAATCAGTTATAATCTTATAGGGATGTTGTAACTTAAAAATCAATCCACTTCTGTAACCTGCTAAATTACAGACTAGACACAGCCAAGGGAACTTTTGCTCAGTGTTGCCTCCTCAGTGCTTATTGCATGCCTGATACTTATAGTTATTCAAGAAAAAGTGAGTTGAATTAATAAATCCCATGAAATGTTCATGACCTGCCACCTTGTTGCCAAATCACACATAATTGAGGTTGTGGCCAATGTCATTAAGAAAGTTCATAGCCCATTATGAAGTTTGACCCCATGACCGACCAACCCATCGGTATCCAGCTCTGAATCCAGATGTGACCAATGACCCATATCAAACTGCCATGTGTCCCCTTCTCCATGACCTCTCAAACCCCCATGGGGGGTCAGGAGAGGTGGGGTGAAACTGGAGAATGAGAAGGTATTGAGTGCATCCCAGTCTCCAAAGTTTCAGCTTACTATATAGATGACAGTGGTAGGAAGCATTTGAAATCAGCTGTATCAATTATTTAAAACTCATAATTCAGTCTATATTAAACATTTATTGCAACAAACTGAAAAACGAAGTACAGGCCCCAGGGAAACAGAACACGGGTGCTGCCATCAAAGTCACACAGTGTATAAACTGCTCATGTCAATGGGGCAACATAAAGAGAAATACAAACTATTTTTTTTAAAGCCACAAATTTCTGAGATAGCTCTCTCTCTCTCTCTCTCTCTCTCTCTCTCTCTCTCTCTCTCTCTCTGTGTGTGTGTGTGTGTGTGTGTGTGTGTGTGTGTGTGTGTGTGTGTATTCTTGGGTTTCCTTGAATTCCATTTTCTATTTGGCAGCAGGCACATTCTCCTGCCCCAGGCATTGATTTCCTCTTGGTTCTGAATTATCACCAAGACTGTATACATTACAATTTTTCCATCTTCAATCAGCAGTTCATCAATCTGTCAGAAACACTGAGTCTACTGCTTGCTATGCCATCTTGGGGACAGAGTTTGTAGGCGGCTCTCTCTCTGAGTAGCTATGAGACCTCCAGCACATGTCTTGGGCACTGTGAGCCTCATTTTCCCAATCTGTAAGGTGAGGAAAATAAAAATACCCACCTCACCCAGTATTTCATGGAACTATGTATACAAATCGTCTAGCATGTTGGTGTTCAATTCATGATCATTCCATTTGGTGCTACCCTAGTATATGGTGCTATCCATATACCCAACTTTTATATGAATATATGACATTATATTTATTTATTTGAAGTATATAAATCCATTCATTGCAGTAGGGAACCAAAGGCAAGCACAACATCTTTTAAGTAAATGATACTAGCATCCAGATGGAGTTTAGCAATGGAAGAGATTTATTTTCCCTTGTTCTGGCCTCAGGCATTTGAATCGTGTTTAATCTGAATAGCTGGATGAACTTGGATGAGGTTAACTTTCTCTGCACTTCCATTTCCTCATATACAAAATGAGGTGTGTATGTTACCAACTTCTCAGGGTTGTTGGAAATATTAAATCAGATACCACTCATAAAAGTATTAGCATAGCCTCAGGTTCCTAGAAGGTTGATTGAAGCTAGTTATTTCATTGTTAGTATTAATGTTGTAGTTGATCATTGTCACAGGCCTGTGTGGTGAATGTGAACCTGGTTCAACCATCTCATTACCAAATGTATATATACTCAAGTAGTCTATTTCTCACCAATATTCTAGTCCAAATTGGCATCATCTCCCACCTGAACTGCCACAACATCATGGAGGATCTTTCTGTGGCCATCCTAGACCCCTTTTCATCCTGCTTCCATTGGGGAGAAATTTGATCATCTTGCCACTACCCACCCTCTCACATAAAGAAAAAAAAATGTTCATTGGTTTCTCAGTGCTCTTAAGGTGAAAGCAACTCCTCTGCATGGCCTCCCATGGTGTGGCCTCTGCCATCTCTGCATACTCATCTGTTACTCATACTTTGGAGCCACTTTGGTTTGTTTCCAGTTCTACCAATGAGCTAAGCATCATAGCACATGCTGTTCCCTCTGCCTGGGATCTCCCCTCTCCTTCCTTCACCTTCAGGTCTGATATCATTTTCTCCATGAGAGCTTTCCCATCTGTTGTGTAAATTGGGGTCCTCTGTCTAATATATTGTAAGACCCTCTCCTCTTCCTGCACAGCACACAACGCAGTTATTAACTAGTCACTTGTGCTATTACTGTGCAGTGTCTGCTTTCCTGTCTAGCAGGTGAGTTGCAGGAGACAGTGTGTCCATTCATTGCTGTCTCCCCAGCATCTCCCACATGTTAGGTGCTGGAAAACTATTTGCCTTTTGCCTGGATGCAATTTAGGGGGTTCACATAAGGTTCATTGGATCCAGAAAGAATCCTTGGCATCCCTCTCATCTTGCCACTATCACATACAACTGGGTGTTGGGTTCCTAGCATGGCCACTGTACATTTCTAAGTTGAGCTCAGCACCTTGAATTGTAAATGATCTATTGTCGGACTTAGTGTTTCCCACAGGACTGTCTCATTTATTTCTCCCATCACGTGTCTCACAGAGGTATTCAATAAATGTCTAAGGAGGAAGAAAATCAAAGAAGGAAGGCAGAACCGAGAGATCAGCTCAGCTCACTAAGTGTACAATCACTTCTTAACCTCTTATAGCTAAACCTATCTGTTATCCAGGGTGTATTTTAGCCACATGGAGAGTCCAGAGAAATTTCGTCCTGGGAGTGCCCCACCTGGTGAGGGAATAAGCAGGTATCTCTCCTGCAAGTAGAGAAGACCATAACCGAGGCCAAGCAGGTAGATGGTGCCTAATGAGGACTTAAGGGGGGCTTCTCAGAGGAGGTGACTCTGAAACTGTCATGAGGTTAACCCTGAGGCCATAATCCATGACCCAGAATGATAGCAAAGTTCATATCCACAGAAGCAAATCCAGATAAGGCTCTTGCTTATAAAGAATGTTCAATACCAATTCAAGTATGCCTTGAGAGGCAAAGGGGAAAAACATACATTTTTGCAAAATTTGTTTCTGGCAATCTTCAATACACTAAAACAGTTGAGCATACAGAATTTTCTGTTGTTTCTGCAAAGAGATAATTTGTTACCTGGAAGCTCATTTGCTTGTTTGGAGGAAACACTGCTTCAAACCCAGTAGAGATTAACACTGCGGTTGAGACGGATTGAGAACGAAGAGGCATAATACTTCACTGTTCTATTTACTGTGTTAAATAGAGAGTGGGAATTGGTAAAAAATGTGCCCAAGTACCACATGTGAGCCTAAGTGATGAACTAGGGTTTATTTGCCATCTGGCTTTTAAACAGGGATTTTTTTTTTTTCATGTCAGAAAAATGCCACCTTCAGAACTATCTCTTTACAGACATCTGTTTATCAGACCTTTGCCTGAATGAATTATTCAAAATATGCTTAAGGTTGTACTTTACCTGACATATGGAAATGGAAAGTTGCATACTCAATGTCGGCATATATCTGTCTACATAAAATCGGGTGTCATCCTTGAAGTGTTGCAACTTGGTAGGTGGTGCTTTAGTACTGGGGATATTAATTGCTCTGCCCTACATGCTTCTGGATTGTTGAAAATCAATCTGTGGGAGTCTGTGTGACTCCGGATTTCTGTATTGGCACCCCTGCTTGTTCTTATGATGTTCCTTACAACTGCAATGGAAAACCAACTATAGGTAATATGGGTTTCATGGTAAAACCCCATTAGTAATTCCATTAGTCACACAAGTACAACTCTGGCAATATCCAGAGGGAGGGCTTCCTAGGCATAAAGAGAAGACCCAAGAAGGCGATGTGGTTTCCATGCAAGTCAGGCTTTGAAAGAACACCCAAACCTGCCAGGCCCTCTGGACACTGCAGCAAGAATGTGCACCTGATACAGTCTGTAGCCTTGCCTGCTAGACCGTACACTGTCCTCCATCATTCACTCCTTCCTTCATCAGACTTTGATCGACAGCACCTACTATGGACCAGAATTTAACAGTGTAGATTCTGTTTACCCCATACTGTCATGGAACTTACAGGGACCTGGGAAGAGGGACTTAAAGGACATCATCACTGTGATTGATGTGTAGCTTCAAACTGAGATGAGAGCTTCTGCAGAAAGAAAGAAAGAGGGGTCTCAGAGAGTCCACTTCAAGGAGGATTTCTCAGAAGAGGTGACTCTGAAACTGCCATAAAATGGGTGAGCAAGGACATCTATTGACTAAAAAGGGGAAGAGTCTTTCAGATGGGAGGGAGGCAACTGGAGAAGGCCAAGCACATGGAAGGAAGCCCCATGTCAAAGTCTGGGTGCTAGAGAGCTTATGAAGCATTCAATGAACTATGCAGGGGACAGTTTGGTTCCAACAAAAGGATTCTGTGGAGAGAGGGGCTGACCACATCTGGAAAGAGCAGAAATCCCAGACTCCTGCTTCTTATAGGCTGGGGTAAGGAGGTTGAGAAGCAATTGTTTAGATTCTAACAAAGAGGTAGATTACAGACCTGGCCAGTGTGGCTCAGTTGGTTAGGCATCATCTTGTGCATAAAGAGGTAACAGGTTTACCTTAATAAACACACACACATAAACACACACACACACACACACACACACACACACACACACACAATAAAAAGAGGTCACAGGTTTGAGTCACAGTCAAGGGCACATGCCCTGTTTGCAGGCTTAATATCTTTTAGGGGACGTGAAGGGGAAGCTGATTGATGTTGTTTTCTCATAGTTCTAGTTCTCTCTCTCTCTCTCTCCTTTATCTAAAAATCAATAAATTATTTTTAAAAGAGACAGATTATGTTATCCTACTTTAATTTTCAAAATACCCCTAAGTCTACCCTCATTTTTCTTATTTATCTTTGAATTCAGTAATGTAATGGTCAGTGAATGCTTGTGGAATAATCCCTGATGCAAGGAACCACTTTGATGAGACAGGTGGTTCAAGTGAGCTCCAGAAGGGATCCAGGATGAGTTATCCACCATGCAACTAGTGAGAAGTTTCAGTCAACTTGTATAAATGTCCCTGGGACAATCCTTGAGATAACCTGGTGTTATCTTACATTAGGCAAAAAGAAGAGTTACATTTCAGAAGGTTTGCAGGCAGCAGAGCAAACCCAGTGAGAGATGAAGAGTATGGCAGAGGTGAGAGGGATGAAGAAGGAGGGATGCGTGCCTCTGAGGGCTGCTGTTCAGCCGGAGAAGAGAGGCCCCATCTCCAACAGCGGGCTGCAGCCAGTGGAGCACAATGCATGGAGAGGGTAGTAGACACTGAACTCGAAGAGCTTGCAGACCATGAAGGATGTTTGCTGTTGGAGAAGGCTGGGACCATGTGGAGGCACATTCCAATTCCTATAGACCCAATGTCCATATTCCAAGGAACTCCCATGTTCTCACAAAACACAACCTATATTCAGCAATCCCTGCTTATCCTTGGGGGTACACTCGAAGACCCCCCCCCAGTCCATGCTGAAACTGCAGATAGTCCTGAACCCCATGTACACTATGGTGTTTCCCAAGTTACATACATTACCACCTGGAGGAAGGACCCTCTGGCTTCCCTTTGCATATCCAGATGGTCAGCATCAAGCCTCTTATGCTTTGGAGATCTTATTAAGGAAAATAGGAGTGACTTGCACACAAGCACTGTGATCCATACTGGGACAGCCATTCAGATAGCCAATCCAGCTACTAAGATGCTAACAGGTGTGGGGCATGCATAACATGGACACTCTGGGCAGAGGGATGCTCAACAGAACAGGAAGGTGTGATATTTCAGTGCAATACTCAGAACAGTGAACAAAGTTTAAAGCTCAGGAATTGTTTATTTCTGGAATTTTCCCTTTAATATTTAATATTTTCAAACTGTGGTTGCTCACAGGTAAAGGATACTATGAGATGTGTGTGTGTGTGTGTGTGTGTGTGTGTGTGTGTGTGTGTGTGTGTGTGTGTTTGCAGGGTTGGGGGTGGGTACTACTGTCTGTCTGGTCCTGAGGCAGCACATGGATAAAGTGCCCCCGGGGACTCAGCCAGAGCAGAAAGTGACGTGTTCTTATTTGCTTCTTCCTCACCTCAAAGTGCAGATTTTTCTCAGATCAGTTTAACTACTTGATTGAGGTATAATTAATATGCCCCCAATGCATGTATGTAATGTATACAAATTGATGAGCTCAGGCCTGTGCAATCACTCGTGTTATCATCATCACAATCCATTCAGTAGACGTATTCATCACCTCTAAAAGTTGGTTTGAGCCTTTGTTTTTGTGTGCTTTGTTTTTTGGTAAGAATACTAACTGTGAGATCTACCCTCTAACAACATGTTAAAAGCACAATGCCTTGTTGTTATCTATGTGTACAATGCTGAGCCGCAGAGCCCTCACTCACCTTGCATGCCTAAAGCCTGATTCCTATTGAACTGTAGTCCTCAGTTCTGCCTCCCCCATCCACTGCCCACAGCCACCCTAGCCTCTGCGTCTATGAGTTTGACTAGTTTAGGTTCCACACATAGGTGGAGTGACACAGCGTGTGTCTTCTGTGGTTGGCTTATTTCACTTACTGTCCTCCAGGTTCACGCAATCACAAAGGGGCTGGACCACCTTGTTGTTAAAGGCTGAATAGCATTTTGTTGTATAAAATACATCCCATTTCTTTGTCCATTTGTTTCTCAGATGGTTTTTAGAAGTAAAATGAAAAGTGTGTGTGTGTGTGTGTGTGTGTGTGTGTGTGTGTGAGTGTTTGTGTGTGGTGTGAGCATCGTGCTGATACACTGCTTGCATTAGGCACACAGGGTGTGTTATCGCCAGGACTTCTGCCATTGAGCCATTTCTGTGCGGCTCCGGTGTAAGATTATGAAACCCATCCATCTCAGCCCCGGCTCCTGTTTGTAGAAGCATCTCCTTCCGCATCTTTGGTTCTCTGAGGCAGTTCTGTTCACAGGGCCCCTCAGCGTTGCACCTGCTGGGAGACCAGCTCGCCCACTGGAGGCCACTTACTCTGCAGGAAGCTTACAGGGGATGGAATCAAAGTGCTTAATTTCATTAGAGAAGGATTGTTTTGTTCTGTGCGCAGTGAAGTTTTTCTCTATTATACTTTTCTACCAACTCCCCTGTTCCCAATTCCCTCAGACAACACAAGTACAATTTGCTGGATAAACAAAAGCAATGGGGATGAAACCTCCCCGGCAGCCAATCTGTAGGAGGCCCCGTGCTTGTTAGCATGGTGAAGGACTTAAACGGTTCTTTCAAGTCCCACCAAATTGAATTAGTTAATAAACTTGGTGCAGCTTCCATCCCTGGAAGTCAGTGGTGGAAACAGCAGCATCAACCACCTAAATCCAATAAGGCTATTTTGCAGCCTTAGCATTTTTGCATTGGGGCAGGGAGTTCAAACCCTATTTGTTCATCCCTTTGGGTTTTTGTTGTTGTTTGCAAAATAGCAACTATTTCTTAGCCATTGCTTCCAAGCCAATGGGTGTGACTTCAATAACTTAAAAGTGGCTTGACTACCCACTCAAATTATACAGCCAATATGTGGAACTTTATATGTATTCAAATTATTCCCCCTTTAACAACATCGCCCCATCCTGTCACCACCAAAAGGGGGGAAAGGCTGGTGGCAGGTTAACCGTTCTGTTGGTAAGAATTGTACCAATGCCTGAGGCCAGTTCACTGCGTTGGATGGAAATGATGCCGGGGTAGACAGACCCAACCTGAGAAATATGTTCCTGCCACATCATGTCATGAATCGCTGAGGGCTATCTGTTTATTCGTGGCCTCCACTGTTGCCTGGAAGTGAAGTCTGAGTCTCTAAGCTTACTCTGAAGTGGCATCGATGTTTCCAAGATGTGCTCTGTCGGAAGGAGCAGGCTGAAGGGTTCCTCTCCAGCTTTCACTCATCAGGCAAAGAGCCCAATAGAATCAGGAGCAGGGAGCAGCATTCCACCTGCTATTTCATCTTGGACAGAACACTTGATCTTTTTTGTAAAGCCCCACTTAGAAGTGTGAGTGGCGTGGATGTGCTTAATAGCTTGTTGGAGAAAAAATGGGAGTCAAACCTGCAGAAGGTACCCACCCTTTGGGCATCCCCCAAAAGCAATTTATTAGCCCCCAAAAACTGTGGAGCAGAAGAATTAAATATTTATGTATGTTTGCTGCGGTAATAAAATTGTATTCAATTATGTCACAGGCACAACCTAATGGTTGTTGAAAACTTGGTAATAACCCCCAAACTCATAAAAAATACAGGATAAACAATGCCAAGAGAAAATTATGGGAAAATAGCCTCTAGCCTGTGGAAAAGTGGCTTTATCCTGAACTAATGTGAAATAACAGCGTATGCATAAAAACATCCAGTTCACTTATATAACTGCACTGTAAGCTCCAGAAACCTTATGTTTCTGTCAGTGGTGTTTGCAGTAAATCACAAGCCACCCTGATAGTCTGGGGGCTCCCTAAGGACGGGGGCAGCCCTTGCTTCACCGTTGGTCTCTTAGCAATTGCATTGAGCCCAACTCAAGCTTGGTGCTCCAGAAATATTTGCAGAACTGAATTCCAAAAGTAATTATTTGCTTGATAAATCTATTTCCTCTCTCCAGCCCTGTGATTCTCAACCAAGGGCGATTTTGTGTCCTGGTGGGTGTTTGGTAATTTTTGGAGATATCTGGAATTGTTATAAGTTGGGAGAAGGAGAGGAAACTCCTGGCATCTGTTGGTCAGAAGCCAGGGAAGCTGCTAACATTCCACAGGGCAACAGACAGCCCACAGCCAAATGCCAGCAGTGGTGGGCTGGCATTATCTATCCCTTTCCTCCCAGCACCCAGGGAGCTTCCTGTTGAGAAGTACTGAGCCCAGCCATCCTCAGGAGAACTGTCCTGTCCACATATCCTTTTGCTGGGGCTGCCATAGCAAAACCCTGCAGGCGCAGTGGCTTAAGCCACAGACACTTATTGTCTCCCAGTTCTGGAGGCGGGAACTCTGAGATCAAGGTGTTGGCAGGGTTGATTGCTTCAGAGGGCTGAGAGGGAGAATCTGGTCCACACATCCTCTTATTCTTTGGCTGATTTCTGGAGATCTTTGATATTCCTTGGCTTGTGGAAGCATCACCAGGACCTCTGCCTCCATCTTCACATGGCATTTTCCATGTGTGTGTGCCTCTGTGTCCAAATGCCCCCATTTTAGAAGGTGGCAAGTCATATCAATGACCTTATCTTAACTGGGTCATCTGCTAAGACTTTAGATTCAAGTTAGGCACTAGGAGTTAGATCTTAGCTGTCTTTTGGGGAGACACATTTCGGTCTGATAACAATCCCTTTCTTTCCAGCCCTGCAGCTCATATCTGCTATTTCTCCCAATCACCCCACTGTCATGTTCTCTTCCCACCTACAGCCTCTTGGGGTCCTTTTGGGCACTCCAGGTCAAGACCCTCTAGGACAAGCCTCCCACCTTCAGCCTTGACCAGACCTGGCTCCTCCAGTACTCTACCTCTGTCCCTGTAAGGGCAGCCTCCTTCCCTCCCTCTTTCCTTCCCTCCCTTCATTCCTCCTTTCTTTCCTTCCCCACCAGGAACTTTGTCCTTACCACCAAGACCCTGGAGCATGACCCCTTCCATTCTGTACTCCTGTCCTACCCAGTCCCCCAATGTGGTATTCCCAGGTTGTGTCTACAGCCCAGAATTCACTGATTCCCCTCCCAGACCACATTGGAGAGCACAGATAAATCCATGTTCCTGGCAAGAGCAGACCTGCAAGGAATAACTGTTGGACTAGGTTAACAAATCCGGTTTCATCTCTTCCAGAAAGTTGTCCCTCCCAATATCTTAAAAGGGTGTTTTGGAGGTGAGGAGGGCAGATTCCAGGTCAGAAGGCCTTGTCTCTAATCTTTGCCCACCACACTGCCCACTGTGCAGTCTTGGGCCAGTCACGGTGTCCCTTTGTACTTCATTAGCTCATCTCTGAAGGGTGATGGTTGAAGTCCCAACCTCACAGGCCTGTTGTGGGGATGAAATGAGTGCATGAATGTAAAGGATTTCAGAAAGCTCCAGAAACATGCCAAGCATTTGCCAATGTGTTCACTATAATATTTTAGTACAACCTGTGCTTCCCCTACCTCCTCTCTCAGTGGCTCCATTCTGCTTCTAAACATGCCCAGATCTCCCTCTCTGTATTAGTTTCTGGTTGCAGCTGTAACACATTACCAGACATTCAGTGGTAATTTGAAACATCACATGTGTACTTTTTCACAATTCTGGAAGTCTGAAGTCCAGAGTGGGTCTTGGTGGGCTAAATCAAGATGTCAGCAGGGCAGCATTACTCCTGAAGACTCTCAGAGACAATCCCCTTTCCTGCCTCTCCAGCATCCAGGGGCCCCACATTACCTGAATCACAGCTCCCTCCCCATCCTCAAAGCCAGCAGCCCAGATTCTTGTCATCTCTGATTCTGCCCCCACCTTGGTCATCACACCTCCTCCCTGGCCTTCTTCCGTGATTACACTGGGCTTTCCAGCATGAGCCAAACGAACTTCCATCTCCACATTCTTCACCACACCTGCAAAGTCCCTTCTGCCATGGAAGGTCCCATATTCTCAGGCTCTGTAGTTAGATGGAGACTTATTTTGAGGGGGGGCACAATTCCGCCGACCACACTCTAAAGATATTCAGCCTGCACAATGGGTTTGGAGCCAGTAAACATGTGTTTATATTCAGGTTCTAGCCTTGCCTGGGACATGGGACTTCCCTGAGCCTGCTCTGCTCTCTGAAATTAGGGGTGAGCAATCCTGCAGCAAAAAAAAAAAGGGCAGAAGTAGAGCTCTGTGCCTAGCCAAGCACATTCTTAGGGACTAGTGGTTGTTAGAATGACTTGTTGGTTTGACCCTCCTCTGTGTTATTCTCCCCATGTCTTGCCCTTCCTTTATTGCCTGAGGCCCATAGCCTTGTCTGAAGCAAAGAATGCACCTGACCACCCAGTGAGACCCTCTGCCTTTGCGTTTACTGTGTCACCTGGGCTAATTATGTTTGGGCAGGATTTGCTTTTTGTTTGCTTAGCAGGCTTCACTAGGCATTTCTGATTTCTCATGGCGCTCCACAGGCAGTTCTCTCTTCAAAGCAAAGACGCTGTTTGTTGGGTCGGTTTACCTCCTGTTCGTTAGTCTTGCCTCCGGAGGTCTCAAGTCTCCAAAGAAACATTCATGGAGATCAAAACCCGGGCATCTGGAAACCTGGGGGCCTGTGGAGGGATTGGGCACACTCGCGGGGTTCTGATGGAACTCCAGGAAGGAGAAAAAGCAGACTCAAGCAGAAAATGGGAAAAGAGAAATGCTAAGGGGAGTCTGGTGAGATGATTAACCCACATTTGCAGTTCATGCATTTTTGTCAAACTCCCAGAATAATTTTGGGAGTAGGGCACAGAGCATAGCTTTAAGGGCAAACCCTGGATTTTCTGATTCATCAGCTCTGGGAAGAGCTCTACTATTGACATTTCTACCAAGTTCCCAGTTGATGCTGACATGGGCAGAGGAAGGGGGCGAGGGAGGGGCATTGCATGCTGAGGACCACTGGGCTAGTGAGATGAGATGTCTGTCCCATGTGAGAAACATTGTGTCATGTCTCAGGACCCTTTCCAGCCCTAGGGCCAACCAGACAGATCAGATTTTGTACTTCCAGGAATATCTGGATAACTATATTAAGTACTTTCCAGGTGTAGGTTCTGGTCTGCAAAGAGTTTGCAGTCCAATCAGAGAGAGGAAAATTGCATGCCAGAGAAGCAACTAGAATTTCCAGACTACAAAACGAAGCTCAGGCTTCACTTTCTATGTGAAGCATCCCTGACCACAGTCAGAACTCACACCTTTTTATCCACAGTTGTCTTGGCCACTATCTCTCTTCATCTGGCCCTCATGGAACACTGTGTATGAAGCTATGTTCCCTCGTCTCTCCTTCACTCAGCTTAATATAGTCTAGAATCTCATGCTATGTCTCTTAGGTGCATATAATAGGTGCTTGATAAATGCCTGAGAAGTGAATGCATACCGGAAGGTTCAAATAACTAAAGGGGTCAATAAACTGCACCAGAAGTCCCCTGAGGATAAGGAATGTGTGTTCCTCCCAATGGAGGGAATTCCTTTCATCAGGAACCCTTTCTGGGTATCCTGAAGAAAGGAACAACTCATTATCCAGGACTGAGTCACATGACCAAATCTAGCTCAAAGGATTCTGGGAAATGTGGTATGTTTTGTTTGTTTGTTTGCTTGTGTTCTATAGAGTAATAGAACACATTAAAAGAAGGAAGGTAGGAGTGGATATGGGGCTGACAGCTAGCAGTGGCTGCCAGATGAGGAGTGGGACTTTGAAGGGTGGAGGGGAGCCAGGCAGGAGCACCAAGGTAAACAACAATGTCTGCCTCCAAGGCCCCTGAGAGGTTGAGGAAGGCCTAGGTCTCTCCATGGGTTATTTAAGAATAAAATATTGCAAAAACAGGGTTTCTAAAATTGTATTATGTTCACCTATTTTTAAATGTAGCAAGGTAGCATTTTTCATTTGTTTCCACAATTATAGGCTGTGTTACACTTTGTAAAAATACTGCAAGAGCACAAGTCCACGGTCACATTTAACATTCCCTGCAAAAGCAAGGTCCAAGCCAGTGGCTTTGTGTCCTCACTCCTTCCACCGTCTGCCATGGCAAGCTACCACGTTGTGTGATATTGTCCTTGTAATCAGTGTCCCCCACCAGCCCCTGACAACATTGACTTCAAGCTCCCCAACCCAACCCTACTCTCCACTCCCAACATCGGAATCCTCAGACCCCAGCACCCACCCCAGTGCTAGGCCCCCAGCCCAGTCTCTGAGGGAGAGATTCTGAGTCAGCAGCACCTCCAGACCATCCCCAGAAACGCTCAGATAACAGGGGCCTGACATTCTCCCTGAGTGACTGCAATTCAGAGGCCGCTTGGGGTGCCCTATGGTCAGCGGGTCTTTTCTCTGAGAGACCCTTTGTGCCCTGGGCTCCATGCCAGGCTGGGCAGGACCCTCCCTCCCTGGTATCTTCTCCTGCACAGAGCTTCTGGGCAGCCAGCAGGGAAGTCCGCGGTGGGAGGCCATGGTGTGTGGAACGCACAGGGACAGCAGGCATGCAAAACTACTTCCCGCCCTGCATGTGGCATAATTGTATTTTCAGGAAGGGCCCATCCATTAGGCAGGTGCAGGTCCCAACTGTGTAACTTCTATAAAGGAAGCACTAACGGCCTCTCAGGGTGAGGGATATTATAATTACGGATGATTTATGCTCTCCTCCTAATGTATACATTGCACTTTGGGAGAATGTTCAACTTGATGTGGCCAGAAACATTAAGCAAAAGCAGAGCCGAGGCCCTGGGTAGAAACTCATCTTTGGTTTTCCATCCAATCTACCTAGGGTAAAGTATTTGCAATGATATGTCTGCATGCTGCTGTGAAGGAAATATGAACATAATAAGTGCATTTCTGATTTCAGACCGATTGTAATTTCCTTCTAAAATACCGCACTGGTTTAGCATGTTTATTCCTCAGTGGAATGTTGGCAGCATATTGCAGTACAAAGAAAATAATAAGAATGCGTAATAATTTCTGGGCTCTGGGGGACCTTCATGATTATCTAGCCCAGGGTGTCCCAGCTCAAATCACAGCGTGGACTTGTAAGGGATCTGACTTTTATGACTTGGAAGCCAACTGTCAGAGAAAAGAGGAAGAGGAGGAGGAAGGAGTGAAAGCCCATAAGGAGGGATTGCAGCAGCCCCTTTGCCATCTCACCCTGGTTGAGAACAGGCAGACTCAGGTGTGAGTCCTACCTCCACCTACTCACCTGGGCCACCTTTGATAGGTCACAGAATCTCTCTGGACCTCGGTGTTCATGTTCCCTGACCCATATTCCTATACCCGATGCTTTGAAAGACCCAAACTCAACATAGCAGAGTTGAGATTAAGGAAGAGTGCCTGCAATTCAGATTGATTGATAAGGCGCCAATGGAGAAGATAGTAGACTTAATAGTGTCTCAAATATGCCTTGCTGGCTGGACTAGGTGAAGGGTTTTAAGGGGTTAGGAGAACAAGTGTGCAGAAGTGCTGGAGGGGCAAGTTTTCATTGGAGCACCTGGGAGCTTGGCCATTTAAGGTAAAACACCAGAGGAGCCCTTTCAGAAGGAAAAGGCTATTGTCCAGGAAGATCCAACATCACCCCTGATCTTCTTGGACAAGAGCCTTTTGCTTCTGAAAGGGCTCCTCTGGTGTTCAAGTCTCAGTTGCACCTGGCTGTTTAGGTCCGTGTGTGGGAGGGGACTTTGATTCCTGGTGCAGCCAGTTCTGTCCTGGCCCTTTGGTTCCGTGTGGGTGGGAACCAAAGTCCCCCATGCAGCCTGATATCAAAGTTCTCTCCTCTGCATATGCTTTGGCCACATGACTTTCAGTCTTGGTCTGTTGTCTGTGAAAAGCAATTCAGTATCTCCTTAAATAGGATGGGACCATTCTGAGCTGGTTCTTCAGTTTCACTCAGCTCAGCAAAAAGGGGATTATGCTCTGCATGGAATCCCAACGTGGGCCCGAAGGAGGTTTTTCACACCATGCTCTTCTCCAGCACCCAGGGTGTCTTCCCTTTCAACTCACTTCCTACACCACCTATCTGGAGTCAGTGTAACCTCACACAGGTAAAAGGCTCAGTCCCACAAGACTGTCCCCTCACACACCCATCAGATTCAGATATCCAGTCAAGGTGGTTACCTATGCTTCTGACCAACAAGCTCTAGATTGGAGGCTCCCAACATATCCACCTGGAGTTCAATTAATTTGCTAAAGGGGCTCCTAGGTTCACATAACTCAGGGAAACATTTCACTTGCAAACACCAGTTTATTGTAAGAGGATGTAACTGGGGGTCAGCCAGGAGGAGATACTTAGGGAAAGGCTTGGAGAAAGGGCACAACTTCCACACCACTCTTCCCACATCCCAGGTGTTCCCCAGCCTGGAAGCCCTGTGTGTGCCCTGTTCCTTTGGGGGGTTTTGGAGGCTTTATTACTTTATTGGTCATTAGTGGTGGATTCAACCTCCAGGACCTGTCCCCACCCCCAAAGTGGGTGGAGGCCTGGTAATCACATGGTTGGTTCTCCAGCCAACCAGCACCCCTCCTAAATGAAGACCTCAAGTCACTCATTAGCATAATGAGAGACCCCTTTGCTGCTCTAATCACGGGGTCATTCCATGGGCTTAGGAGCTCTGTGCCAAAAATGGGTGTGGAGACCAAATATGCAATTCCTTATTAAAAAACAAAATATTACTGAGATCAAGGTAGCCCTCCCCTCACATGCCTGTCAGAGCAATAATTGGGATAATATATGCAAATTATCACCCAGACAGTGGCATTGCCAAGGAGAAAGGGGCCTCAGGTGGTGAAAGTTAGCCTTGTTCACCCACAGACAAGGATTGTGCAGAGGAGTCATTAGTTTGCTATATAAAAAATGTGTTCTCAAGGAACTTGCCCAAGGTCATCCAGTTAATTGGTGAGGGAGCCATGCTCTATCTAGCCAAGGTCAAGGAGCTGGTGTTTGTTGAGTTGACACCCAGAGATGGTCCCCCTTGTTCTCCTCCAGCTGGATGGGCTCCTGGTCCTAGGCACTTGTTAGAATTCAATCCAAAAAAAAGCCCTTTAATTGTTTTACTCACTGTGTCTTAAACTAAGGCAGGAATCTGCCTGTTCCTCTCCAGGGGATGCAATTGGCTGAACATAGAAGGAAGGACATGATTTTCAGTTTCCTAGAATTACTTTGGTGAAGTGTCACACACACTTTTTGCCAGAGCCATATACCACATTAATTAGTGTTGTCTTACTATTTTTTTTCTTTAGTTGCTATATTTTTTTAAATTACCAACTTTGCCTTAGCTGGTTTTGCTCAGTAGATAGAGGATTTGCCTGTGGACTGAAGGGTCCTATATTTGATTCAGGTCAAGGTACATGCCCAGGTTGCAGGCTCAGTCCCTAGTGGGGGGCATGAAAGAGGCAGCTGATCAATGATTCTCTCTCATAATTGATGTTCTTTCCCCCTTCCTACCTTTCTGAAACCAATTAAAATATTTTTAAAAATTACCAACTTTGTCCTCAATGTAAACAATAACCTGTTCTTTAAATACACTTTTCTTTATTGAGGTAAAATTCACATAATGTGCAATTAACCCTTTACAAATATATATATATATATATATATATATATATATATATATATACATTTTTTTTATTTCAAAAAGGAAGGGAGAAGGAGAAAGAGACAGAAACATCAATGACAAGAGAGAAACACTAATCAGCTGGCTCCTGAACACCCCACACTGGGGATTGAGCCCATAACATGGGGATGTGCCTTGACTGAGAATCTAACCGTGACCTCCCCACTCTTAGATTTATGCATAACCACTAAGCCATGATGGCAGGGCAGTAATCCACCCTTTTCAAGTGTGTGATTCAGGACCTTTTGTGCATTCCTGAGATTATGAAACCACCAACTCTTTCCAGTCTCAGAACAGCTTCATTGCCCCCAAAGAACACCCCATACCCATTACAGTTATCACTCCTCTTCCTCTCCTTTCCCCATTCCCTGGATAACCTCTAATCTGCTTTCTATCTCTAGAAATTCGCCAGCTTGAATATTTCAAATCAAAGGAATCACACAATGCACGGCCTGTTATAGCTGGTTTGTGTCACTGAGCATGTCTTCTAGGTTCATCCAGGGTTTGGCATGTATCAACACTTGATTCATTTTCATGACAGAATAGTATTCCCTTCAATCTATTGAGGGGCATATGAGCTAGTTCCACTTTTTGACTTGTCTGATTAATGCTGCTGTGAACATTTGTGTGCAAGTTTCTGTGTGGACATATATTTTCATTTATCTTGGATATATATACTTTGGAATGGAATTGCTGGGTTATATGACCTAATAACTTGATTAAATACACCTTTTTTTAAAAAAAATTGTCATTCAGGCCAAACCCGGTTTGGCTCAATGGATAGAGCGTCAGTCTGCGAACTGAAAGGTCCCAGGTTCAATTCCAGTCAAGGGCATGTACATTGGTTGCGGGCACATCCCCGGTGCGGGGTGTGCAGGAGGCAGCTGGTTGATGTTTCTAGCTCTCTATCCCTCTTCCTTCCTCTCTGTGAAAAAAACAATAAAATATATATTTTTAAATTGTCATTCAAGATTATTGGTGGCACATATACAATTAAAGAAATGTCACAACAATTACTACCAACATCCTCCAAGGTTTTGCATGTGGTAATCCTATAAAGCAGTTTATCGTGTCCCTGGAAACATCATCACAAGTTTTCCTGATCATATTCTCGCCTGCCACAATCATATTCATTTCTACTGGCAAACACTTCCACATGCTGTATTTTCTTCTGGATCTTCTCCTCCCCCCTGAAAGCATACCCATCCTTAAAGGCTGAGTGTAGGTTCCTACCTGGACCATGGTTTTCCCCTTCTCTGCCTCCCAGACTCCACAAGTCCATTGAAAATAAGAAAGGCATGAGGTCTGTGCCCATTGATAATTTTGAGGACTTACTCAGAGTTAGACAGTGTGGTATGTGTTTACAGGGGCACAGTGTCGTGTTATAAATGAAAGTGTAGACACTAACATAATCTATTGAGGTTAATTAAAAGGTGAACACCTGGGGTTTCATAGAAATTCACTACCTCATTCTGTATCCATCATGTTGACTTGGATGACTAAATATATCATCAAGCACACACTGCTCTCTCCCTCTGCAGAAAGCTTTGTAGTTCTTTTCATTTTCACTGCACACACTAGTGCCAATAATAATAACAATAATGACAACTATTTATCAGGTAGCAACTGTTACTGATATGAGTATTTTACTTGTCTGATTTCTTTTCATCTTCATAACAACACAGCACATCTACCCTGTCCTACACAGCAGCCCGAAGCCACATGGGCTGTTGAGCATTTGAAATGTACATGTTCCAAACTGGGATGTGCTATAAGGGTGTACTACATATAAGATTTCACAAACCTAATATACAAAAAGGAATGAAAATATTCATAGTGTTTATTGTATTTTGCTTCTGATATTTTTCTTTTATTTAAATTATTTTTACTTTTCCCATCACCATTTATCCTCCCTATACCTTCCTCCACCTTCACCTTTCTCCCGCATTAGTTTTTATTTTAACTAAATATTGAAATAGTAGTTTTATTATAAGGCATTACATAAAATATGTTATTAAAATTAATTTCACCTGTTTCTTACTTTTTTTGGTGCAGCTACTAGAAATTTAAAATGGCATATGTGGCTCACATTATATTTCTACCTAGTAGTGGAAAATGATCCTGTAGAGTATGTGTTAACCCCATTTTACAGATCAAGAAATTGAGGTTTAGCTCACCAAAGTCAGTATAAAGAGCGGGCCTGGGATTCTAATTTGGATTGGACTAACACTGTCTAGAATGCTTTATTCAATATATATATATATATATATATATATATATATCATGATTGGTTGTTATCAGTAATTACAGCACATAAACTCTCACCCCTTCTATGTTCCTTCATATGATTAACAAGTTAGTTTCCACTATTTCTTTGCAAGACTTTCACTAATCTTTCAAACAACACCATGATTCCAAATTGGCCTCATCCTGATTCTAGACATCACCTCTCATGAATCAAGATACAGTCTATCCACTCAGAGCTACCTGATTTCACAGTGTATCCATCAGCATCTTCCAGAAATTAGCATTCTTATTATCTTTCCAACTAGTAATTTTTTCAAATGAATTTTGTTGTAGTCTTGTTTTTGAGATCTCAGTTAAGCATGGACTCAGTCTCTATTTGCAATTTGTATTTAAATAGAAACCCAAGTTACAGCCTTGGTCCCTAGCCTTTCCGCAAAGAGCCTGCCCTGGCTACAGTTAGATTGTATTAAGGGTGCATGTTCAGAGCAAACACACTCCACAGAGGATATTGTACCTAGTGACCAAGCCTGTCTGGTGAATGAGAACCTGGGGTCATACATGAAGCATGGTTTCTGCACATGAGTGTAGCTCTCTATCATATAAAGGAATTCAAATGCTTTTGTCCTTGATGCATTCCATTTGGGGAATTTATCCCTTTCTGTATCCTCCTTCTTTGCATCTGAAAGGAAGGCAGTTGGTAGAAATCTTCTGCTCCAAAGGAAGACCCATGCTAGTAAAGCTCACTTCCTCAGTGCAGCCCTCTCCTGACATGAGAGTTAGGGAGATCTAACATGGGCTCCTCCATGTCTCTGCACCCAAGTGAGAGTTAAGACAGTTCAGACAGAATGTGCTCTTCTCACAGCAGGGACTCTATGCCATTGAAGGGTAGACTCTCTACTGCTTCAGTGGGAAGATCAGCACCCCTTTTGGAAATATTTCACAGCCTCAGAGTCCTTGTCCTCCCAGCAGCAGGCACCCAACTGCCTCTCACAGCAGTGTCCTGGGGAGGACTCCATGTCAGGAATCCTAGAAAAATACCAGAGAGGAAAGATAGCTGGTACAAATCTGCAGAAGGGCCCTAGAGTCCTGGGTATCTTTCTATGGCTTTTAAAAATATATATTCTGTTGATTTTTTTTACAGAGAGGAAGAGAGAGGGGATGGAGAGCTAGAAATATCGATGAGAGAGAATCATCGATCAGCTGCCTCTTGCACATCCACTACGTGGAATGTGCCCGCAACCAAGGTACATGCCCTTGACCGGAATGGAACCTGGGACCTTTCAGTCTGCAGGCCGATGCTCTGTCCACTGAGCCAAACCAGTTTTGACTCTAGGGCTTTGTTTTTTGTTTAACCTGTGTCTCATGGTAACCTGCAGGTGACACACTTAGGAATTTGTTAAAAATGCAGATTTGAGGACTCCAGCACAGACCTACTGAATCAGATCACAGGGATGTGGAGCCTGTGCATCTTAATTTTTATCAAACTGCCTGGGTTATCTGTTAGCATAGATAGCTAGATATTAATAAAGACAGCAAAGGGAATCAAATATTGTTAAGCGTAATAAACTAGGGAGCATAAGCCTGCTTGCTTCATTGAGAAGTTACAGCTTCATGTACTCCCTAGGGCATCCTCTGCCCCCAGGACACAGTCCCCTGAAGCAGGCATACCAGGAGAGGAGCCAAACCAGCAGGAAAAATTCCTTTGCTGGGTTCATGCCCAGTAGAAGTCAAGATGGCAACCATAAAGGCTTGTCAATCTTGCCAGGAAAAGTATCAGAATGGATAAGGGACACAGAATCCAGGAAAACCTAGGAACTAGATTAGTTAGGGGGTGGACCCATCAGAAGCCCACAAAAGTCTAGGAATGCCACTGGCCCATCCCAAGCCTGAGATAATATACTCAGCCTAGTGAGGAAGCTCTCTTTTCCACTCAGTTACATGAGCTCACCCCCTTTATTCGGGCATTTTTGTAGCACCACAGGGGTTAAGCAGCCACCTGGGCCTGTGGCAGGCCACATGAGCTCAAAAGAACTAAGCTTTATTATGGCACAGACTTTTGATTCTGAGCTTGATGAAGACAAGGCTAGATCTTTTTTATGGAAGGGCAGATGGAGATGAGACATTGAGCCACAGCATTCTATACATGGGTCCTTGCAACTTCATAAAAAAAACATAATTTTCACCAGGCAGAATTCCAGTGCCTGCTCATGTATATGAACGGTGATTGTAGGAGGACATCATAGACACTGGGATGAACCGTCTTCAAACCAATCAAATTAATTATTAATCACATACATGTCTTCCTGGGCCCTGGTTCACACCTTTCATGCTGCAATTCCCTCTCAAAGTCCAGAGGCACCCTTTAATGAATGGTAACCTGGGACATAAACATGAATTATTTACTTATTTCTCCAAACCCCCTCACCCTTCTCAGGGAAAATGTGGTTGCATGTCACTGAGAATCCCACCCAGTGGGAGAGATCTGTAGTCCTCCCCAAGGAAGGAGCTTTTCCCTTGCCCTCAGAATGCAGGCAGGATGGAGCACCACGTTCACATTTATATTGTGGTGAATAATTAATCATGGATGGGCCCAGAAATATGCATGAGTGTTGACTACAGGCACGCTCAGTCAATACACAAGTATTTTTAGTGCCATAAATGCAGACTTAGCCCTTACCTTAAGTAAAAGATGGCAAAGAAAGAGGAGGACATGATGTATGGGAAGAGGAAAAAGACACTCTAATGGGGTATAAATGGTCTTATTTTAAATACAATTTCTCCATTTAATAACAACAGCTAATGTTTATTGAGTGATTTCTATCTATCATGTAGCCTACACATTAGTTTATCCAAATTAATCCCTTCAAACAGCCCTGTAGGGTAGTTGCTATTATTAGCTACTTTTAATAGATGAAAAAAAATCTGAAGCACAGAGAATGTGGTGAACTCCTGGGCATCACACAGCTAATGAGTGTACAGTCCAGAGTCCATTCTCTTAAACGTGTCTCTGCAGTTTATCTGTCTTGATGCTTGTTGTGTGTGTGTGTGTGTGTGTGTGTGTGTGTGTGTGTGTGTGTTTTAATCTTTTATCTTCCAATAAATGACTAAAAATCCTATGGGTTTCATTGACAGTGGAAGGTGGAAATCTGTATTGATTATTGTGTTAGTCAGGATTCTTCAGAGAATCAGAACCAAGAGGATGTATGTAGACATACAAAAGGAGATGTATAATGAATAATTGGCTCAGGTGATATGGAGTTCTGAAAAGTCCTAGTATACCTTCTGCAGGCTGGAGGCCCAGGAGGACCAGAGGTATAGTTACAGTCCAAGTTCAAAAGCCCAAGAACCAAGAGCACAATGCCCCAGTGCAGGAGTAGAAGGATGTCCCAGCTTAAGCAAGAGGGCAAAGTCCTCTGACATTGTGTTCTGTTCAGTCTCTGAGGAGAGTGGATAAGGCCCATCCACACCCACATCCACTCCAATCTCTGTCTCCATCTTCACATGGCCTTTCCTTCTGTGTCTCTTTGTGTCCTCTCCTATATTTCACAAAAACTAGTCATTGGATTTAGGACCCACCCTAAATCCAGGATGAGCTCATCTGGAGATCTTTAATTTCATTACATCTGCAAAGAACTTATTCTTTTTAAAATATATAGATATTTTATTGATATTTTTACAGAGAGGAAGAGAGAGGGAGAGTTAGAAACATCAATCAATCATCCACCTTCTGCACCCTCCTCCCCCAACACACACACACACACACACACACACACACACACACACACACACACTGGGGATGTGCCTGCAACCAAGGTACATGCCTTTGATCGAAATTGAATCTGGGACTCTTCAGTCTGCAGGCTGAAGCTTTATCCACTGAGCCAAACCGGTTTTGCAAAAACTTATTTCTTTTATGTAATTTCATTACATCTGCAAAGATCACATTCTTAGGTACTAGGGGTTAGGACTTAGAGTCTGTCATTTTTGAGGACACCATTCAACCCTCTCCAGTGTTTACCAGAGAACATATTCTGGCTTCGCTGGGTGAATTTGCACTTTACTGAATTCAGTGCAACCATTCAGGTTGTATGTCTGGTTATGGTGAAGCCCAAAGAATTCAGGGTCTGGAAACCTTGGTTCAAGTTCCAGCATCATTCTCTATTTGACCTTGGATATGCTTCCCAAATTCTCCACAGTGCCATCTCTTCATTTGGGAATTATGGTATTAATGTTGACTTCACTAAATGCATGCATTTTCTATTCTGTGTTACAAATTGCCACACATTTAGTTACTTCACATGTACTTATTATCTCGCAGTTTAAATAGAGTTTGGCAGAGTTTAGCTGGATCCTCTGCTCAGGGTCTCATGAGGCTACCATGAAGGTGTCCTGGGGACTAAGTCTCCTCCAGGATCTTGACCGGGAGAGGCCTGCTTCCAAGCTCATTTAGATTATTGACACAACTCATTTCTTTATAACTATAAGTCTGAGGGCTCTGGATTCTTGCTGGCTATTGGCCAGAGACATCTCTCAACATCTAGAGGCTTCCTTTAGCTTGTAGAGGCTGCTCACACAGAGATAACTGATAGATCTTATAATCCCAATGTGAGTTTCCATCACTTTTGCCACCTTCTGCAATTCATAGGTCCCACCCACTTTCAGGAGGAGGAAATCATGCAAGAGCATGAACATCAGAAGTCAAATATCATGGAGGGTCAGTCATCTTTGATTCTTCACACCACACTGAACTACCTCATGAATTAGAATATGTGCACAGCTCCTAACAAAATGCCTGACTCCTACTTGATATTTATTGCATATAATTGCTGTTATCAACCAGTGGTTATAATTTCCACTGCTTTGATTTCAGAGTCTTCACAAACCTCCACATAGGCGTGTACTGCATAACTTCAGGGAGCACCATATACATAAAGCAGGATCTGAATGGAGCCTGTAGGATATGTGAAACCCAATGGTTCTTGCTATGATAGGAAGGTCTAATGCACTGGAATAGACCTCCAAATGGCCTGATATAAATGGTAATTGATTTAGAAGTTGGAAAGTAGTGGATTTGGGTCTGATTATTGAACAGTAATGACATATCTCCTTGAGTGCTGGCCTGTACATGCTGACTTTCAGGACCCCAACCAGTACAAGGCAGCAAATGCAGTCTTTTGCTCTCTGCACTAGCAGACTGTAATGCCTCTTCCTGAACTTTAGGGTAGTTGCCAATCTTTTTGCTTGTTTTCCTTGTAGTGTTTTTTCTACAATTGGCATCCTTTGTTTGTCTATGTCTGCGTTTGAATTCCCAGGAAAAAAAAAGCTGGCTTCTTTTTCAGAAGGATAAATGAACTTGTGATTCTTTTACTTGCTGCTGTTGAATGTAAATTGTATAGGTACTCTAGGCCAAGTGAGTGTTGGGTGAATTTAGGCCACCTTTGAATGTTATAGCATCCACCACTTCAAAAATTTGAAAGCCTTCTGAGAGTGTAATTACCCTATTGTATGGTGACTAGGTAATATTTTAGGAAGCTAACATTCATCTCAGCATGGATTATCCTATATAATAAAAAGCTAATATGCAAATTAACCAAACAGTAGAATGACTGGTCTTTATGATGAGCACTGACCACCAGGGGTCAGATGCTCAATGCAGTGTAGTGGCAGTGGCTCTGGGCTGGTAAGCACAGCCACAGTGGCAGCAGCACTAAGGATGTCTGACTTTTGGCTTAGGCCTGCCCCCCAGGGACAGCAGTTGGACATCCCCCAAGGGCTCCAGAACTGCAAGAGGGTGCAGGCCAGACTGATCCCTCTCTACCCCATGAATCTCGTGCACTGAGCTTCTAGTGCTATTATAATGGTGCCACACAGCACCTTTGTTGTTAACTTTCCCATTTTGAGGTGTACCTCTGTGACATTAAGCAAGGGACCTATATTTCTATATTTCCTTATGGTTACTGTTGGTGATGGCTAATCAGAGTATACCCAAGTTATTTGATTTAAGGAGAATTTAATAAATAGGTTGCTTGCAAAGCTATGGGTGGAGGTATAAAGAACCAAGAGACAGTACAATATCCTCAGCTATTAAAACAGGAAATAAATGTTATCACTCCTGAGGCTGGAGAGTGACCAAAAGAGATAGGAATGAATCTGGTTCATGGTGAGCTTTGGAATAAGTCCCCTGGCTTCCCTCTCCTTCTCACTTGCCAGAACTCCCTATTGGCCCAGCCCAACAGGCTGCAAGTTGCTATACCTTAACGATGATGCCTGCTGGTAATTCTCTAGGGAGCACCATGTAAAAGGATGGAGGGTGGGTTTGCAGGGGTGCCTGGACGATAACAGCACACTCTCTGTCCATCACCCCTCACTGCTTCTTCCCAGCCCTTAAGGCAATAGTGGGCCAAGGATGGGGTCAGTATCACAGACATCAAAGCCTCATAGTTGAGCATCATGATTTGGATTCCAATAAAAGCCATGCCACCTACTAGTTGTGGGGCTTCAGGCAAGTGACTTAACTTTTTTGAGCTTCCATTTCTTTATCTACAAAATTATGTAATTAATACAAGTACTTACCTCTTGCCTTAATATGATAAATATTCCAATCTCCATCCCATTCTCTAAGTTCCTTTTCTCTATTTCCCTAAGTTCATTTTCTCTATTTCACTTATCATCTAATATAATCTAAATTTATTATCTCAAAGTCTTTACCCTCTAATCAGAGTGTAAGTTTCATGAAGAATGGGATTGGGGTCTGTTTTATTCACTGACAAATCCTTAGTGGAAAGAACCATTACCTGTATAGAGTAGGCAATCAATAAATATGTGGGGGCATCAATAAATGAGAAAGTGGACACAAAGGACTTAGCAGAAGGCTTAGGCTGTATTAAGGGCTTATTTTTTTATTAAGTAGTTTGATAGCAAATATATCAATGTTTGTTTTAAACACACAAACACCAGCAAAGAATAGAGAATTGGAAATCTCTAGGTGGTTCTATTATTTGGAAAAATGAATAAAATAAGCCTGCTAAAAATGTTCTGGGGTGAGTTATGAAGTTATATGATTAAGTATATTCCATTCTATAAACAGTTTTATTTTGTCATTAATTCCGATTCATTCTTTATATATAAGGAACCTAAATAAGAACTTAAATCCATAGTGTTGGATGTCAGATTTCTCCACTTTGTCCACAAGCCAAAACTGAAATGTTACCAAATGCACAATTGCCAACGACTCAGTACATTGAGATTTGCAACAAGCACCCCACATGCAGAGGATTCCTGTTGGTTCCAAAACAGCATTCCCTGAGATGTGCTAATTTGGCATGTGGATTATTTTGAGCTGAAGGCAATCGAGACCCTGACTGCTCAAGAGAAACTTTTACTTCCCCTTTCAATAATTCAAATCGGGGTCCATGATAGGAATTAATACCAGATAAAGCAAACACAACATTTCAGATTTATCTATAGGGCAGGGAGAACTTTTAATTACTAAACATCTGCTCTTCTTATCATCTTACAATGACGTAGGCACTTTTACTCAACCTTAGCTCATAATGTCCTATATTCCTCACCTTAACTTTTGTCATTGAACCTCTCATGTATGCAGGGTCTCTGACCCGCTCATGTATACGGGGTTCCCATCTCTATGTATGTAATTAAATTTGGTTATCTTCTCAAGTTAATCTGTCTCATGTTGATTTAATTATTAGACCATCCAGGAGAACCTAGAAGGGCAGAAGAAAATGTCTTCCTCCCCTGCAGTCCTCACCATGAGGAAATGTGTCAAGATTTCTCTTTCTCTGTGGTCAAGCATCAGTTTTAAGCGCAGCAGGTAGATAAAGTTAATGACATTCTCAGTGGCCTGAGAGGCTGAGGGCCTTGGAGACCTTTTGGAAATTAGCGGGGAGGACCCCATCAGGCTTCTGAAAGGTAATGCAGGCTGTGTGCTTATTTATACAGTCTTCTCTCTCTGGGAGCCAACTACTCCCTTTGTTTTGAAGGTGTAGAAGACAAAGCTTTGTAGTCTGAAGGAACATCTGTGCATATTTAAGATAAAGATGCCACTTAGCTCTCCTTCCCTTTAAGAACTGGTAAAAGAGAATACACATCTTAAGGTCCCAGCATTTAAATGTTCCTTCTGGGTCCCCTGAGTTCTTAAAAGGAGCATTTCAATCTGGAGCTCTCCATCCCAGGCCGATACAAAAAAATAAACAGATAAATAAATAAATACCCCTGTGGCTCTTTTTTTATTTCTATTTTTCATTTAGACTCGGAGCATCCTCCTTGCAGGTATTCCCCCAGGACTCGCTAATCTGTGTTTTTTGTTGTTGCTGGAATGTGATTGTGCCTACTTCTCTCTCCCAAGCCTCTGGCATGTTATTAGGCAGCTTTGCCAACAGCTGCTCATCCACCACCCACTATTATTAACCCTTGAATACCTAATTCCAAGAACCCTTTCACTCCTCCCATACTTAAGTTTGCAGCAGAATCATTTGGAAGGATTCATGGGCCCAAGCCTCAGAATTTCTGAATCCTTGGGCCTGAGTTGGGTTCAAGAATCTGCATTTCTAACAAGTTCTCATGATGTACTGATGCAGCTAGTCAACCATGCACTAGTGCAGTGTTTCCCAAACTTCTCTCATGATGAGAATCACCTGGTGGAGTTGTTAAAATACAAATTCCTGAATCCCAACTAAGAAGTGCTAAACTAGAATTTTTGGGAACATATAGGTAAAATTGTATACTTAACTAGTGCTCTAAGCTTAAAATTGTATACTTAATTAGTGCACTAAACTAGTGCTCTAAGCTAGTTAAGCACTAGTTAAGCATACAATTTTACCTAAATGTTCCCAAAAATTCTAGTTTAGCACTTCTTAGTTGGGATTAAGGAATCCGTATTTTAACAACTCCACCAGGTGATTCTCATCATGAGAGAAGTTTGGGAAACACTGCACTAGTGGAAGCAAATGCTTTCATACAGCTTCATGTTAACAGGTTGATCTCCTTAAAATGTTTCTCTTCTATTCTTTGAGTAAAAATAAAAGCAAATGCAGAGATTTCTTTCCTTTCAATTTTTTTTCTTTTTTAAAAATATATTTTTTATTGTTGTTGTTTTTTTCAGAGAGGAAGGGAGAGGGATAGAGAGTTAGAAACATCAATGAGAAAGAAACATCAACTAGCTGCTTTCTGCACAGCCCCTACTGGGGATATGCCCACAACCAATGTACATGCCCTTGACCGGAATTGAACCTGAGACCTTTCAGTCCGCAGACTGATGCTCTATCCACTGAGCCAAACCAGTTTCAGCTCATTTTTTTTTCTTGATTAAGGTATTACATATGTGTCCATACCCTCCATTGCTCCCCCACCTCACTCCCATACATGCCCTCACCCCCCCCCCCAGTTTCTTGCATCCATTGGTTATGCTTATATGCAAGCATACAAGTCCTTTGGTTGATTTCTTACCTCCCACCCCCTCCCCAGCCTTCCTCCTGTAAATTGACAGTCTGCTCAATGCTTCTCTGTAGAGATTTCTTATTTTGAGTCCTTCCTCTTTGCTCATTGCTGTGTCCTCTCTGCTTAGAAAAGCACCTGGCTCACAGCAGGGGCTCAGTAGCAATGGTGGTGATGACATCATCACCTGGCTTCTCTGGACCTGGAAGGAACATTTTATTCATCTATGTAACTCAGAGCTCTTGTGAGGCCTGGGGCATTGAAGAATCTTGGTGAATGTCTGTTCTGCTGAATTGAGCCAATTTGAAGAGCCAAAAACCTAATTCTAAAGGAAATAGCACTATGTCGATCACACAATAGATTATTTGGGTGTGAAAAATAATAATCTAATGCTATTGTGGTAGGCAATTAGACATGAGCAGAGCAAGGACGTGGACCTAGTACAGAAGGCTGGAAAAACTTAGGTGCCTTGCAAAGAGCAAAACTGGGAAGACAACCTCACTCCACGGTAACCTTTCCCCCTCTGGCAAATAGGTGGTTCTGTGGTTTAGACCCCCTGACCTTTCATATTGAGGTCATGTGGTTCAGATCCTTCCCTGACCTTTTCTCTATCGGTATGTCCAAGGAGGAGAAACAAGAGGTTGAAGAGTGGCCTCATGAAACCTCCCATGTGGACCCTTGCGTTAACCCCTGAGGATAACATCTAGGCCTCAGGTGTGTTTCAGCTCCAGGCCTGGAGAAGCAGCAAAACCAGACAAATGATGTCAAGACTGATCTCATGAGCAGTTGCATTGACAAATGACCCTTGCCCTGGCATTGACCAATTAGTGGAAGCCATAGCTAAGAAAGCTGATGAATATTCTATTGAAATCTTCCTCTGAGACCTCTTGTAAAATCCCTACCTTTAAAAGGCTTTGGTAGGTAGGACCCATTGCTCTCCTTCAGGGGCATACCATGTCTTTCCCCTTACCATTACCATTCTCTCACTCAAGTTCCAAGAGCCCTTATTTTGCCTCTGTAAATTGTTTTCTGAGCAGTGTCTTCTACAGCTCACTTTTTTTTAACCTCTGTGATTTTCTAAATAAACTTTCTCATATGTTTGAGTCTTGGCTCTGAATTCTTTCTTAGCCTGAACTCAAGTACAGAGATTGCTGAAATGAGGTCCAGGCTGACTCCATGGGTCTAACACCTGGTGCCATTTCACCGCCAACACTCCAACTAATAATAGTGACAATGGTTGCAATTTCTTAAAATGCCCCCCTGAGCTGCTGCTCCAAATGGTGCAGCTCTTTACCCCCTCCCAAACTCTCTAGATCAGCGGTTTTCAGCCAGTGTGCCTGAAGAATTTTCGAAATCAGCAACACCTGACTTTAGTTAGGGGCACTGACCTTTTCCCCCCTTACATTGTCAAATAAAAAAACAATGACAACAGCCAACACAACAATAGCCATCTGGTGTACGTGAATCAAAATCATGTCTGTTGTTGGATAGGCCAAAAATATGTTTCCTGTTCCACAGAATTTTAGTCATTAGTTTATGTGTGCCATGAGATGAAAATGGTTGAAAGTTGTTGCTCTAGATTTATGATTTCCCCCACTTTGGCTGAACCTCCAGCTGACTGGAAACTGCTAGGTACTCCACTGTTTTCAATCCCTTTAGCAGATGGCATAATTCTTAGTGTGTGTGATTGGGATTCTTAATGTTGGCTGCACGCTGGCAACATTGGCATTGCATAGGGAGTGTTGGAAAGGATGGACCTCTGGGTACTGTCCCCAGGGAGTCTAATTTAATTGGCCCGGAGTTCCCTGGGCTCTGGGCTTTTTAAAAGCTACAGCAGCCAAAACTGGTTTGCCTTGGTGGAAAGAGCATCAGCCTGCGGAATGAAGGGTCCCAGGTTCGATTCCAGTCAAGGGCATGTATATTGGTTGCGGGCACATTCCCGGTAGGGGGTGTGCAGGAGGCAGCTGGTCAATGTTTCTCTCATCGATGTTTTTAACTCTCTATCCCTCTCCCTTCCTCTCTGTAAAAAAAATCAATAAAATATATTTTTAAAATAAATAAAAGCTACAGCAAAGGTTATGAGCCATTGGATGAGGGGTGGAGGGGAATGGGAGGAAGAAGGAATGGATTAAAGAGGAAGAGAGAGCCCTGATTTCTGGAGCCAGCAATTGGCAGTTTCAGAGCAGAGACAGTTGAATGTTTTGCCCCCAAAATATATCTCTTTGGCATGAGGGTAAATTTGAGCTAAAAAACAATCCAATCTCAGCAGATTTAGGTAAAGCTCTTTACCTCCCCATCAGCTGCCTATCTTTCCATTGGAAAGGAAACCATACAGGGGTACATTTATACCTATTACTAGGGACACATTTACACCTAAGAAACTTATCTGCATATCAAGGCAACCTTTGTTTTCCAAGCATCTCCTGGGCCCCCCTGTGAATGGCCTTCCTCTTCTGTGTACAGATCCCTACTCCTTTCCTTAGCTTAACATGGTACATAAACCTCAACTGCCTGACTACCTTTGACTATTTTTTAAGTGTTTCCCTTTTTTAAAATTGATTTTAGAGAGAGGAAGGGATAAAGAGAGAAACATGGATCCATTGCCTTCCATGTGTACCCCTACTGGAGTTAAAATGCACAAATTGAGTATGTGCCCTAACTGGGAATTGAACACGTGACCTTTCAGTGCATGGGACAAAACTCTAACCAACTGAGCTACACAGGTTAGGGTTGACACTTTATATATTTATGGGGCTCTTTTATGTAAGAAATTTGTACGTGTTTTTCTATTAATTTATATTGTGTCAATTTGATTATTAGACCAGCCAAAGAACCAAGAAAGGTAGAAGAAAAATCTTCCACCCCATCACAGGATAATGAAAGGTGACTGGCAGCACAGAACTTGGGACACAGCTGAGGAAAGAGCAGGGAACTCAGAAAGAAGCCTATTTGAATGTGTTGTCTTCCCTAATCAGTTTATCGGGGGCAACCTCATTGGCCAAGGAGATTATAAATTCCTTGGGATCAGCTAGGTGTTAGTGACTCTGTGACCCCTGGGACCTCTATTGGCATTGCATTCATGTGAGATTCTTCAAAAAGTAACCCTCCAATAATTGAAGAAGCACCGGGTCAGAGTGGGAAGTGAAAAAGTGCAAAGTGCCAGTCAATAACAGTTATGTGTATCTGTTTCATCATTGCAAGTTGTTTGCTTTACCTCTATTTTTTTCCACATGAACACACATACACATGAAAGAGAGAGAAGAGAGGAGAGAGAGAGAGAGAGAGAGAGAGAGAGAGAGAGAGAGAACAATCATAACAATAAATATCACACTTATTATTACCATCATCACAGCAAAAAGTTAAAAATGCCAGTGGAGGATCCATTGTCAGATAGCTAAGCACCAAGTCCCCAAAGCAGATGCCATGTCATGTCATTAGGAAGTTAAGATGTTCACAGTGCAGCAGACCTGCAAACGCGTGCATACTCAAACACACACACACACACACACACACACACACACACACACACACACACGCCTGAGTTCCAGGTCAGCAGACACCAGCGACTGGGAGAAGCCAGGAGAGCAGTGTGCTTCCCCTAATCCCTGGTCTAGTGTTTTATTCACAGGCTCACATTGCAACCCTTCAATACTTTATGAACCACATCTTGCCTCCTGGATACCTACCGAGCAGACACGTTCTATGCTTGCAAGCCAAGTGTACTCTTACAACTGCTTGGCTCCTAACCTTCACTGCAGAGAAGGAAAAGGAGAGCAAAGGGTTAACTGGGGGGGCAGGAAGCTGGGAAAAATAGCCCTGGGTAAGTTGGAAAGGGGTTTAGCTCATATTTCTAATTTGTAATATGTATATAGAGGGGGTTAGGATCCCAAGGTGAGTAAGTCACTGTTGTCAAGATGACAAGCCACAAGCTGTATTGATGGCCCCGCCAGGTAAAAGGCAGCCCTCTGGTACTGATTCAAGGCATGCTTTTCTGTATTCTAAGCAGTTTTTGACACAGTGTTTTGCTTTATTGCAAACCACAATGTTTTCAGAAGGCTTAAAAATCCAGTTATGGCTATAGCTGTGAGGGAAAAGGTCTGCATGGTGCCGGGGAAATTTAATTTTTAGCTTAAAAAAAGGACGACCAAATTCAATTTTTCTCACATTTAGGGATTCTTAGAGTTATATCCAGCTTGCATAACTAGTATATTAGAAAATGTGTTACTACGGGGTTATTTTTTAAACACATTTATTATTTATGAAATGCAGAGGAAAATAGTTAGAAATGATTGTTTCATGGAATATCCTGTAGCTTTTCTTATTGTATTCAAAGAAGTTGCTCATGCTGTTTTAATTCAAACATTAAAAGTTAAATCTCTTTTCATCCTGACCTACATTTTTAAAATGCCATTTTAGCCCTTATTACAGGGAACTGGAAATGCGGTGGCGGAAAATGCCCACTGTGCGTTTCTTACCCTGTGGTTTGTAGGTAATCAAGCTGATTCTGGCCAACCTGCCCAGGAAGGTACAGGGGGGAATGGAGTGAGATCACTGTCCTATTCCATCAGCATCTTGCACAATCTCCCCCATCCAGTTGTGCTGGTTACCTGCCTGCTCCAAAGGAGAAGAGACTTCTTTTCTGCCACTACTCTATGCTGGGGAGATGCAGAGAAGAAGAGAGATATAATTGCATATGTGACAAGGGACCAGCGCCCCTTAGATGACCCACAGAACTCCAAAAACTCAACAACAATGAAACAAGCCAATTGATTTAAAAAAATGGGCAAAGGTTTGGAATAGACATTTATCCAGAGATAAGCAAATGGCCATCACGCCCATGAAAAGATGCTCACCACTGCTAATCATTAGGGAAAAACAAATTGAAACCACAAGACACCACTTCATACCCATTAGGATGACTATTATAAAATAAAAACAAACTGAAGTTAAGTGTTGGAAACTATGTGGAGAAATTGGAATGCTTGTGCCCTGCTGGTGGGAATGGAAAAAGTATGCTATTTCATATAAATATATAGATATAGACATAGACATAGATATAGACATAGACATAGACATAGACATAGACATAGACATAGACATAGACATAGACATAGACATAGACATAGATATAGATAGATTAGTATATAATTTACCAATTCTAATTCTGGGTATATACCAACATAATTAAAAGCAGGATCTCAAAGAGATCCTATATATATAGCAGAATTATTCACAATAGCTAAAAGGTTTAAAAAACCTAGATGTCTAACAGTGGATGAACAAATATGTTATGTTCACACAAGGGCATCTTAATCATTTTTTAAAAGAATGGAAACTCTAAGGTATCTTCCATGGAGAAATTATGCCAAGGGAAATAAGCCAGTCCCCGAAAGATAAATCATTATTGCTCCCATTTATGTGACCTACCTAAAATAGCCAAATTTGTGGAGAGAGAAAGTGGAATGGTGGGTGTCAGGGATGGGGAGTTGTTGTTTAATGGGTATACAACTTGAGTATTGCAAAATGAAAGGAGTTCTGGAATAGGTAGTGGTGATGGTTGGACAGCAATATGAATGTGATTCGTGTCTTAGAGATGTACATTTAAAAAGGGATAAAATGGTAAAGTTTACATTATGTCCATTTTACACAATTCAAAAATACTGCTGCAAAAAAGAGAAAGGTGTTAGCAGGCCTTGAGAGGTGTCTTGCTGCCTTGGTAGAATTGGAAACATCAGAGTAAGATGCCTGTTGCCCAGATACCCAGGCAGCCAATGGACTGACTATGTGAGGAGCAACTGAGGCCTCCTGGCCAACAGCCAGTTCTCATTTGCCTACCAAGGAAGACACATTGTGAGCTGGTTCCTCCAGACTGGTCCACCTCCAGTCTTTAAGTCTTCTAGTAGCAAAAACCATCTGTCTTTGCTGTGTTCTGTCTGAATTCTTGGCCGACAGAAACCATGAGATCAGAAATGATTGTTATTTTGAGCTACTAAAAGGTTTGGGTTACTTTTTCTCACACAATAAATAATGCTTCATCATACAGTCAGTCAATATTTGCTATCAATGTAATTACTTGCCATTTTTGAATATTTGGAAATGCATACTCATCACCTGCCTGCAAGGCTCACATTCTCTCTCTCTCTCTCTCTCACACACACACACACACACACACACACACACACACACGCATATTGTGTTTACATCTTATTTCTGAGGTTGACCTGCTTTATTCAAAGGTGATTAGAGGATCAGAATGGCAGCTAAGTGAGATGTCCACCTCCATTTTCCCAAAAGGATGTGAATGTCTTACAGAAGAGGTTGCATGTGTTGGCAAGTGGAGAGTGGGCTCATCTCCAAGGACTGTCACAGCAGGTACAGGATTCTCTGGGCTAGGGTAGGTCCTAGACAGGAAGGATGCTACCTCCTGCTTCAGCTGCTAATGGAACCCTTGGGTCTGTGTGACTGGGGACCAATCTGCACCGATGTGTAAATATGTCTGCTTTACTTACACTCAGGCACTGATTGTGTATCTAGGGGTTAATGAGCTAAGTTTGAATAAAGGCGAGAGGGTATCTTCTCAATGCCCAGGGGTGTTCTGCCTGCATCAGGATGACTCCTGGCGTTTCCTTAGATCTGGGGACTGCTTTCTGCTCGGGGTTCAGCTCTCACGCACTTGATGGATGCTGGCCTTAATTTGGTGTGTTGCAGCCACTTCGAACTGTGGAAGGATATTACCTTAAGGATATTCTTTTGAATATTAAATTAGAATAAATTAAGGCATGCTGCATATTAAGCCTAAATCAGGGTTGAGTAATTGCCTTCCATTTTATGCCACTAAGTTTTTTGAAAATGCACGATATTTGTTTTAATTACCAAGTTCCTGAACTGACTCCCAACAAGAGGGTGCCCAAACAGAAACACACAAAATCATTTTTCTGACTTTGTAAAATGAAGGTAACACTTAATTAGATTTAATTTATTAGTAGCCTGTTATTATTACTTTTTTCCATCAGCCAATATTGACTAATTGACTCCCCACTATATGTTATAATGTGAAATGATCATGGGATGATATTAAAAGTTATATCTTTTAATGCTTAACCACTTCCTGGATGCTCTGGTTTGAGCACTTGTCATGCATATAATATATATATAGTAACATAATAAGGCACTTGAGACCATTACTCCCATTTTGTAGATATAAAAATTAAGTCAGAGAGGGTGATATCAAATTATTAATCTAAAAGACTCACAGCTATAGATAAGATATGAATCCTAAAATATCAACTCCATGCTCCATTGATAATGCAAAGCTGATAGAAATGTTGCCCCTTTAATGCATATAATGCTTAGAAAATATGGTTTTTGGAGTTGATTTTAAGCTGGTCTCTGAAATTTTTGAGACCCACCGGTCAATAAAGTTTCATTTTAAGTGTTAACTAAAATAATAATATTTTCCTAAATTTTATTCTTGAAAATTCCAAATATATCTATAAAAAACTAGAGAGAATAGCCATGAACCTATTAACTTAGATACAACAATTACCAACAAGTGACCAATGCTGTTTCTTTTTCATCCCCTTCATTACCCATCCTCACAATCACCACACATACAGAGTTTTTCTTTTAAAGGAGACAATTTTTTTGATTGATACTTTATCATGTATTTCTTAAAGACAAGAATTTTAACATGGTAATTTATTGATGAACTATCTGGCCAACTGATTTAATTTAGCCTATAGAAGCTGTAAAAAGCACATTGCATTTCCTTTAGGAAATCTTCATTCATATGGGCTTTAATATTATTTAGTTTTAGAAGTGTTGATCCTTCAATTGTCTGTGGAAATGGAGCTGATAATAGTGAAATTGAGAGCCCTGGGTTTATGCTTACTCACTTGCATGAAAACACTCTACTCAAAAACCTTCAAAAATGAATCTAAAATGGGCATCTTGGACTATTTCAGTGCATGGTTAAAAAATATATATGAATTTACTCTCCTGGTACAGAATATAATCTGCCATTGCTCAGGTTAGCCATTGTTTTAGAAAATCCAAGTTGGTTATAAATATCTGTACAGGGTGGGGCAAAAGTTGGTTTACATCTGTGAGTGCAGGAAAGACAGTTAATTCATGTACTAGAGGCCCAGTGCACAAATTTGTGCACATTTGAATGAAATTAACTAGAAAAAAATATATATATATATATGCCAAGCAACCAGAATGACTGAATGATCAGAACAACTGGAATGATCAGAACAACTGCAGCTGCCAACTGGCCTGATCAGGGCCCTGATTGGCTCCCATCAACCTCCTGCAGCACCTGCCCCATAAGCCCTGCCCCAAATTGTCCCCCACAACCCTGATAAGGGACGAGGCCAGCTGGTCAACCTTCCAGGGCCCCTTCCCAGGCTGGCCCCACCGCCCCTAGGTCCCCATTGGGGCAGGTAGCCAGATCCCACCCATGCACCAATTCATGCACCAGGCCTCTAGTATTTTAATATCTCTATTTGTCCTTTGTCTATAATGGAAGTGTCAACCAAATTCACGATGGACAATGATAGATAGGAAAACACACATGGGATTGGTGCTAGTGAGACCTTTATGTATATAGATAAACTTACTTAATTAGACCTACTTTCTGATTTAGCTAACCTTCGTCCAGTCCAGTGAAGCAACTGAGCTTCTCTTTCAGGTAATTGTCAGCAACACAGCAGTAAATTTCCACATAAAGCAGATTATTATTGCAGATCATGCAGAGAGAACAGAGGATAAAATATTTAACTGCAGTAGTCTTTGACTATATTCTGTGCAGTGAGAAAACCTGAAGTCATTTTTAAGGTCCACCATGCTTTACTTCTTTTCAGTCAAGTTTCTAAGCTTTCTAAATCTCCGTTTTCCAGCTAATGAAAAGAAAATAGGGATTTCATTGAGTCTCCTAACTACCTACTCTAGGACTTCTGTGAGGATCAAATGAGATGAGGCATGGGAAAATGCTTCACAGTCATTTGGTTAAAGTGCAAAATGTTTGCACCTGGCTGTAAAGTAATTTATGTCCCTGGGCTGAAGAAACTCCAAGGAGGCTAGTTGCTAGGGAGAGGCATTGCTACGTGATGGCTTTACCCAGCACCCACAGTGATCATTTCAGGGCTGGGCTGAGCTATGGACTGCATTTTGTGCCATGGAGTCTCAGCAGCACTGGCTGCAATTAAGTGGGCTATTGCTCCTGGATGGTGGAGGGGCCTGTGTCCCACTTAGGGGAAGCCAAGTGTTGCTTTGTTGGCGCCAGATCCACAGTGCCGTTTCTTTGTAAATGGCCAGCGTGCATTATAGCAACTGGTTGCATGGTTGGAGAGATACTTAGCATATTAGCTTTTTATATGTATAGGTCATTTATTAATTATTGTATTATTTTCCACACGAACAACTGAAAGCTAGTTTTGCCCACCCTGTATTAATCACTTCTATAGGAAAACATATCTTGTGACAAATCCACCATGAAAATGCTCAAATTGTGGCAGGAAGCAAGTATGTGTAGGGTTATTTGTGCATTTCTCTTTGCCAATATTAACTCGATTTTAAAATACTTGAGTTTGTCCCCAAGTCCAAAGTGTCAAATTATTGGAAATAACCCTAAGCACATGTTACCTTTCCATGGATCTCTATTATATCAAGTTTGGATCTGAGTAAGAGGTAACTATGGTCTTTGTTTCTTTATGTATTATTGGTGCTTGGACTTGTCATATTTGCCTCCTTATAAATCCATTCCACAGGCTGTGATGGACCCACTTGGGCTCATCAACTCCTCTTAATATCATTGTACTCTCTGAAGACTGAAACTTTCACAGAATATGGAAATTCCCTGCATTATTCTCTTACAATGAAAGCAGATGGAATGGAACTTTCTTCCATAATGTTGGAGTCTCAATACAGTGGAAAGAATTAATAACTTGGAGATTTGTAGTCACTAACTCTATAGATAAAGCATTTATCTCTTTGAGCTTCATTTCCCCCCCCTGGAAAATGGGAATGACAGTACTTTCCTCTCTCCCTCATTGAGTCATGGTGAGCATCCCAGACAGGATCGACCCTGAGTGCCCCTCTGCCCCCAAGGCAGACATCGCTGACAAATCATTGTACCCGGTTATTGAGCCTGCAGGTAGCTTTCATGATTAGATAGCCCTTCTGCCCACACTGTGTTTCACAATCACCCCAATCAACTAGAAACAGATGTAAGAATGGAACAAATGTGTCTCCCTCTATTGAATCAAATGATGTGCATAGAAGGACTGTTTGTGAAACCATTTTCAAAGCACAACACCAGTCTAAGTCACTATTGCTATGATTACTGTTTTTAACATTAGGATTTCACTACATACAATTGCTGAGTTTGGGAGCACACACTTTCTCCCAGGGAATATCCAGTGACCTCTCCTCTCTAAGCCCCGACTTTGAGCTTGCCTTCTCAGAATTGTTTGGAGTACCCTGTCTTTTCTTAAGCTCTGTATGGGTAAGATTCAACTTGCTCCTGTGGTTTGTTTAATTTCTCATGTACATACCCAGAAGTTATGCTGGTGAGAGGCAGAGCAGCACACAACTACAGAAAGAAAACACCTTTTCTCCTTTTCTGCTGCAGCAAAGCCCTAACTCAAAGCCACCACTGTTTCCTGGTCAGTTTTTTAGTCATTCTAGTCTTTGGTATCATAGTAAGTAAAATGGAAATAATATTAAATTCAGGTCATAGTGTTGTCCTGAACATTAAATGGAAGATAAAGCACTTAGAGCATTCCCTAGATAATAGTAATTGGGCAGGGAATATACTTACAATTTTTACTATTATTTTTGCTTTCCTTGTCATCATTATTATTGTTAGTGACACCTAAAATCTATCAGCCCTGCACGTAAGGGAATATACTAAAAAGATGAAATGACATACAAGCCCAACATCCTCGCATTATCAGACACTCAATGGATGTTGTTTGTTTTTGCTTTTTCTTGTTTATGTTCTAGTGTTTGGTGGGAATAGCCAGCTGGTGCTATTCTGGATTGCAGGACGGGAAACAGGGAATGGAGCTTTGGTCCCGGGAATCATAGTAACTGTTAGCATAGCGACTTTTCCTGGATACCCACCTTGACATGTGGTGAGCACTGGACCATTAAGACTGGATGGATTTTGCCCTTTTCCTGCCATCATACTGCGGAAGAAACTGGGACCCAGAACAATTTACCAACCAGCCCAGGGTCACACCATTAGTTAATGGTGTAGTGCAAGTGCGACCCAGGCTTTCTTATCACTGGCACATTCTTTTCATGGAAAGGAAACATATTTGAACTACTAAGTTTTGAAATTTGATGTAAGAAAAGCCTGGCTTTCCCTTCACTTCTCAAACAAATACCCCAGTCTTTAATATAACATGAGTCAGTATTTTGGGCGAACTTTGTTTGAAATGACAATAAAATAAATTACCCGGAATCACAAATAATATAGAATTTGGTCCAGAGTTTTGCTTATCTTTTTCTATAAATAAAATATATGTCTATAAAATATATGTTTATGAATATACATAAAATAGATGTTTGCTGCATGTATCATAAACATCTGTCTTTATCCAGGTTAAAGACTGTGTTCTTTTCTGCATGGAATTTAAAGCAAGCTTCAGGTATTCATTATGAGGATTTTATGTGGCTGGTGGGACAAAAACACCAAGGCTCCTGGTAATTTATTGTCTATTACTGAAACCCACTCCATAAATATATTATTTAATCAAAACTCCTCTTTAAATGAGACAGTCAAAATGGCCTGGGTTATATTTAGACTTTGCATAATTTATACTGGGCATAACATTTTTTTTAAAAAGGTGAAGCCAGGGAAGGAGCTTGAGCTGGGGCCCCACTTGCTGCCCCTCTGGGAAGGGCCACAGGAAGTTGCTGTGGCCAGGCTGAAACCTGTGAGATCCTTCAAAGCCAAGGTTTGGCCACCACACCCATTCCCCTCAGACAGTTCCAGGAACTTAATGACTCAGATTCAGCTACAGCTCCTTTAATCTCCTCTCTGTCCACACAGCAGAAACTGATGAGCGGGTGATGATAATGGTGAGCCAGGTAAATATTCATGAGGGGAAAATAATTCTTCGAACCTTTAATGAAATTTCCCTAACTTTAATCCATTATCTTGGAGAGAACCAAAAAAAAAATTTGGGGTAGTCAGCCATCTTCCCTGACAGTGACTTGGACATTGTATGTGTGTGTGTGTGTGTGAGTGTGTGTGTGTGTGTGTGTGTGTGTGTGTATTTACATTAATAATCGAGTCTTCTTTACAATATCATCTTTTTATAAGCATCCCTCTTATTACTGTCCATTGAAAGATATCTGCAGCAGCTATTTGGTCATTACTTAAAGAAACATGATATAATATGAAGCTCCCAGTTTATGGAGCCAGACAGACTGGGTTCAAATGATATCTATCTATCTATCTATCTATCTATCTATCTATCTATCTATCTATCATCTAGCTATCATCTATTTACTCTACAGAGTATTTGACTTTACAGATCGTCAAATATATGCATCAGGCCAAGGCTGAACTCTCCTTGAGGCTACATCCTTGCTGGCTCCTTCCCTGCTCTGTCCTGTTTCTCTCTCCTCTTGGATGATGATGGCTTGGATCAGAGTAGTGGCAGTGGAAGTGCCCAGATTCTGGTGTATTTCTGAGAGCTTCCTTTAGGTAATGTGTGCATTAGGTGATGGGGTCTGCTAGATCTCAGGTTCATTCTTGAACAACTATCAATTTTTCTAGGGAGGTCTGGCTATACACCTCAGGATCAAGGGTGCAAAACACCCCTTGGTTTCCATCGCTCAGCACTTGGTTTCATGTGCACCCTTTCTGCCCTGTTCTATGTTTGGATAAACCCCAACATCATAGTTACCTCGGATGGGAGTATCTCATCCATGCAAACTGGAAAAAAAAAGAAAAGAAAAAACCATGAGGACTAGAAGGTTTGGATATGATTTGTCAGACTGCAATTAGCAACTGCAATTGATTGGTGATGGCTGATCCCAGGGTGGGTAGGAATTTGCAGCTCTCAGCGATTCTGTCCATGAGAATGAGGGCAGGCGGAGAAGTGGCTGACTGCTGTACTGAGTAGTCTTCGCTCCTCCTGGGCAAAGAGGGTCATGACTTTTGGCAGCATTTATTCTTATCTTAACATTCTGTATTCCGTGTTCTAATGCATTATTCAGGCTCTGAGAGGACAGAGCAGAGGCCAGCTCTACACCCAACTCTTTCACTGGGGTCACGCAGAGGTGCCAGTATAGTAAGTAGGGATGAGAGTGTGGACAAAAGAGAGCTGTGACCTCAAACTGCTTAGGGAAGCAAATTGTCAGCAAAGTTCTAGCTCAACCACTTACTTTTCCCCTGTCCTTGGGCAAGTCATGTAACCTCTCTTAGCCCAGGATGATGGTGATCATGTGTCCATCAGGGGGTCTCAAACTCAGATGTTTACCTAGTATCAGGAAGTTAATATAATCAGAGATGGCCAGTTGTTGACTAGACAATACATGCCATTTCTAAATGCTCCTACAGCCACATAGACTCAATGGTGCCAAGTGCTTTTTGTTTTGTTTTATTTTGTTTTAAAGAAAAACTTGATATTTGGATTTTTAAAATGGAAAATCCTCTACTAATTCATATTTTTGGAAAACACTGGATGGTCAAACAAGCAAATCTCTGTGTATGGGCTACCAATTTGCAACTTTGAAGTTTACCTTTCAAGCACAGGCTGTTAGTTCCCGCCCTCCCCCCCATCCCCCCTCACCCACACCTGCCAGCAGGCACTTCTTATTTCAAGGCAGTCTGTCTTGACTTCTACATGAGTCTTTCAGCTTGAGGTTTTTCTGGAGCTTCTGGAGCCAGCTCTGTCCATACAGATGTGAGGTTGGGAGAGCACCCTTCTCTCGGTAACCTTCAATGTGTGACTCAGGATTTTGTATATAAATACCACAGCTTCCTTGCCTCTCGAGAATTAACAGTTTTCAATAAAGGGCCAAATATAGTAAATAGTTTAGGATTTGAGGGCTATATGATCTGAGTTGCAACTACTCCACTCTACCATTGTAGTAGGAAAGCAGACATGGGCTTGGCTATGTTCTAATAAAACTTAAAAAAAAAAACACAAAAAAAAACCCACAGTGGGCTGGATTGGTCCAACTGGCCCATTTCAGGCTCTACATTAGCCATCAGAGCTGTAAAATATGCTTTCTCTTCTCCTTCCTTGTGTTCTCTGGTGGAAATAAGCTCTGCCCACAATATCAATTTGCTTGATAATGGACTTTCATAGTTTCTCTTCCTCTCCCTTTTTTACTTCCCCCACCCCACCTTTATTGGGTGGTGTTCCTGAAAACCCTCTTCCCTATAAGCTCCTTGCATTTGAAACTTGGTCTTCAAAACCCTGAAAATATTATTATTTGGGTGTGAGTTGGAGCCACTTGAGTGGCATTTGAATTCCAGCTCTACCTGTCCTGCCTGTATTGCCTTCAGCAAGTGACTTAAGCTATTTTGGCCTTGGGCTCCTCATCTAAGACAATGGTGACCATGACCATTTAGAAAGAAGTTTTGAGGACTTCATGAGATGCTATACTCTTAGCACATTGCCTGGCACATGGTTAAGTTTCAATAGATGACCACTGTGATTGCTGTTTTTGGTGTAGAGGATGGAGGTTCAAATTCTGCCCCATCCTTCTGGCTGTCTTATAGGCATTTGCCAAAATGCTGAGTCTAAGGCTAATCTTTTTATTTATTTATTTGCCGTACTTTGAAATAAGGTCACCCTTCCCACTGCTGGGACAGGACTTAACTGTCTCTAAAAGATAAGATTATAAAGACACCTGGGTGCACATTTGCAACTTGAGCCTTTTGAATGTTAATCATTCTCACTGGTTCCCTCAGAGAAAGAACAGATGGGAGAATGGAGCTTCTGTCTTCCACTGGCCTTATTTCAACTGTCTGTGAACATATGCTCATAGGAAGGATGCAGGGATGTGCTTAAATAAAGCCTTAAGAACCGTGAGAGAAGAGGAATCCTCTAGTATGTGAAAGGACCACCTTCCTGCTGTGTCCTCATGTGGCCTTTTCTTTGTACAAACACATCCTTGGAGTCTCTTCCTTTCTGGTCCTATGAGCTTAGGGCCTCTCTGGTATGGCCTCACTTAACTTGAAGGTTCTCTCTCCAAATACAGTCACATTGGGCATTAGAACTTCAACTCATGCATTTTTGGGGGGACTCAGTTCTGTGTATATCACAGAGATTTTCCAATTTCTTCATTCTGTCTGTGCTCAATGGAAGGAGTACCATTCTCACCTCCTCTGCTTGTGGAATTGTTCTTCCTATAAAACTGATCCCATTCTTTGCTTTGGTAGAGTTTTTCCTACATGCCCATCCTTACCTAAACAGACCCACACACTCCTCTGCAGCTAACAGCTTCTCGTACACATTCCTTGCATCACCCCCATTGAATTGCAGTTACTTGTTCAGATGTCTATCCCCCTATCCACCACCCACTACTTCCTATTCACTACACCACATGCCTCCTGAAAACAAGAATAATGACTCAAGGGTTAGGTGTCCCCAGTGCCTGGAACAGAGTAAATGTTAGATGAATTGCTTGGATTGAAGATGAACAAACAGAAAATGCATTTTGCCATTTTCCCCTGGCTTTGAAATTATATGTGAGCTAGGAAACTTATTTCTATAACATTGAGGAAATACAATAGACATCCAGGTGCTCAGTGTCTTATGTAGAAGCTCTAAGTCTCTCCCAATGATGCTGGAAGAAGCAACATATAGGCTGAGCTGAGTAATGAAAACAGAGAAGGGTTTAGGGCAGCTACCTGGGAAATGTTGTGCAGGAGAGATGCATGCACCCATGAGACTCTGTAGATGACTTTCATTTAATACCAGGACAGAAGGTCTCTATAACAGCAGACATTAGTGGGTCTACTCCCTACCTCACTTTTTTTTCCAGTAGAGAAAAGGCATGATAATAAATGAGACATTGTAGACTCACCCATCTTTCTGAAGGGTTGATTCAGTCCCCTATAGGCTGGCAACTGGGGTGGTCTTTCATTATTATTTCAAGGTATTCCAGCCAAATACTGCTGCTTAACACATTGCCCTAAAATAATGTCTTAAAATAACATTCACTTAATATTGCTCAATACATTATTGGCTATTGAGATCAGCTCAGATAGATAGGTCTTACTCAAAACTTCTTTTGTGTTTCTGGAGAGTAACTGAGTCTGTGGTTGTTTAGAAGACTCACTCACTCATATTTCTGGGCTGAGAAGACTCAGAGAGTAGGGGCTTGTCATATACCTTTCAGGCCGCTATAACAGAATACCACAGACTGGGTAGTTTATACACCAAAAAAACATATTTCTAACAGTTCAGGAGGCTGGAAATTTAAGACAATGGCTGAGGCAGGTTTAGTGTCCGGTGAAACCTGATTCCTGGTTCATAAACAGCCATATTTTCACTGTCCTCACATTGTGGAAGGGACAAGAGAGCTCTCTGGGGTCTCTTTTATAAGGGCACTAATCCCATTTATGGGAGCTCCACCCACATGACCTAATCACCCCCCCCCCCCAATCCTCCACTTCCTCACACTGGGAGTTACCTTTCAATATATGATTTTTGAGGAGACACAAACATTCTATCTATATCAATGTCAGAAAAGCTGGGACTACTCAGGTCTCTCTGTGTCATCTCTCTACATGGTCTCCCTTGAGGTGGAATAATGGCAGGAGAGAGAGGTTAGCCAGATATCTTACCTGTGAATCACTTTCACCACACAGATTCAATGAGGTTTACCCACATCAAGGTGCTATAGATTCCACCTCTTGGTGGGGGAGGGGCAGCATTATGGAAGGACATGTGAGAGGGAAATGTTGTGGCTGCTGGTGAAGAAGAAAGTCTTCCATATGTGATTAGTCCTGTGCAGGTACATGTTTCTTCCTGGAAACTGTTGTGTGCCTCATTTGATATTTCCTGGACGTCCACTGGCCATCCTCAACATGGTGCTTCTGATAGAGAAGTCCTTCCTGCTATCTTCATAAGAAGAATGGAACCTCTGTTTTCTCTTCTGTTTATTCCTGGTCTTAAAATGGCCAACCTCTCCTGATCCTAGAAGTTGTCTAAAGAAATTCTCTTTGTTTACACATGCAAAAAAGGAAAGTGTTACTTTTGAAAAAATACTTAATTTAAGCCAATTAGAAACTAAACTTAGGAAGAGTAAGTAGCTTTGGTAGAACATCCTCGCTTAGCTTGACAATGCATATTAGCATTGCTATTTCCATTTTGTAGGTGAAGAAACCAAGTTACAAACACTAAAATATTTTGTGAAAGACTTCCAATCTGTATAAACTAAGGTGTATGTTTATTTTGTTTTGTTTTTAATCCTCACTAGAGATTCTATTTTTATTGATTGAGAGAGAGAGAGAGAGAGAGAGAGAGAGAGAGAGAGAGAGAGATCAATGTGAGAGGAAAACATTGATTAGTTGCCTCCCATACATGCCCTGATTGGGAATGAAATTGCAACCTGGGCTTGAACCCTGACCTGGAATTGAACCTGTAACCTTTTGGTGTACAGAACAATGCTCCAACCAGCTAAGCCGCCCAACTAGGGTGGTGTATGCTTTTTTTATTGGAAAAAATAAAACCATGCTAATTCCTTTATAATTTGCTAAGCTGGATATGCATGTCCAGTGCTTCCTGACTTTTGTTTTCCATGGGACACCATCTTCAAATGAAGCCTCACGTTTAAATAAATAGAAGATAAACAAAACAGAAGTACTTTGATACAAGTGATTTAAAAAGGATCTCCCAAAAATAATTTAGTAAAATTGAACATAGAGTCCACATTGCTTTCCATGAGCATGCTATAAACACATGCAGACATGTACACATACATCCACACACAGCTCACATATTTTATATGCATAAAGGATGGTGATTAACTTTATAGGCTTCTAAGTCAACATCGAGATGTCAACCCAGTTTCCAATATTCACAACAGACAAGAATGATTGCTCAATGGATTAATTGAATCTGCCTTTGCGCCTTGGTGGCCTAAGCAAATTGTTTATGTGAAGTTTTCCCCCTCATAATTGTATCCTTCCTATGACAGAAGAGTCACCTCTAAATTATAAAAGTGTTACATTTTTACAAATATGCTAGGTCTTACTCAAAAGTCAAGACAAGATACCAAGCCAAGTCCACCCACCACTCGAATGATGACAAGAGAGAAATGAAAACTCTGTTAACAAGGCTCTCACACAAAGTGTCATTCCCCTTTGCAGGCATGTTTGAAGTTGGATAGTGGATCCAGTTGCTGTGATTTATTCTGTTGTCAAAAAGTTATTCACATATTTATGTGAAAAGAAAGTTGCAGGTCAACAGGGTGTTGATTATGAAGGTGCTATGTGTGATAAATAAGTAAGTGCTTCTGGTCATCTTCCCCTTTTTGACACAGATCCTTGTTTATTTATGACATTTTAAGGTCTGAGCCATTGATTTACATTTGCAGTAACTGGGCCCATACACCGGCAGTTCCGGAATGCTTAGATGCATTACCCTTTTTCATTTAATGATTGGCATTTTAAAAATTACATGATTATAAATTGTCAGGCAGGAACAAACCTTTGTTCAAAACATAATTTTGTTTAAACATTTGTTTGTTTTAATTAAAAATATGACAGTTAAGATATACCGTAATACATTGCTAGTGGGATCTTCACTGTTGTCCTTCCCATGCAATGCACATTATAATCCTAGATCCTGAAAAATAGCTCCTCACAATCACCTCCTTTTGTAGGTGGGGAAACTGAGGCCCAGAGAAAGATGAGTTTTCCAGGGTGGTTCTCCAACATCCGTCTGGTTTATCAGCCCACCGCCACAAAAGCCAAACTTGCAAGACACATGTTGGTGAAAAAGGTGCCAGAAACCTGAGAAGCTGGGGGATCTTACCATCAAGCCCATCTCAATTTCTCAGTGCAGGCAGATGATTTTATAAGGAGGGAGATGAAAAGTCAAACAAAGAAGTCAGGAGGATGGAAAATGTCACTGCATGCGGGCCATTCCCATAAGGATCTTGAAACTGGTCAAGTGATTGTCTGGTGTGCATCATCCTGGTCTTAGTCATCTGGGTTCTCCATCATCCTGGTTTTATGTCTGAAGGTGAGCAAATCTCCCAGAACTGGGATGACTGGGAAGACTGAAGGCCAGAGTTTGTATTTTCTGAAGTTATTTTCTATGATTCTTATACAAACATGCTGTTTAGCTACAAGTTACGCATTAGTCAGAGTCAGCATGTCACAAGAATGGTGAAGTAGGTTACAATTTCCCACTGTTGCAATACTCCATTGTCAATTTCTCTTCCATTTCCCTGGAAGTTAGGGGGTTTTAACCAAAATATTTCAGAAAACTAGAAAAATTGAGGATCCAATTTATTATATAGGCAAAAAATAAAGTTTAAAGGCAACTGAACTAGAGTCCAATAACAACAACTGTGTTATAGATCCTATTGAAACACAATTTCCCCCTAACATCACCCTCATTTTTATTAAAGAGCCAAGTCAAAACCAATTCAGTTACTGCTTAAGTCCAGTTTAAATTTGGCCTGTTTATTTGCATAACCACAAAAGGAATAGCATTGATCATACAGGCTTTCTTAGATCTGCTTTGTTGGAATCTTATAAGAAAGTTTCCTCAGGACAAAGACTCCAAGCCACACAGTTGCCTTGAGGCTTTGCCTGCAATACCTATAGGTTTGGGTGAATTCCTCAAGTGCTCGAGGTTCCCCAAAATGTCTTGAGGTTCTTTCCTTTGACTTCTCCCAGGAAAGCAACCTTCACCCTTTTTCCTGGAAAGACTGCCATAAGCCATGTGAATAAGCAAGGTACCAGGACAGTTTTCCAAGGGGCTTTTATTGACTTCAAAGTCAATCTTCATTCCTTAAAGCTTTTTTTTGCTGACATTCAGAGTCTTAGACATTTCATTCCAGTCAAAGTCTTGGATAATAAAACTACAATTGGAAAATGGCTTTATGTATCCTGTTATAAAGAAACAAGATTCCTACTGGATTGATGAAACCAAGCATATTGCCATAAAAATAATAATATTCACCAAGAGTTTTTAAATTCTGGAGGGATCAAGTAGCAATGGAATATAAGTGTTTTAATATTGCTTACCCAGGTATAATTTTTCACATTGCTCTAAGAAAGCAAGTGAGTGTTTAAAATCAGCCAGATTTTGAACAAAGTCATAAGAATAATAATTATCTTCAATTTATGCAGTCCTATAATTCTTGTTTCTCCTTATTATTACCGATATTTCAATGAATCCAGTTATTACTTAGAGTTATAAATCTTTATCCATTCAAAGGTATGATATAAAACTTTTTCTCAGAAATATTTCAGAATAAGTCAGAGTCTTTTCCATGAATCTTTCTGAAGATGTAACATTTTTGCAAATGCATTAGTCAAACAATGACTGTCTCTTAATTACAAAAAAAATACTTAAAATGACATGGTTTTAGATCCAATTACAATGCAGTTGACAAAGGAATTTGCTTTTCTGTAACAACATTTGAAGATAACACTCAGAATTACAAATGAAAGTATATCAGACTAAGAGATCAATTAATTTGTTCCCCACTGTCAGTTGTACCTGGGGTCTTGTGGGGAAATTATAATTGGTTTTGAAAATCAAAGGGAGCTTCCTGGCCTTTCCATTTGTTATTAAAATTACCACTCTGCTTTATTATTTATCTATCTGCCTTTGATTTTTTTTATTTGTTTTTTTCCCATTTTCATTTCCTTTCTGGAGTTTCCTTCTCCAATGGCCTTTCTTCTGGTCACCTTTTGCACTTCCTCAGTTCTTCCTCTCTTGGCTTCTTCCCTCTACACAATCCTTCTTCAACTTGCACAGACCCTCCTCTGTGTCTTACAAGAGCCTTCTGTGACTTTGCTAGTCTCTTGCAGTTTGTTATTTCTTAACTCATTCAGAAATAACTAACTTTAGAATGGCCTACATTCAATGTGATGTTACCAAAACCTTATACTTTTTCCCCCAACTTAATTAGAATTCTTAATTCTTAGAAACCTTAATTTTTAGTGCCATCTAAAAGTAAGTAGCTGGCATTTGTTTTTTAGATTGGCAAATTTATCAACACATTTTATAACTTTCATAAATAGTATGTTTCATTGGCAAATACATTCACATTTTTAAAGAGGCATAACAGAGATAATATAAATCTTTTCTGAAAAACCAGGCAAACATAAAATGCATTTTATGTTAATAACTTCTAAAGGCATCAGTTAGCCAAAACCGGTTTGGCTCAGTGGTAGAGCGTCGGTCTGCAGACTGAAGGGTCCCGGGTTCGATTCCGGTCAAGGGCATGTACATTGGTTGCAGGCACATCCCCAGTAGGTGGTGTGCAAGAGGCAGCTGGTCGATGTTTCTCTCTCATCGACGTTTCTAGCTCTCTATCTCTCTCCCTTCCTCTCTGTAAAATATCAATAAAATATATTTTAAAATAAATAAATAAATAAATAAATAAATAAATAAATAAAGGCATCAGTTAAACTTAAACTACCCATTTGTATTCTTGGTGATTACTATATCCCTTTAGTGTGCTCAAAAGTGAGTTGTTTAATTATCTTGTGTCCTTGGCCTCCTCTAGGAGGCCGCAGAAGAGGAGGGGGAATATCGGGTCCCATGGTTGTTCCTGAACTACAGCAACTCCCGGGCCTCCAGTGGCTTTCTCTTACAAGTACCATTTTCCCCCTTTATATTGCAGTGGACAGTGGCCCTGCTGCGACCACAACCTGAACCACATGGTTTGGGAGTAGCATCAATTTCCCCATCATTGCCAGGCCTTCAGAAGGAGGATTTAGAGCAGTGGTTTTTCAACCTTTCTAATGCCTGGACCCTTTAATACAGTTCCTCATGTTGTAGTGACCCCCCAAACCATAAAATCATTCTTTTTGCTACTTCATAATTGTAAGTTTGCTACTGTTAATGAATTGTAGTGTAAATATCTGTGTTTTCTGATGGTCTTAGGCTCTACAGCAGTGGTTCTCAACCTGTGGGTCTCGACCTACAAATTGAGAACTGCTAGCAGGGTCGCCTAAGACCATCAGAAAACCCAGATATTTACATTATGATTCATAACAGTAGCGAAATTACAGTCTTTGTCATCCTGGTTTTACACCCAAAGGTCAGCAAATTTCTTGAAACTGGGATGACTGTATGTCAGAGTCTGTATCTTCTTATGTTTGTTCCTAGGATTCTTATATAAACACTAGGGGCCCAGTGCATGAGTTCATGTACCTTGAGAGGAACTGTGGGCCATGAGGCTGCAGTGGGCACAGGGGTAGGTCTAGAGTAGACCCATCCTCTGCAACCCTGCCCAGCCCCTCCCACTGCAGCCCAGGTCCCCTGTCTGCCAGCAATCCTGTTCCTGCCACTGTAGCTCCCATGCACAGAGGGTTCTGGCCCCATTCACACCTGCTGACAGCACGAAGCCATTGGGGCCTGTGCCAGCAGCAGGTGCAAGCGAGGCCGATGCCATCAGCAAGTGTGAGCGGTGGCCACTGCCCCAATCGCCCCCTCAGGAGCAGGGGGAATTGGAGAAGCCCTCAAGGGTGATTAGGGCTGGAAGCCACCATTCAAACTTGCTGATGGCACAGAGTAATCAGGGCCAGCACCAGTTGCCGCCGGCAGAAGGTGTGAGAGCTGGGCAGGACAGTGGTGCACAGGAACAAAGAGTGTTCAGTAACCACCAGAGGCTCACCCTAATGACAGTAACTGGTGCCCAGCCTTGGTCTGGTGCTCCCGCTCACCTGCTCTACCATCCACCCTTGGCCAGTGCCCACCATGTTCCCCTGCCGCTGACTCCCTGGTGATCAGTGCACTGCATATCCAGTTGTTCGATTGTTCTGTTCTTTGGTCTATTTGCATATTAGGATTTTATAGAGAGAGAGAGATGGTATTTATCTACAAGCTACACAATAACCAGAGTCATCATTTACAGGGAAAAAATGTCAAAAAAGAATGATGGGGCAAGCTACAATTTCCCACTGTTACACTATCAGTGTAAACTCTCAAGCCTACTCTTAGGTGAGGGATTAAACCCAGATAACAGACTCTCCAGAAAGCAAGTGGAAGGATGGCCTATTTGGAAACCAAATTGGGAGGCCAGTGGAATGAGTTAAAACCCCATTTCTATCACTTATGAGCTTTATAACTGGGGTTAAGTCGCCTCTTCTTTATGAATCCTGGTGTCATCTATTGAGTTGGGAAGCCCAATTAATCCAACCTTACAAGGCTGTTTTAACAATGAAATTTAATATGGCAATCCCTGGCATGACAGTAAGTTGTCAATAAACTAGTCACCTTTAAACTCTCTCAGTGCATGAACACATATGCACACACACAGACACATCCCTCTGTATTCTGCACTAATGGATTCATGTTATTAGATTTTCGTACTACATCCCACTGGTTAAAGTGTGATCTTTAAAATGATCACAGTCTAGCAAAGTGTGAATCTCATGGAATTAGCTCAGTTCAGTGTTTGCTTTTTCAAAGGGTGATTTTAGCTATTCTGTGAGTATCTCTGTAATATTCTATTTCTCATCTGACAGCAATTGAAGAGAAAAATAATAGTATTTACCACCTTCCCCCACCCAAAGCCCTTATAATGAGGGTGAGGACACCTTTTTATTAATCTGTTCTCCGTGGCTTTGTTTTTCAAATCTGAGTGAGGGCAGCAGAGGCAGAAGTTGTCTGAGGGGGCTGGCCAAATTGCTAAACAGAGAACAGATGGAGAAAGTGAGGACAGGGCTGAGGAGTGTACACAGGAGAATCTGCAAAGACCCAGGACCAGCAGAATTTTGGGAGAGTTGGCTGGTAATAGTGGGACTTTTTATAAAGGCATGTTTTGAATTGGGGATGAGTTTTTATAAAGTCTTGCCTTGGACTCCCCATCTGTCATATCTCACATTAATGCTTCACCCTTAAGTCCTTTGGCATTCAATTCTTCTGTGTCAAGATAGGACTCAAGAGAGGAATGAACAAGCTTGATTTTGTTCTAAGTAAACCTGTATTTGTCATGAGAAAGCACATGTAAGACACACTTCTTGGAGAGATAGTATTAAAGACCCTAATTTGAAGTAAACACAGAATGGGGAAGTACAATTGAAGGCCAAGAACCAATGGGGGCAGTTGGTACATCTTGCCTCTGCTCAGGTGTGAGAGATTCAAGTGAGTAGTTGGAAGCTCCTATTCCCTGCCTGCTATTTATAGAAGGATGTTTTCATTATTCTAGTGCATCATCTGAAAACGTTGCTAAATAAATGCTTTAACTAATTTTTTCATCATCTATCAAGGCCCTGGGCTAGGTTGCAATCAGAAAGCAGCTGGGACTGGTGTCATCAGAGGGTGGGAATGGGCTGCAAGGGGGCTCCCTTTCTCACTTGTCACTTGTCCGGCATCTGGGCTGGGTTAAGTCATGGATGGCCAGGTGTTTCAGTTTTCATGTCACCTCTCCCCTTTGATAACTTGGGCTTCTCCATAGCATGGAAGGCTCAGATCCTGTAAGTGGCACCTGGCTTTCCCCAGAGCACCTATTCTAAGAGACTCATGTGGAAGCTGCAAGACTTCTCGTGACCTGACCTCAGGAGTCACATGGCATCACTTCCATTACAATCTGTTGCTTAAGGAATACCTGCCCAACCACAGTGTAGGCGGGGACAAAGCAGGGGTGAAGTTATAGGGAGTCATGGTTCATGGAGAGGCCATCTTTGGAGACTAGCTCTCCCTTATCTTACACAGGCTAAGCTGCAAAACGGGTGTTGCGATTTTATATCTTTTTTTTTTTTTTGAGGAGCAAAGGGAGGGGAAAGTTAACTTAATATTGGGAGGGCTACAAAAGTTGAGGCACAGCATTTTTTCCAGTAAGCTTGGCCGTCTTTGCTGAGCCCGGCACTCTGTAGCCATTAGCAGGCGGGCAATGCTTTGCTTTATGAGGCAATTATTCCAACACACTCTATTCAAAGTACACATTAGAACTTAACCTTCTGAATCCTGAAGTAGCATTTTTATCACCCAACATTAGAAAAGAGACAGACTCAGCATATCCCCCCTCCCCCTTATGATCTGGTATCATTAATAAAGCATTGGGCAAGGACCTTCTCACAATTCTTCCGGATAATTTGTGACACAAAAGGCGTGCTGTGATACAATTGCCTGTTGACTTATTCAGTAACAGAGGAAGCACATGGATCGTTTAAAAAAATAAAGCCAGAGAATTAAACAATCAGAAGGAATCTTCCCTCCCCACCACGTGGGGCAGGTCCAGAACAGAGATGCCAGGTTACTGGATCTGCACAAGTAGGGATATGGGAAGTTAATATGGAATTTCTAATTAGGGTCACATGCTAATGAACTCTCTCTTCATGTTAGTTTTATGCCGCTTCGGAAATTTTTTATCATATGCTTAAAAATTTATGGCCAGGAACATTAATGAAAATGAGGCGTGAATTGAAAATTGTGTCATTATGGAGATGAGGGTGGCCTGGCATTGCTGATTTTCAAGGAGGTATCTTTTATTGCCTTTTTTGAGAACTGAGAAATGATACAGGTGGAATTAATGGCAAGGCATATTCTCTCTCCTGACATAGGCGGTATGGTTATATGTAAAGTTATAAAAGTTTGATTTTAATAAGATTTTGAATTAATTATAAGGAGAATATTAATCATCATTGACCGTCATTTATCAGAATAAAACTCCACCGTCTAAGTAATATTATAGTTCTTAAGTGCATGAAGATAGGCATTCTCTTTTTCTCTCAGCTTTGTCTTTTCGGAAATTAAAACCCACCTTTTCAGAACACCGTGGACTGGGCGGCACGTGCTTCTCATCTGTGAAGAGTCACTGGGACTCGGGTTGTATTTTAAAAGAGCCTCCGCTCTCGAAGCTCGGGGGACAGGCGGGTTTTGTGAAACTGTGTTTATGAGGAGGGAAAAGCACGCAGGCATATAAAACTTTCTCTGTTTTTAATCTCTGCAAAACTATTGCTTTCAATACATCTGATAACTGTCAGATTTGAATGGATTTTCAGAGAGGCGCATTTTGAGTTGGCAAAAATTGTATCTTAAACTTATCACAGCAGAAGCTGGAATAAAATCCCATCTCCAGGCCCCTGATATTTAGGAAGTGACTTCTCTCTCTCTCTCTCTCTCTCTCTCTCTCTCTCTCTCTCTTTCTTTCTCAATCTCTCCCCCTCCCTCTCTCCCTCCCTTCCTCTCTCCTTCTCTCTCTCTCTCTCTGATTCTGTGGATTCTGTGGGCATTTGAGCCGAGGGCACCAGCCACTCTTCATGTGCCACCTCATTTCTACATGCCTTCCTCTGGGCCCTTCTCTGCTTCATCCAAACGTTCCTTTCTTGTCTGCAGTAGAGACCCCTCCTTTACCCTCTCCTGCCTTCTCTCCACCTGCCCTATTTCCTTCTCTCTTTGCTTCCTAAAGTGGTTCAAGTAACCAGTTTGATTACCAGTGGGTTTTTCTCCACACCAAACAATTCTCCTGCCTTTGTGGGTGTCCTACAATGCAGGAGATCCAGGGACAATTCCTGCTCCTGCTTCATTGAGGAAGCAGAGACCCATTCATGGCGGATATCAAGCTTGGGCTCTGGCCTCTGATTGGTCCCCACCTACATTTTTAGAAAGCCATTTACTGGAGAATTTTGTGTCAAGAGGTAGCATCAAAAGCAGCTATTAGGTTGCCATAAAGCTAGCGCATCCCAGGGGTTTTCCATCTTGACTATTAATTTTTTATGTCTGATTTATCTACTTTGCAGTAGTGGGTATAAAAGCCCAGCACCATTTTCAGACTCTTAGAAACCTCCTGTGAAATCACAGTGCTTCGCTTCCTGCTGGACTCTCAGGCAAGTGCCAGCAGCCTTTGCTATCTGGTGTTCCTCTGAACCACTGGCCCCTAATTGGGTGTACTTTAGATGACCCCTTGGCAAAGGAGCAAATAACTCCATGGGAACTTGAAACGTACATTTTGGTTCACAAAATTCCTGTTGAGAAGCATTTAAGAACTTCTCACAGTGGCTGTTTAGAAAGCTTAAAAGTAGGAGGGCCTCTGTCTCACAGACCGGGGTTGGAATCCCTGCTCCCCCATTCCTTGCTACCCTGTTTCCCCGAAAATAAGACAGTATCTTATATTAATTTTTCCTCCCAAAGATTTGCCCCTGTGGGGGACTTTGGGGTGGGAGGAGGGCAAACCACTAATTTAAAGGAAATCATTGCTTTCTTGCAGAGAACTGAGGTATAAATACTATTGAAACGTGAACATTGGAAAGTTCAAGGCTAGAATGACCACACAGAGAGCTAATCCCCCTTGTGATTTTTGGAAATACGTGTAGAGGGGCCACATTACTTAATTTAAACTGGTGGATGTCATGGACAACAAATGGGGATGATAATAATAATGGTTTGTTGTGGTGTTTTCAGCATCACAAGCCCTCTCGTATGTCCTGTGTTACTGGCAACTCATGTTATCGGCACTGAAATAGGTGCTACCGCTGACCCCATTGCATTGATGAGGACTGGGAGGCACAGGGAGATTTGCTGGAGGAAATGAAGGGAGACGGAAGGAGCAGTGAGGCTGCAGTGCCAGGGTATTAATTGGTATTGTTTGAGACAATAAACTTTTTCTCTGAACTCCTAGATTCTTCTGGCTGGTCTAACAATTAAACAACACGAGACAGATTAGCAAGAGAAAATGACCATCTTTATGACATATGTATGTACGGGAACATCACATACATGAGTGGTTCAGACAGAAAGTTAAAATTTGGGGGAAATGATATCCTGAGATAAGGATGGAGTAAGGCACCTTGGAGCTTCAGAAGGGAGGAAGGTCATCACAGGGCAAGAAGAAGAGCGAATGGTCAGTAATTAGAAGCTTGCCCTGCCCTGTAGATAGGTCATTCATACTCATTTCTTGTAATGACTCTTATTATGGGCAAGTCCCCTAATTTAAGTTATTTAAGGGAGAGGTAAAAATTTCTTACCCCAGGGTCTCAATTACCTTCAGCTCAAAATAATCCACATACCAGAGTAGCATTTCCTGGGGAAGCCCATTCTGAACCCTTCAGTATTCATAGGGCCTCCTAATTAGGAATAAATGCTCTCAATGTAGGAGTATTTTAGAAAATCTCAGATATGTGTTTCCTCTAGGGTTCTCTGTGCAGTGATTTATGGGATGCTCCGTAGCAGGGTAGGAGCTTACCCAAGGGAGGTCTGGCTCTGCTAAAAGCACCCATTGACATCATCATCAGAGACTATGCTACCCCATGAGCCAGTCACCTTTTCTTCTCTACCTCCTGTCCCCCTCACACAGAGTCAGGCCAGACTCAGCCTGTATTTAAGAAACACAACAAGTTGCCAAGTGTTGTTCCAGATCTAGACCCTGAGGATATGATAGCGAGCTGTGTCAGAAGCACTCCTGGCTCTTGGAGAGAACATCATCTAGTCAGAAGGACACAGGTGAAATAAATCATTTCAGCAGTGCTGGGAGAAAGGGCGCATGGCCCTATGAGCAGAGATTCACCAAGGTCCCTGAAGAAGATGAGGGGGAGATGGTGTCTCTTGCCATCAAGGGATCTGGGATGCAGAAGTGTTCATTGGCTTGTGAGGGGTATGGGGTGTAGAGGAGATCCAGAGAGATGGATCCAATTGTGCAATGGCTTTGGTTTAGGAAGTAAAGGAAAGATAAACTAATTACTTAAAAGCAGGGACTAGAAAACATGGGGTCATGGAGCAAGAGGGGAGGTGGAGATGCTGCTGCTGCTATAAGGAATCAGCTTACACAGGATGGACCAAGGTAAAACATTTTGCTCTAAGTCACTCTACTCTTTCCTGCCTTCCAATGTTCCTCCCTTCCTTCTTTCCTCCCTTCCTTCCATCTTTCCTCCTTCCCTTCCTTCTTTCCTTCCTTCCTGTCTACCCATCCATCGCCTATCTTTCCTTTATATGTCTATTTATATACCCACTAATCTATCTACCCATCCATCAAATATCTATCTATCTATCTATCTATCTATCTATCTATCTATCTATCTATCTATCTATCTCTTTCTCTCCCCCTCTGTCTCTCTCAATATCCATCTATCATCTTTTAGCAGTGGGAAGAAGGTATCATTTTCCATGAACAGAAAGACAGATTGGACAGAGTAAAGACTCCATGGGTAGGCTTGTGGGGGTTACAATAAGAAGCCAAGTTTGAGCTAGGGTGGCGGCAGAGGATAGATAACAGGGGCATTAGGATGGATAATAGAAGTACTATAGAGTGAGAAACCTGGCCCGCCTGTGTTCCCCTGAATGGCTTTAAATAGCATCTGCTTCCCAGTTGGCCCTTGCTTCCCTATGCGAAGCAGTGGTTCTTGAACAGGGAAGAATTTGCTCAAGAATTCTGTTGCTCTCTTCAAAGGTTGTGTCCAAGATGTTGGACACAGCAGATCTTGGTCAAAGTGGGTTTTCTTAAACCATCCCTCCCATCTGCCTGTAGAGAAGTGGGTCCTTGGGGATCCATGGGCAGCTGCAGGTGACACTATGAGTCGAAGGAGAGAGGAGATTAGAACAACTGGACACACTTTCTTGAGGCATTGCATTGTCAGTCTGAGAAAACCCACTCCTTATCCCTGCTCTGATTCCTTTCACCAACTTTCAGCCGCCTGGTGCCAGAAGGATGAAATGCTCTGGGAGAGAGGTTGGCAGTTCTGCTGATGACAGCACCAAGGCCAAGGTGGCATGGGCCCTTGTAAGGAAGCAGTGTGGGCTCCGAGCTGGGAGGCATTAGGTGCAACCCTGGAGTGTGCAAGGCCCCTGAACCAGATCTCTGTGCTGTACCCTGCACACAGCAGGCCTCTCTCTAGGCCTTGGGTGGGAACCTCTTCTTCCTGGATCAGCCCTGGTTCCCCTTTCAGTTCAAGGTGACTGGCAGCCTCTTCCCCAGGATGCCTTTGACTCAGTTGGGCCCCCAGGCGCTGTTATTCTGAGACAGGATCTGTGAAAAGCAGCCTAGCACAATGAGCAGTGATGGGAACCATGAAACGTTTCCTTTATTTCCCTTTACTTCTCCCATCCCACTTATTCAGGCATTTTGCATTATTTCTCATACTCCCATCTTGTGCAGGCCCATTTGGACATCTGGTTGCCCCTGTCCTAACTAAGAGCTCCGACTTCTCCTGCCTTCAGCTAACATCCCCCAGTAGCATTTTCATAAAGCAGTCACAGGATTTAGGAGTGGAAGTCTGGCAAGAAAAGATCTCCAAAGGATGTGAGGGTGTGAGTGATGGGTTTCTCCCAGCCTGTCAGTATCAGTTTGCATTTACATAATGTGCTGCATCCCAGGGGACTCCCCGAAGCCCTCAGGAGCCTGACTGCTTTCTAGTGCACACCCCTTTCTCTCAGCAGCTGCTCCTCTCCCTCCTCACTGCCTATTACCTGGTAAACTGGTTGATACCTTCATTACTTCAAAATGTTCACCCAGGTGCCTTTTTAACAAAACCTGTGGGCCTCCTGGCTGCTGGAGGCCATTCATGACTCCTGGCTCTGTGTCAGCCTTCACATAATAAGCTCATTACAGGAAAGCATCAGTCCCCAAGGGCCAGACGAGTGGGTGCCCAGGAAGTGTACTTTGAGAGACATGAGATGTCAGAGCAAAGCTGGGTATTGGAATCTCCCATTCCTCTCCTACCTTTCATGCAGTCCTCTTAGTCTGGATGATGAGAAGGCCCTCTCAGGCATTGGCCAAGAGCACCGATTTGGGAGATATTCAGACCATCTTAGCTCTGTGACTCCCAGAGGGTTAACTTAACCTCTCTGAGTCCCTAGAATTCTCACCTAAAGCCCACAGCTGTCAAGTGAGAATGACAGTGAAGTCCGTGTGAAGAACTTGGAGATCAGGCATAAAAATTCCAGGGCAGTTTACTCAGCAAATATTTAAAGTAGAGCTTGAGGGAGGGGAGTGAGCAAGGCCCTGCAAGGACACAGTGAGACTGTCTTTATTTAAAATGTTGACATTGTGTCCACTGCATATTTTGTACACTAATTTTGATTTTGTAACAGATTGCGCTAAAATATGGTTTGTCTTGATCACCAAGTTTTCTTGTGCCCCTTCAGGGTTTGTGCCTGACCCTAGTCATGGGCCTAATTGTTAGCAACAACCAGGTGGCAGGTGGTTCGCTAATTGTTGAGCATGCAAAGGTGTGACACTCAAGATGCGCTAAGTGGCCTAGAGTAGCTTTCCCAAGCAAATAAAAAAGGGCATTTGTTATCTGATATCAGGAGAAGTCCTTCTAAATGAGAAGACAGGGGAGGTTCAGAGACTCCATATCAATATCAAAGAGTCGCCAGACTCTTTCTGTCTAGACATTTACATTTTCTTTCATGTTCTCAACACAGCTGCTTGGCCCTTATGCTTGGCCCTTTTCATTTCCAGGACAAGAATTACAGTCCCAACTATGACACAGATGGCAAGTTCGGCTTTATTGACACCACCCCCCCCACACACACACACACACCTTCCAGGAGCCTTCTCTTGAAGTCTCATTGGCCAGGATTGGGTTGAATGCTTGAAGGAAGCCCTGGGAAAGTGACTACCTAGGATGTTCAGCTTTTGCAGAAGGAAGCAAGCTCTGCCATTCGGGGAGTCTGGGAGGACTACATTCAGGCCATAGGACCTTGGTCTGTGCTGTTTTTCCTTCCATCTGAAATACACACACACACACACACACACACACACACACACACACACACACATTTTCCTCCTACCCACAATGATCCATAGAATTGTATAGGAGGAAAAATAGATTTTCCCTCTACCATTCTAAGTTCTCTAGCACTCCTGTAACAAAAGTCAGATTCACCAGAGAAAAACATATAGGTGTCTATGTAAGTTTGACATGCACAGGAACCTTCAGAAGGAAATGAAAACCCTGAGAAATGGTTAAACCTGAGTGTTTCTGACTTGGCTTGATGAAGAGTGGGAAGCCATGGATAGCAGTGATGGGATGAAGGGTAAGAAGTAAGTGCAATAAACAGGAACCTTTCAATCTCTACTCACCATAAAATCTAGCCCATTCTCCACTCCCTGCAGTGATTCCTGGTCTTTCTAACTGACTGTTCCTTCCTTGTTTCTGTGGCTGTGCCTGTTCCTCCAGATTCTCCTTGGAGGCCCTCTGTCTTTGGAGATGATGAGGCTCCTTTCCCCCAGGCACAGGAAGGACACCTCTCACACAAGGGCTGTATGACTGGTTTCAGGGAAGGTCAGATAGTCCTTCCCACACATGTCACTTCTCAGATTACTTCAGCTTGAAACACTCAGTGGGCCATGGTGCCATGTTTGGAGACATTATTCCCTTAGCCTCATCAAAATATTCACCAAATTCATTCAACCATGTGCTTTGGGGTTGATGCCATCTGCTGCAGATGTAGTGATGAACAGCAGACCCAGCTCCTGATCACATGGGACTTGCAATACAATGGAGGGGGGGGGGAAATTACAGACATTCAATACATGAAGAAGCCTGCTCATAAACAGGAAGGAGATGATCAGAAAATAATGTGTGCTGTACAGAGATTTAAAATACAGAGATGTGTCCTGATGGGCTGCTGAGTTGTCACCATAGACTGGGTTCTCCTGGAAGACCCCTAAAGCATGGAAACTGAGGAATGAGTGAAAGGAAAGCACAGTCACAGAAACAAGGGAGAAACAGTCCAATTAGAAAGACCAGGAACCACTGCAGGGAGTGGAGAATGGGCTGGATTTTATGGTGAGTAGAGATTGAAAGGGCAGGAGATGGGTTTGATGGGGTGGCAGGGGCTAGGTTACACAGAGCCTTCTAGGTGGTGATAGGTGTGTGTGTGTGTGTGTGTGTGTGTGTGTGTGTGTGTGTGTATCACAAACTAACAGAATAACTTTCCAGTTTACATATTAAAAGGTCATGCACTGTTACTGGGAATATGATGAATGAAAACAGAGATTCCAAATCAGAAGCTATTACAATAGTGCCAGCCAGAGCTGACAGCAGTTGTGACTAGAAAGTCAGGGGTGGAGATGTAGGAAGGTGGATAGATTGGGAATATGCTGTTCCAATAAAATTGACAGGCCTGTTCATTTAGGGTGTGGGAGAAGGACAGAGAGGAAAGAGAATAAGTGCAGAAAAGGGCCTAATGTGTGTATTCAGTCACCAGTGGTGATTCACTGATAACCTTTGGCAGAGCAGCACAGTGGGGGGCAGGTGGAAACTGGACTGGTTTGGGATGAGAACAGGGTGTGAGCTGAGCAAGAGGCTGCCACTATAGACAATGTTTACACAAGAGTTTTGTTATGAAATATTGTAGAAAGAAGGGAGCATGAGGTCGGGCCATTTCTTCTAAGAGTAAAATATTACAGTATATATTTTCCCCATTGTGGTAAAAAACATGTAACATAACATTTATCATTTTAACCATTTAAAAAAACCCTCAGCCAATGACATGTTTTTATTGATTTTTAGAGAGAGAGGAAGTGGGGGGAGAGAGAGAAACAATGATGTGGGAGAGAGAGCATAGATCGGTTGCCTGCTGTATGCACCCAGGCCAGGGAAAGAACCCAAAACTTAGGTATGTGCCCTGACCAGGAATCAAGCACACAGCATTTTTGTGTATGGGACGATGCTCCAACCAGGGCTACCATTCTAACCATTTTTAAGTGCCTTGCTCAGTGGTGTAAAATATATTTACATTATTTGGAACAGATCTGCAGAACTTTTTTATCTTTTAAATATGAAACTCTGTAACAGCCCATTTCCCTCTACCTCCAGCCACTGGAAACCACCATTCTACCTTGTTTCTATGACTTCAACTACTTTCAATACCTCACATGTGTGGCATCATGTAGTGCTGGGCTTTTGCAACTGGCTTATGTCACTTAACATAACATCCTTCTATCCATCCATATTGGAGCAGGTGGCAGGATTCCTTTCCTCTTGAAGGCTGAATAAGTTCCACTGTGTACATATTGCACACTTTCTTTATTCACCTGTTGCTGGGCATTTGGGTGCCCCCACCTTTTGGCTACTGTTGACTAATGCTGCTGTGAAACATGGGGTGGGTGTGCAGATATAGAACCAAATACTTTCTTCCTGAATGGAATGAAGGGGGTGTGTGTTGACGATTCAGGAGGACAAGAAGAAATTGCCAGAGCAAATCCCTTGAGAACACAGCGTCTGAGTGAATGGTTGTCCCAGAAGGTACAGGGGAAGGGGTGGCGCCTCATCCATCAAGACAGGTGGGAAATCCAGGAGGCAGTTAGATTGGGGGGCAGGTGGGTAAGAAAATTCCTACTTAAATGCTTGTATTTTCCCAATGAAATTAGAAATGAGACCATCAGGTTCAAGTGTGTGTGTGTGTGTGTGTGTGTGTGTGTGTGTGTGTGTGACAGGGGGGAATGGGGGAGGGCATCAGAGGTGCCTTCCCATTAATAGATGAAATAGTCAACATAAGTACTTGGAATCAAGTTGATACATTTCTTCTGTGCCATGCAGACAGAATAAAGCTGGGCTTTGTTGTCAGACAAAAGTAGCACTTATTATAATGGCTGGCATTTCAGAGATAATTCAGCTCAAAGAGATAATAACATATCAATCAGTCCAGAAGCCTTTCACCCAGTAATACCAATGGTACAATATGCAAGTCACAGACTGTGCTGGACATGACCAGGAATTTTCTTTGCCTGAAACACTCTTACTTCTAGCAGAAGTAGATTGTTTTTTCCCATCTTCTATTTGGAGGTCTGTTTATTTCTTTCTTCCCGAGGGGATGGTGAGATAGATATTGTAAATGGCGAGGACGTTTTATTGTTTTTGACAGTTATCAAAGATATTTTTTTTAAAAAAAGACCTGGGCCACCAACTGAAAAATAAATCTGTTTGGGGTTTTTGAGTCAAGTGTGTTGAATTGTGTGCGTGATGGTCACTTTCAGGTTTCAGGGGGCCTCGCTGTACTTATTACCGGAGGATTGTAACCCATATGAGTTTGGGGACCCATGGCTGAATAGATGTTCCTGCAGGAAGTTACCATCCAGTTTCTGGTGATATAAATGCCATCCTTTATTTCCTGTTCTGGAATGCCGCCAAGAGGAGGTAACTTGTCCTGGAGTCCTCTTTGCTTTCCTTCTCTGGTCCCAGCCTTAACTCCCTGGAGGCTGCCAGGCCACAGACCTCAGCCAGCTCCCCGATGCCCTCCTTCCACACCTCCTAATCCACACTTGCCAGGCCCTCCATTTGCTTCCCACCCCCTTGTCCCTGCCATCCTCTTGGTCATTTGAAATTTTGATATTGATGGGCTTTTGCATTAATTTACTTTTATAAAATAGCACTTAAATATCATGCATCTTGGTTACTGACTTTTTTGGTGCCCTTAAGTTTGGTGACTCCTCTGTCGCCTCATCCCAATCCTGGCCCCCTCATGGCTGGACTTCCCCATCTCCCTGCCTCTCTCTAACGACAGCTCCTTCAGTGTCCCCCTGAGGTACTTCTTCCCACAGAGCCTCTGAGGAAGCAGCTAGGCCTTCACCCTCACTCTATTTTTAAAATATATATATTTGTATTAATTTCAGAGAGGAATGAAGAGGGAGATAGAGATAGAAACATCAGTGATGAGAGAGAGTCACGGAATGGCTGCCTCCTGCGTGCCCCACACTGGGGATAAAGCCCTACAACCCAGGCATATGCCCTAATTGGAATTAGAACCATGACCTCCTGGTTCATAGGTTAACACTCAACCAAAAGAGCAGGCTGGGCTCTATTATTTTATTTTATTTTTAAAAAAATAATCACTCCAAAAGAATTGTGTTCTCCTTCTGTCCTTAATTCTGGAAGGAAGGTTGGGGTCAGACATATGATATTACCCTTGCCCCCATTCTGTAAGAATATGTGGGGGAGGAAGGGGCACAGAACACTGGTTTAGCTCCTCTGGGCTCAGAGCGACCTGGAAGGAGTTTCCTTTGCTCAGCACCCAGCACCAGTCTTGCTTATCCGTGCCGTGGGGCGAAGGGAAGCAGAGCCAGGCACTGCCTTCAGCTTACAATTTAAGAGAGCACCAAACAACTCAATAATCAAGGTAAATCATATTTATTTTTCTAATATTTTATTGATTTCAGATAGGAAAGAGACATAGAAATATCAATGATGAGAGAGAATCATTGATTGGCTGCCTCCTGCATGCCCCACACTGGAGATCCAGCCCATAACTTGGGTATGTGCCCTGATTGGGAATCAAACCATGACCTCTTGGTTCATAAACTGATTCTCAATCACTAAACCATGTCAGCCGGGGAAAGGAAATAATATATTAATGCAAATAAACAAGGTTAATGCGAAAGTCCATAGTACACAAAGTGCCAAACTTTTAAATAATGGCAGGATCTGACCACATTGGATTCAGAAGAGTCTTGGTCCGCAAACTGCAGCTGGTGAGCCACATGCTGCTCTTTGGCCCCTTGAGTGTGGCTCTTCTCTTCTACACAATACCATGGCCTGGGTGAGTCTATTTTGAAGAAGTGGTATTACAAAAGTTTAAGTTTAAAAAACTTGACTCTCAAAAGAAATTTTAATCGTTGTACTATTGATATTTGGCTCTGTTGACTAATGAGTTTGCCGACCACTGGGATAGAGCAAGAGTGGCATGTCAGTGCAGAGTTGGATCATATTTTCATTTGAAATTTTGACATTGATCCTCAGGGGTGTTTGCATTAATTTACCTTTATAAAATGGAACTTAAATATAATGCATCTTGTTTACTGACTTTTTTGGTGCCCTTAAGTTTCGTGCCACAGGTGACTTCTCTGTAGCCTCACCCCAATCCTGCCCCCCTTGTGGCTGGACTTCCCCATCTCCCTGCCTCTCTCTAATGACAGCTCCTTCCTACCTCACTGCCTAACAGCTGGCTGAGGCCTGCCAGTTGTCATACCGCAGAAGACGTCCTGATTGAGCTGACAGATTGGCCAGCCCATGGATGGTTGCCTTTGCTCCTGGCACATTCCCCGATCCAGTCAGACATGTGAGCGTGGAATCCCATGGACTCACCAGGGCCAGTAATACAAACACTCTTTGAAAGAGCAACTGAGGGTGGCGGTCACTGACCATGCCCATAGACTTGGCCTCAGTACAGATTTCTTGGGGGCACCGTTCCACCGGTGTGCACATGTGAGTGACACCTGGGGCAGCATTGATGAGGTGTGCACTTCCCATCCTATCTGTGAGAAAACTGAGCTACATGAGCAGAATGTCAGCCCTAACTCCACAGACTGCCTTCCTTGGCTCATCAACTTGGGGATAGCACTGCTCCTTTGCTCACAGGCTGAAAGCTTCTATACACCTTAGGATATTTTGAAGTATGATCTTCAAAAGTAGATATTTAGCAACTTCGTTCGTAAGGAGATAATTGCAATAATGGTGATAATAATAGTAAAATTAATGTTGATGACTTCCTTTTCCTAGGAGTTCTATATAAGGTATTTCTACAGTTCTATGAAATAAGCAATATTGTTATTTCAGAGGGAAACTGAGGCACAGAGAGGAAAAGAGACTTGTTTAGCTGTACTGAGAGCAGGAACTTGAACATGGAGTTCAGCCTCCTCCCTTCTCCTCCCAACAAGCCCCCTCCTTTCCATGAACACATGAAGCTAATTTCATTTTCAGAAGCTAGTTTCCACAGCAAGTGTCTCATAGCCCCATGCTGTTCATTGGACACCCTCTGCGTTCCTAACTCAGGGCACCTCTTCCTGCTGGACCCCTAGCCTCTGGGCAGCCTGGCCAATGGCCCCCACCCCCCAATACCCCCCCCCAGTTCCGTGTTAGTCCAGCGCCAGGCACATCAGCAGCCTCTGGGTGAATGTTGTTGAATGCCAAATAGAAGCCACGTTTTAAATAGAAAGAAAAAAAAAGAAGTTCCCTCTTCCCATAGACAAGATGGATCAAAGGTACCTGAGGCTTGTTTGCTGTAACTAGAAAACCTGCTTCCCAATCTGGTCTGAGAACAAACATGTGAGCAGAGGGGCTCTCAAGAGAAAGCGGGAAGAGGGGCGTCTCCCAGCCGCCCCAGAAAATAACTTTTCCCCCAATGCAGCCTGGTGTTGCCTCGCAAGGTGCTCCGCCCTGTCTGATGTCTTTGTTTTCTGGCTCCCCCAAGTCCCTTCCTCCCCTTAACCTTCCCCCCTCCTCTCCTCCCCTCCCCATGCCCTGGTGTCAATTACAGCTGACTTAGCAGGCTCCAGCCCCCAACACAACAGCCGGGCATGCTGCCCGAGGCCCCGTGGCATAAGGCAGTGCAGCTAATGAGCCAGGCTTGGCTGTGCCCTCTGCTGCAGTTTGAAAAGCTTTGTGGAAAACAAGTTTCTGGCGTTGGCGTGCATTGCCTTGTACTTTCTGCACGCTCTAAATGTCTCCACCGTGGGACTGGCAGTAGCACTTCATACCAAAAATACTCTATTTTAGGTGTGAAAAAGAGATTTTGATTCCTGATGCTCTAGTTTTAGCTGCTCTTTGAAGTTCCTGTGGCTGCTCATAGGTGTCATGTTGATGATAATGACAGCTAGCACTTACTAAGCGAATGATACCTCCCCGGAAGAGTGACAAGCCCTCAATGCATATTCACACATTAGATTCTCATGGCAGGTAGGTTGTATTATCAGCCCATTTCACAGCAGGAGAAGCTGAGGCTTACACAGGTTAAGTAAATCACTTATGAGGATTGAACTCCTGCCTCCTCTCATCTTCTTTCTAGGCCAGTGGTTGGCAAACTCTTTAGTCAACAGAGCCAAATATCAACAGCACTATGATTGAATTTTCTTTTGAGAGCCAAAAATTTTAAACGTGAACTTCTTCTAATGCCACTTCTTCAAAATAGATTTTCCCAGGCCATGGTATTTTGTGGAAGAGCCACACTCAAGGGGCCAAAGAGCCGCATGTGGCTCTTGAGCTGCAGTTTGCCGACCACAGTTCTAGGCTGTCCCAGGTGTCTTGGACATATCACCTCTTTCAACCCTCTCAATAAGCTGTGGTATTACAGGCTCTTTTTTTTGAGGGGAGGGGAGTTGCAAGCTGAAGTGTTTTGGATTTCAGAAGGATGCTATAAACCACAGACTAAGTTTGGAAGCAGGATTCGAACCCCAGTAGCTTGAATCTAGAACTGAAGCTCTGTGGCCACATTCTCCTCTCCATGGCTTTGCCCCTGTGCTGTTCCGTGGCCTGTGTCTGGGGATGCTGGGGTTGCTCCATGCTGCTCTGGGGGTGCAGGGAGACCTGGGCACCACACACGTCTTTGTGGGGATCCCACCTCTGCCACCTATCTGCTGTGTGATCTCAGCCAAATTGTGTACCCTCTCTGACAGGCGCAGCTTCTCAGGAAAGGAGATAATGCAACAGTCATTTTGAAACTTAGAGGCAATCTATGTAAAACAGAACTCACCATGATTATTATGGATTTAAATAAAGTTGTAGCATAAGTCAGATCTGAATTGAAATCTTGGATCTAGTATGAGCAGAGTTTGGAACATTGGGCGTGTAATTAAATCCTTATGTCTCAGTTTCTCCTTCTTTAAAATGTGACTAATAATAAAATACAGTAAGCTAGTCAAAACACCATAGGACTCTATGAGGCTCTGTAGGAATAAACACTGGGAAATATGTTTGGCCCAGAGTAGCCTTTCGTGTAATTATGAATGCCTTAGTGGGATCAGAGCAGCATCCACACACAACTGAACCACTGAGCTCAAGTTGAAGGGAAGTTCTCTGAAGAGAACAAGTAACAGTGATTTACAGCTCTGTTCTGCCCCCTGTACCTTCCTATTGATTGAGGTGGCCCTTCCTTGTGATTAATTAAAAGCAATACCTCCAAGCGGACACAGTGATGCTTGTTACAAAAGAAGAGGCAGCAGAAAGGGGTGTGACTCTTTGTTTGGGGAGCCCACCACTTCCCCTCAGGCTGCAGAAATCACTAATGTCTCAAAAGAACCTCAGAAAATAAGCACTTAAGGCCTTGTTATCTTTGTTAAGCATGGCGGGGTCTTATCAATCCTCCTAACAGTGGATGGTTTGCCAGAAATGCCAAGTTATCTTGGGGAGTATGTTGCCATTTCCTTATGCTTACAAACACCCCAGAGTCGCTCAGCCTGGGCATGTGCTCAGCTAGGTGTTTGCTCTGCCATCCTCCTGAGCAGCTAGGAGTGACCAAGTGACATATTCTGTTGGAAGACCTGTACATGGAGGTTTGCTGTTGGTGTCCCTGGCAGCTTTTGATTTCTTCTAGGGAGGTGGTACCTGCAGGTGGCGCTCTCTCTTCTCCTTCCTTTGCTCCTTCTCGTCCTTTATGGGGTCATAATAGCAGGGTTGTAGCGACCGATTCACATTCATGTGGGACATCATGGATCCTAAATAGAGCAGCCGAGCCAATGATGGGAGAAGCTGACTTCGAACCCACATCATGTGAAAAACTTAATCCTTTATGTATTCATGTCTCTGCAGTTAGGACTTGTATGTGCAACCAAAAGAACTTAAGGAGCTATCGCAACATTTTATTTCATATATAAATGGGGTTGGTGTGTGTATGATATGGGACATTAGTTTTCCATACACCCTACCTATTAGAGTTTTTGTTAGATACAAGGACCTATTATCGTGTAACCATTTGTCTTGTCTTTTTTTTCCCCTCCAAGAGCTCATTTGCCATTTTTCAAACAGAGGAAAGAATATTAAGGAAAGCACAAAAGTTCACTTCTTACTTGCAGAGCCTTCCATCTTTATCTGCGTTCCTTGGCCCATTGGCTACCCGCCAGCAGAAAAATGTTCCCCAAGCTGATATCTGACACAGGAATCAAAACAGAATTCTGAAACGGCTCTAATATATTTGGGGTGGCAAGTTTTGCTGGAAACTTCCAATTATCTAGAGTTGTTGATATTTCTCAGGGAAGAAAAAACCACACTGCAAAGATCCCAGCATCCCTGTAGCAAATTTGGAGAGATCAAGGAAAGAAATGCAAAGTTGAAGAATCTGTTCCATGGTGATGACAACCAGCACAGTTTTCCTTGAAGTTAACCCTTTCATGCCAGAAGGGAATATACTCACACCTCTGATATAATTTCTTTCCTTGTGCTTTATCTTACATGACCATGCAGAATGGTCATTGTCTCTTATCATATCCCCAACTTGGTTTATACAAATACTGGGGCGCCCTTGCCAATCACTGCACTGAATTAAGGATCCAGAGAGCTGTCCTTGTTGACCTTACTACCTTCTGCGCAAATTGGTGCCGGTTTCAGGAGCCCAGGAATCATTCTGTAGCCATAAAGGAAGTCCCCAAAAACAAGGTTCACTGCTCTCCATTGGAGAAACCTCTTTCAGGTAACAAAGATCATTCACATATGTCACCCCATTTCTATCTTGATGGGAACCTCTTTGCTCGCTTGCCAACAAGCCATTTTGATGTCTGGGGATTCCATTAATGAAAAACCTGTGTTTTAATTGCGGATCATGGCTTGGATCCTGGGTCCTCTCTCTCCATCCGTAAGTCCCTTCACTGCTTCAGGAACTTCTCATTTGTGGATGAACCTTAGTGATGAAGTGGCCTCAGAGGTGGCCTTGCCAATCTGCCCGTTGTCCCCTGGAATGACTCTCTAGGTCACTAGTTCCTATGTAGAGTGACTGGAAGTTGAACACTGCTCTGTGCAGGGGCTGAACTAAGCACTCCCTTTCACGTCCATGGTCACATTTGATATTCACAGTGAGTGGGAGAGGCAGGCTTGCCAGTGTCCCATTTTGAAAGACATGGAAACGGAGGTGCAGAGACTTTCAGGAACTTATGAGAAGTGGTCAGGCCAGGACTTAAACTCTTAGCCATTCCCGCTGCTGTTTCCTAGCAACCAGGGCTCACCAAGCCTCCACCTCTTGCTCCCACATCCCCCATCACTGGGCTCCACCACCTGCTTTATCCTGCTGGTGATTGCAGAAGGACTTGGAATCACTCCTAACTTAATTAGAGTGATTCGCTGTGTCTGCCCAGTGAGTTTAGTCCATCTCTTCTTTACCTGTAAATAAATTATGAGGAAAGTGGAGAATTATGAGGGGGGAATCCTCAAAAAAAAAAAAAGAAAGCCAGGGGAAACATACCCAGATTGATACAATTATCTATTTGCTGCTTCTGGTCCACAGATTTTTTTAATAGGATTATGGAAGATGAAAAGGAAACGCTTACTTCAGCTTTTAAGAGGGATGTAAGCAATTTTGCATTGCACTTACTCCCCAGGGGTGGTATGAAAATGTTTCTAGTAAATTAAAGTATAATAAAAGCATTGGCAACCCGGCAACTTTTATATTAATTTCTTAATTTTTCACAAGCTTAATTATAAATCTCTTGGGGGGGGGGAGAGGCAAGGTCTGTGAGTTCTTGGGGACACAGTGCACACTTCAGGGCGTAGAGGTCAGGTCCCCTGGGGAGAGGTATGCACTGTGGTCTTGGCTGCATGAAGGCTGTGGGAGGCACATGTGTTCTTGGCTGATGGGTGGTGGTCCGCAGTGGGTAAGGACATCAGGCTGGGAGGCCCAAGGGTATGGATAGGAGGGAAGGGTGATACTAGACAAGTTGTGGGCTTCCTGGAATGGCGGCATTGTGTCATGTTATCACACCCATCTCTGCAGTTTGACTGCCTGTGTTTCAAACCCTGGCTCCTCTGTTACCTGGAGAAACTCAGGGAGCTTCTTCCTCTGAAAAAATGGAGCTTATGAGGGTATTTATTTATGCCTCATGGGAAGTGTGTGCAAAATCCTGGGTCCTGATGGCACTGTTGAGCCACAAAACTGATCTGAAATCATCTCCTACCAGATTTGGAATCTGAAAAAACATTAACTATCCTCACCAAGGAAGCCACTGTTCCTTGCATACTAAAGCAGCATCCCTCCAATAGCCACCAAGGCAGAGTGAAGCAGCAATTGCAACCATTCCAAATTCATTGATTGCAGAGAGGCAGGGAGAGAGAGAAACATCAATGATGAGAAGATCATTGATCAACCACGGTGCCCTCAACCTGGGCATTATGCTGGGTAGGATCTCAGGTTTTTCCAGTGAATTTTCTCCACTACTTCTTCTTCTTCACCATTGAAGATCTTCTGAGGAAAGTGGAGATAGAAAGAATTCTCATGAAATCCAATGGAAAATATCCAGAGTGAGAGGATTATCTGTTTTCTGAGCAAAGCTGGACAGATTCCAATGAATGATTGTCTCTGGACTTCTCTTTGGGAGACCCAGGGACTTCCAGGCACCCGTTTAGGATATAACAGATATTGCACGCATCTTCTCTTGGTTCTAGTTCCTCCTCTCTCCTCTGCACTACTGTGCCACGTTGTGGTTTCAAACACACACTCCTTTTCAATTTTGTTTCTCCCCCCTCTTACCTCTCTGTCTTCTGGGCTGTTACTTATAAATAGGGAGTATATCTTATAGTGTTGTATGTTTGACACATAGTAAACACTCAATCAGATAAAAAAAAAATCAAAGGACGAACAAGTGTGTGTTCCTGAAGCATAGATTTCATGGTAAACTAGTAGGTGTAACACACACATGCATGCACACACACACAGTTCCATGCTTTTGAAAACAAATATAAAACACGCTGAATAAAAGAAGATGAAAACTATTTTATTTTGCAGGACTTCTCAGGGCTCTTAAAATTCTAATGAATGCAAATCATAAATCTCTGAGATGATGGTACAGATAAAACAGTTTCCAAACTTACTGAGCCAAAGAAATCTTTTTGCAAAGAGTATCTTGCAGGAACACACTTTAATTATATGATTATTGCCCAGCTGGCAGGGCTTAGTGATTGAGCATCCAGGAGGTCACGGGTTCAATTCCCAGTCAGGGCTTATGCCCAGGTTGCAGATGTGGGGTGTACAGGAAGCAGCCGATCAATGATTCTCTCACTTCATTGATTTTTTCCTCTCTCTCCCTTCCTCTCTGAAATCAAAGAAAATAAAACTTTAAAAAATAAAACAGAAAGCTATCACTTTAAAAATAAATAAAGAATAGAGTTATTTCTAAGTTTAATTTTTTTTGTATTTTTTTGAAATTTTGAGACATTTTTTTTAACTTTTTATCCTAAACCCGAAGAAATGCAAAGCTAGAACAGTAGCACCTGTATATCCTTAGCCAAATTTCCAGTTTTTAACATGCTAAGACATTTGCTCATTGTGTCTCTCCCTCCCTCCCTTCATCCCTCTCTTTAGTTTCGTTATGGGCATCTTTTTCTGACAACAAGAGGGTCAGCTTCTGGATGCCATGGGGATGTACTTCTCTGCTTGCCTTTAAGAAAATAACTGAACATGCTGTAGGGCAGATGCCTGCAGGCTTCTCGTGTCTTTGTTGATGATTTATTAAATCCAATCCTAGCAGAATCCTAGGATCTCAAGGTGCAGAGGGACGTGACAAGGCATCCAATCTAACCCCTGCTCACCTGCCCACGCCTCCTGCCTCCTGCATTCTATATCCATATTTCATGCCTTCAGGTGCCATTTATTCGTTCCTCCAGGGTTGGTGAGTCAATTCTGAGTGGTAGGAAGCTTGCAAATGAAGCCTGTAGAGACTCTGCCCTCTTCCTGGGCAACATCTAAGTGGTCTATCAGCTGCTTCACTGGTCAAAGTCTGGAGTGGGTGTAGTCAGCCAGTAATAGGAGCCCAGTAAGAGAACAGTGTTTTGATAGAGGGCTGAAATGTTTTGGCAACTCTTGACTACCTATGATAACACGAATGAGAACTTTGGCCCTGATTCTCCACAGATGCGATGAATCATAGGATATTGAAGCTGAAAAGAATCTTAAGGATCATGTGGTTTAGCCCCCACATTTTTCGGACCAGGAAGCAGAGATCAAGAAAAAGCAAACTTTTTGCCTACAGTCTCATAGCTACATGGTTTCTGATTCGGGGCCAGGTTATTCCCCAAGCCACTGAGCTGATCTCAGAGCAGTAACAGAAAACTTACAAGGCAAACTCACATATTCACATACATGTGTGCATATGTTCACATGTACATATAAGTGTAGACAGACAAAGATTTGTTGAATAAATGAGTGGCCTGGAACTCTCAATTCTGGGTTTCCTGGTCTTCCCTTTTTTACAAATTCTGACATTTCTCACATAGAAAGGTAACACTCCTGTTCCATTAAAGTTACCCAGACCTACCAACTCAAAATGTCATCGGATAGCTGAGGGTGTGACCTGGGACAGGTTATTTAAGCCCACAGATCTCATGTGTGCATCTCAGGCTGATTCCAGCCCAACCTATTTATCAAGATCCAGGGAAAGAATATGCACCCAAGACATTTGAAAATGGGAAACCATTGTATGTGCAGTTGGAATGTTTTCTTACAAAATAAGGCATCTATTTTCCATGCTAGGTGGCATAGGTGAGAAAAGTAGTCTCACGATTTTGTTGTGAAAGTCACAGAGGTGCTCATCGAGCTGCCCAGACATTCTACTTCATTAGACCCAGGGTGGGTTTTGACCACCTGTATTTCTTCAATTCAACTCCGCAAACATTGACCAAGGTACATATAAGGCATCACAGGATGTAGCAGTGACTAAGGTATCTGTACCTTAGGAGGCTTACAGTGTCAGAGGGGTATTAGCATAACAATTAGCACAAATAAATGGTTATCTCGGGGGACTGGCATACTCTGATCTCAGACATGGGCTCTTCAGAAGAACCACTTGGGGATTTTGTTTCAAATTTTGTCTCTTGGGGTCTACCCAGAGTTTCTGATTCAGTCACTAGGATGGGGGTCCCATGATCTATGTTAAAACAGACTCCCCAGCATTTCAAATGCTGGTACTCCAAGAAGTACCCTTTGATAGCTGCCCTCAAGGAGTGTGGCTCCCTCTGCAGCCACAGCTCTTGCCTTTGGTGTCCAGAGTTTCACCCAGTGCCTGGGGATTGAGGTTATGAGGAGGCAGTTTCTTACCAGGTTGATTGTCCTTTCAAAGCCAGTTTGAGTTTCATCCGTAGCTGTGGCATTTCTCTGTTCGGTGCAGAGAGAAGGGCTGGCATGAAGATGAGGTATGAGGACAGGAAAGGATTAAAGCTTTATAGTGGGAACTAGATACTGTTAGAGACACAAAGGGCTATGGAAGCCAGCTACTGAGTTTATGGATCAGGTGGCTATGTCCAATGAGGTCCCCTTAACTACCCCAGCTCACACAGGGAACCAGCCCCAAGGCCGGTTTCTCTGACCCTCTTGTCTCCAGAATTCTTTGTGACTGATGGCCATTGACCAGAAAGCCTGACTCCTCCCCATTCTAAAGAAAACAATAACAACAGCAACAAAAAAAAAAATTCTGATATTTTATTAAAGAACCACTGCCCATTGTCCAAGCAGGGTGTGGTTCATGGGAACATGACACTGATTTTCTTATAAATCACTGAATCTTGTTTCCCCAATTACTTCTTCACTTTATATGTGAGGTTGGAGCCTGACGGTGGAAAGTTTCCTGTCCGAATTTCCGATAGGTTTTAATTTGTGGCTATCCTCTGGCCCACATGGTGACCCCCTGAGTTCCTCTGTTAGTCCCCTGCACTCCCCTTCAGTCCTACAGTGGCTCCATCCATTGAGGGCGCTGTGCCACCCACTCCCATTTCTTTGTCTTGCTTGTGGAGTGAAGTCCTTTGTGGCTGAGCAGTATTCATGGTTGGTGGTCCTGCAGGGAAGGGCTGGATGATAAACCACAGTGGCACTCACCTTCCTGGGAGTCAGGTGTATTGTTCAACCCATCCCTTGGAAAATATGAATCTCTGATTTAACAACAACAACAAAATAACAAATTTGTATTATTTAAACACTGAAAAGGACAAACTTTCATGTAGAGCCTCCACAGGAAGGCAGTTCCTCTTGTTGGAAATTTGTTCAGAGTTTTCTAAATATCTTACAGGCCAAAGGATCTTCCATGGGGAGGGGGTAGCAGTGGCATTGCACTGGACTCCTTGCCTGGGAAGCCTGGTAAAGGGCTTTTCCTGCTTCTCATTTCATTCCACAGAGGGATGCTGAGCTCCTGAAAAGACTTGGTTTAATTGTTGAAATTCTGCTCAGCCAGGCCACTTCTTCCCTGCGTTTTGCACTATTTAGCATTTGTGTGCATTAGGTAATATATTTAATGTTTCTCACTCCAATCCAATTTTGCCTGTGTTTGGCAGCCGCCCAGTTCCACGGGCTGGGCCAGGGGGCAGGGGGCAGGGAAAGGGGGAGGCAGGGAGACGATCCATCTGTGCTGGTGGGCACAGAGGCAGTATCCCTGCATTTGATGGTTGGTTTGCGTGCTCTCTCCAAAGTGCTGGTGAAGCAGCCCCACCTCTTCCCCGAAAGTCTCTCAGGGACACAATTAATGTTTCTCATATTGTATTGATTGTAGCCAATAAGTGTCTAAATGATTTGATGTAAGGCAGCAAGATTATGCAGGGAAGAGGGGGCCGAGGCAGCTTTAGAAGAAGTATGTGGTTTAATTACTGGCTGGATTTCGCCAAACCACCTCCTCCCTCAGGAATTTAACAAATAGGCCTAAGTGCACTTTAGCTGCTCTTGACATCTGTTGACATGCTATCTGCCTGTGTGAAGGGGAGCAGGGAATTGGGCTTAGGGCATTGGGGGGGGGGCGTGGGGGAGATGAGGGAGTCGCAGGAAGCTCCTTTGCAGTCTGCAGAATTGGGAGGAGGAAAATACTGCCTTAGCACTTTCAGGTTAAGCTGTGGAGAGCAGAGCTTCCTCTACTAGGAGTCTGCCCTCCTGTTTAATAAAGCCATCTGCATCTCCAATGTAAGGTTAGATGTGTGTGTCCACATTCTAATGACCTTAAAAACCCAGGTGCTGACCCAGATGCGGAAATGAACTTGAAAACTGGATGGTAGATGGGCAAATGCTTGATGCACCTGATGGGAAGGGGGAGGGACCACCCGCAGTGCCCTCCTTTTATTGCAGGTGTGAATTGCTGGGAAGTTTCCTATCTTTTAGGTAAACAACAGAAGACTGCTTTTTCCCTCTTCCTTTGTTAATGGAAAAAAAAGAGAAGCCAGAACCCAACAAAAGAGGATGTTAACCCCAGCACAGGGAAGACTGATGTTGTGAATCTGCTAGTGTTTTGATTACATCAATAATTCACAGAAAGTACCGTCCACTTAATCTCCTTTTTGCCTCTCCAGCAGAAGCCCCTGGTTTTATTCTGAAAGTCCTAAAGCCATCATTTTCCTCAGCGCTTTCCGAAGTATGCATTTTGTTATGCTTGAAACATTTATATATGTTACTGGCCAAGTTGTGTGTAAGCCATTTGGTTTCACAGGCTGATAAAAATCCACTTTAGATAGTAAACGCAAGGGGAGATGTTATCAAAACATAATTCCAAATTCAACGTGGCTATCCATTTATCAGGACATGTCCCTGATGGGGCACTCTCTTCCTTTTTGTATATATCGGCTAGTCTTAAAAACATCTTATGTACTAGTATAAAAAGCCAGCGACCATAATGCTGTAACGACCAGAACAACCCATCGCTATGATGCCCACTGCAACCAATGAACCAGCCCAATCAAGGGGTGGGGCTGGCTGGCCAACCTCCTACAGCTCCTCCCCACACCCAGCCCCACCCTGCTCAGGGGCAGAGCCAGCCAGCCAACCAACTAATCCCACCCTTGCATGAATTAGTGCACTGGGCCTCTAGTATATGTATAAATACAGTATATAGACATATATGCCTGTGTGCATATGTTGTGTGCATATGTGCATATGTTGTCATGCATACAATGTCAGACAAGTGTGACCAAAACTCTATTTGGTTAAGTGGAAAATTAAAATAGTTTATTATTGGGCACTTGTGATTTAGGCTAATATTTCTATTCACTGATATGGGCATTTTTCCTAAAGTAAAGCTTTTCACAACAGGAATGGGATGTACTGTGATCATTTAATTAAAGGATATTAATTGCATTACTTAAACTTGTACTGATTACAAAGTTTCTGTGATTTGAAAGTAGCCCTCTGCATTTGTATATGTTAGGGGTAGTGGTTCTGTTCTTGTACTTGGCAACTTTGGGAGGGTTTTTGTATTCCATTGTTATTACTGTTAATATTATTACTGCCATTATTACTATGCGGTAGGCCTGGCAAAGGTGTTCTAAAATGCCCTTACTAACAATCTTGCTGATGGAGAAAGAAGAGGAAGGTTTTAAATAAAAGCTAGACATGCTCACGCAATAGATTAGTTCAGGTTTTGTAGCTGGACATGTTAACTACCAGCTTCTCTCCATCACCCCATGAATGAACCAACAAGTTATTAGAGCACATAGATGGGGAAAGTAACCTAGTTCCTACGGGTCTGAAACTTTCTAACCCCTATTCGCGTTTGCCCACTGAAACTATCATTATAGCATAAAAATCCACACTTCTAAACTTACCTTGATAATTGGTCCCCATGTTGATGGTCCTGAGGCATGTTGAAGGACCATCAGTGATCCAAGTGTATTCAATTAGTTATAATGTCAAGGCCATTTTATTCTCCCCTGATTCTCTCAAAATTGGACATGCAGGATCCATGCAACTTCTGATGAACCATCGCACGTCGCTTTCCTGTGCCTCCAGAGAAGAAAGTGTGCTCCAAACCCCTGTTTTTAAATGATTAAATGATAATAATCAGTATTTCTAGTGTAGAGCAATATTAGAATAATACTGGAATTTTTCCAATTTTGTGCTGAGACAGCTCTCTTTAGGTATGTGTGTATATAGATAGGGACATATGTAATATCTGTATCTATCTATCCACACATGTTTGCTATTTAACAAATAACTCACCTATGGCTCACTTTAGGCAGTGTTGTATTTTATAGGTATTTAATTATTTAATTAACTAACATCCTTATGATGCAGGCACTACATCCTCATTTTGCTGATGGGGCCAGTGAGGCAGAAGAGACATTAACTTGTCCAAGTTCATAGAGCAAATAAGTGGTAGGGTTGGTACTCAATGTCAGGGAACAGAAACAATAGTTTGCAATTATTTAACACTTTCCGTATGTCAGATACAGGGCTTTAACTTTTTCTCTAATGGTATCCCAACAAACCTCTGAGTTGACTATGATCATCATTCCTATTTTGCAGAATTGAACTCAGAAGCCGATAGAGACTAACACATTTCTGATCACATAGCTAGAAGGTGATAGGAGTGAGTTTCCATCCAGGCACAGTCAGATTACAAAGTGCTCAATATATTAAAATAAAATATCACACATGTGCATTTACCTCGGTAAAGTGGTATCTTTTCTGACTATTAGCATAAGCACGAAATTATCTGAGCATTTCCTCAAGATGACTGGGATGTGTTTGAAGAGATGAAAAGTCCATATGAACACCAGAGAGATTTTATCCTACTTCTTTTTCTAATGAAAAAGTCATCTGCAGCCAATACGTGTTTAAATTTATTAAAAGGACATATTTCCGAGTATCAAGGGGCATCAGCAAAACCAATGACACAAAGGTTCATTTTGAGACACAAGTTGAAATACGTTGAACTTCTAAGAGGGAAATGGCTGCTCCATCAGAGTTCATTTATATCCAAGAGCATTGCACCAGCAATAAACTTTAAGTTAATGCTAACAATTTTAATTTGTATCTTTTAATTGTTGAATTCTGAATTGCTTTCCAATTTCCCACAGAGTTTAATGTGTATGCAAATTACACAGCCAAGAAATTCAAGATACAAAAGATAGACTGCATTTTACAAACAAACCATAATTATTGCTTAATTTTTAAAGGGTCTTTCTCTTCATCAGGTTATTGTTCAATTTCTTGAAACTGAACACAAGACAACTTTTGGTTAATGATTAGTATAAATCTTGTGATGGAACTTAATTGAAGGCTAACTTTGTCGTTCTCACAACTGCAAACTATTCAATTCCCTATTTCTCCAAGGTAGGATTCTTGCTCTCCTAGCACAAATAACTGGCCTTCTAATAATAGCAGGAAAGACTTATCAGAACATCCATTTAATTGTCTGAAGGTTGTGCACTCTATGCAAGCTGTTACAAAAACGCAAGAACAACTCTCACACCTATTTTAATATTATGTTTCTTAGGTATTCCAACTGGATTTATTAATGTTTGGCCCCATCGAAATAAAAAAAAATAGATATCCCAGAAGAAGATAGATGTGTTTCTGTTGTTAACATTAAAGATAGGAAATGTCTAGATTTAGGGGGGGAAACATATATGTATATAGCATTTTGTTCAAGATGGTAGCAGCTGAACTAAGAGATTTGATGGATTAGTAGTGATTTGACTACTAAGTGTTTAATTTACAGATGTTTGTTGATTACCTCCTGTGTTCCAGGAATTGTCCTAGCTATGGAGATTCAAAATACTCTATACCTAGGACAGTTGGACAATACTGGCTAGTTGCTACCATTGTGAAAAATGGTAAAACATGAAACCAAGAATAAGTAAGATGCTACAGATGGCGATAACTGAGTGGAAGGGGGAAAGGTGAAGTCAGTGAGATACAGAATGGTTTGAGTTGATTGTGTTTGTGCTCAAGGAAGGCATCATGGGAGAGGCGATGCTTGAGCTTATGGTAAAAGATTGAAGCAGGAAGAGCAAATGACAGAAAATTCCAGAAAGTGGAGACAATTATAAAGGCCCTGATGGGAATAAGACAGGAGTGTTAAAGTACCAAAAGAGGTTTTTATTTAGATTATGTCTTTATGATGGAATAATGTCATTTGTTTTTAGTGTTTCAAAACGCCAGGCCCCTGTCACACTCCATGTAATTTGTCATCAGACTATTCTAGCAAAGAAAAACATTTCATGGATGGACACAGGTTCTCCGTACAGAAGAGGAGACATTGGGCACTCCTGTAAAAGCGTGAAGGGTGTTTTAGTTATGGCCTCTGCTCTGAATTGCACCTGAGTTTTCTGAAAGATCTTTGCAAACACTGAGAAAAATGTTTCCCACTCCAGATTGGACCAAAGTGAACCAAAGCGATTTGGTGATACCTAAACATATGCTTTAAATGATGGTTTTACAGTTTTGATCACGAAAAATTTCAAATGTAACAAAAATAGAGAGACTACGATACTGAGCCTTCACATACTCATCATCCAGGTTTAACTACTGACAACTGTGGGCAAGCTTGTTTCTTTTACTCTTTAACTTTCCTTCCTGTGCCCCACAAATACTTTCCATCAAGTATCAAACATTATTTTTTATTAAATATTTCAGTATGCATATTCTAAAGATAAGGCACTTTTAGGAAAACACACCATATTATTATTATCCATACTATGCATAAAAATGAGCAATAATTCCTTAATATTATCAAATATTCAAACATACTTAAGATATTTCACTATGTATATTAAAATGATGAAGACTTTTTAAAAATACATACTATATTTTTATTGATTTCAGAGAGATATGGAGAGGGAGAGAGAGAAACATCAATCATTGATCAGCTGCCTTCTGCATGACCCCTGCTGGGGATTCATCCTAAAACCTAGGTATGTGTGCTGACAGGAAATCAAATCACAACCTTTACAAGGGACAATGCCCAACCAACTGAGCAATACAGACCAAAGTTTTTGTGGGTTTTTTGTTTGTTTGTTTGTTTGTTTATTGTTTTTTTTTAAAAAAAAAAACAGCTATTAACAACCACTGACATACTCATCAAACCTTATTAACAACCTTCTTCATGTATTATGTGGAAAACTTCTACAGAGAGAAATCTATCATTATTATTAATTTTAATTTTATTTTTTTGCTTACCAACAAGGTAGAGTTCATTCAAGAAATACAGAAAGCACACATCTTTGCCTTTTTTCTTCTTTTCAAAATTATTGAGTTTGTCTGCTTGAATCTTCTAGAAAGAGCAGTGGTTTCTCTTAAGTCCCAGATGAAGCCCTGTTGTTGGCCTCTGCTATCTTCTTTCAATTGTCCCCCCTCATGTCCCAACAGAGAGCTTCTTTGCATTATGAGGTGACTGAATGCTCAAGGATCAACTTGTGTATTTCCTGTCTCCAACATAGGCTCATCGTTTTTTAATGTAAGCTTTTCAGAACTGGTGGGTAGATCAGTTTGGGAGGGCTAATATGCATCTTTATTATTATATTTAAATCTCTACCTATCACCATTTCACCTTCTTCTAGTCAGAGGGCCCCCTTGTTTTGAGAAGAGCAGTTCCGTTTGGTTTTTGTGCTGAGGACTGATCATGTGGGTGAGGCCTGGGCATTTAGAAATGGTCTCCCATCCGGATGGGCACTTACAGCCTCTGTGCAACCAGACTATTGGACTCCATGGCAAAACCGTCCCTCCTGCATGGGCTTGATGGGCTGGTTGGAGGTGAGTCTAGGGGTAATTAGTAGCCAACTCACCCTCACATAGAGATATACAATCTAAGACACTGAGAACAGAAAACCTTGACTATATCCCTTGAGGCTGGATAAAGCTGTACCTGAAGCCAATTCTACCTACTTTGGAACTAAGCAACCACATAGGGCAGTGCATGTCTTTTTATTCCCTAAACTACTTTCGGTGTGTATGGGGGTGTGTACACATGGAAGGGTCATGTCTAACAGGAAGGTTTTCTATTTACATAAGAAGACATTTAAAAAGATCCTTTAACCTATTTTAAAATAATACAGAGTAGCTTAAAATGCGTTTCTTAAATATCTACTCTGCATGAGGAAGGTGTTGATGCTATATGATAAAGGGAAATTAGCCAGGTGAGACTTCCTCTCCATATCCTAACACAGGCAATATGTTAAGACGTGGCTAGAGGTCATGTTAACATGAGACAGAAACTTAGGGAGTTAGGACGTACTAGGAGCCTGAGCAGGGAGATGAGGTCAGCATTTAAAGTTTTTGAATGCAAAGGGATTCTGATTTTATTCTGGAGAATACAATTAGATCTAGAAGGGTTCTTTCTTTTTTTATTCCCTGTCTCAGAGAAAGGTAATGCCATCAGCCTGTGCTTTTCAAAGGTTAATTTTGCAAGAGCAGTGTATAAAGTGTTTTTAAAGAAAAATGGAGGATACTGGACCAAACATTTAGGAAAAAGAGTCTAAGCTGCTTTTGAGTCTTGCTCCTCACAGATGCATATTTACATAAACACTTTTTTTGCATAAAATATCAGGGGTTAAAAAACCTCTCAAGAAAAATTTGGTAGTCCCATGAACCTTTTACTTAGATGTCAACTCTAAGGTTGATACATGTAGTCCCCATGGAACATAAGGAAAACCAATGATTAAATATAAAGAATTAAGTTAAGTGCATTAGAAAAAGTATGACATACTCACCAAACCTCCTAATGTTCTGACTAGAACTGCTTATGATGAAACTCAGTAAGGGGCAACCCCTTGCCTGGGATCTACTTGGAAATGGTAATAATTCACTAGTTATTTTCAAAGGTGACTTGCTTTTAGTGGTTTAATGAAATGATAATTATCAGAACTTATTATTAATATATTTGTCTGTGTCCTTTTAAAAATACTAAATGCACCCTGGTCAGTGTGGTTTAGTTGGATGAGCATCAACCCATGCACTGAGGGGTTGCCAAATTGATTAGGGTCAACAGAAATGCCCACATTAGGAGCTTGATTCCCAGTAGGGGGTGCACAGGAGGCAGCAGATTGATGTTTCCCTGTCTCTCCCTCTCCCTACTTCTCTTTTTCTCAAATCAATAAAAACATATAAAAAATACTAAGTACCATTTATCCAGTGTAGTATTTCCTTTTGTCTTGTTCAATGGAATATTTTTTGGATCTTACATATATTCTACATATTCTAAATATCCTATCTAATAAAAGAGTAATACATAAATTGATCATCACTCCAACACACAAGATAGCCACCCCCATGTGGTCAAAGATGGCTGCCCCCATGTGGACACAAGATGGCCACCACAAGTTAGCCAGCAGGGGAGGGCAGTTGTGGTAATCAGACCAGCAGGGGAGAGCAGTTAGGAGTGACCAGGCCAGCAGAGGAGGGCAGTTGGGGGTGACCAGGCCTACAGGGGAGGGAAGTTAGGGGGGACCAAGCCTATAGGGTTGGGTAGTTGAGGGTGAGCAGACCTGCAGGGGAGGATAGTTAGGGACAACCAGGTTGGCAAGAGAGGACAGTTAGGGGTTACCAGGCCAGCAGGGAGGGCAGTTAGGGGAAACCAGGCTGACAGGAAAGGGCAGTTTTGGGTAACCAGGCTGGCAGGGGAGGGCAGTTAGGGGCAATCAGGCTGGAAGGGTAGCAGTTAGGCGTCGATCAGGCTGGCAGGGAAGTGGTTAGAGGGTGATCAGTCTGGCAGGCAGAAGCATTTAGAGGCAATTAGGCAGGCATGCAGGCGAATGGTTGGGAGCCAGCAGTCCTAGATTATGAGAGGGATGTCCAACTGCCCAGTTAGGCCTGATCTGGTGGGATTGGTCCTAAATGGGCAGTCAGATGTTCCTCCAGGGGTCCTAGATTGGAGAGGGTACAGGCTGGGCTGAGGGACACTCCTCCCCCATGCACAAATTTTGTATACCAGTCCTCTAGTATAATATGTGTAATTATATCATAAATTATATGTAAATTTAAATACAATTATTTATACTTATTAAGTATTAATTATATATATAAATAAAGTTGACTCCATTGAGATACCCAAGGTTATATTTTTGTGCTATTAAGCACATTAAAATCAGGAGAGAAATTGAAACACCCCAAGAGAAGAGCAGACCCAACTGGTGAATTCATTGCTGACATATGAGGAAGGAAAAGTAGCTGTGAGACACAGATATTGATTGGACCAAATTAAGACAACTCAGTCCATTTTTTTTTTCCTAAGGAGCTTGGCCAGCTGCAGAACCTGCTGGAACTGAGGAGGTTGAATCCTTAAATAAAGGCATAGTTTCCCCTTTGTCGTGAGTAGAACATTAATAAGTGGGTGCTAATAGCCTTCCCCTTATATTAGGGGGATTTAATGTTATCTTACTTATGTTACAGACCCTGTCTTTCCTTTTAATTATAGTGTTCTTGCTTGCTTTTGGAGATAAAAACCATGGAGACTAATATAACAGAGGGATGGAGAGAGAAATAAGGACAAAGGTGATAATGTAAGAAGCTTCTGTGTAGAAAGACAGCTGATAGGAATGAGCAGAGGGAACCCAGGACCAAAATGTCCTGAGAGAAATAGAGGGGAAAGGACAAGTTACAAGCAGTTTTGATGAATTATATACAGGATGCCATTTAGTAATTGGCAATAAGGGCTCTGTTTTTCTATGGCTCATCCTGTGCATAAAGAACAATTTGAAAAGAAAACAAAAACAAAAGCTTTATTGAGTATTTATTCTGGGAACTATGAAAAGTGCTTTCTATTTATTGTTTTGAAAATAGAAGAGCAGCCCTTGGTGGATCCTATCAGCAAAGCCTTGTGTTGGTAGGAGCCAGCCTGACATTCACAGTCAGGCCTTACTTCCATTTAACCCAGACAATCTCATAAACATGGTCCTCAGAAAGGCCACCCCATGACTGTGACAGATCAGGACAACAGGAGGCTAATGCCCCAATGTTGGGCGCCATTTAATGCCAGTGATCTTGATCCGTCATCTAGAAGGGTTCAGGGAACCTGGAGAAGGGGCTGTGCATAAATTAAATAAAAGTCCAGAAAGGAAACATATTTTGAAAAGCATTTGCGGAAGCAGAGAATCCTGGCTAAAGAAACCAAGTTTTCCTCATCTTAGGACCCTTTGTTTTTTATTAACACAATTTGTCCTAAGGTGAGGTAGAGATATACACAACAAAGGGTAGAGTTATGTACAGAATCCTTTGTCAGATTGGGGAATTACCTTTGGCTATTCAGGTGTTTGGCTAGTAGGAGACAATAACATGTAGATTAAGATGCCATTAGCCTTCTGGCAGTAAACAATCATCCCTTTCAGGTATGGGAAAATGTCTTTAGCCATTCCCAACAGGTGATAATATATCTGACTCAGCCTTTGTTGAGTCCCCATCAACCTTTTGATGAAATTTTTGCAATTATGACATGCTGGAACTGGCTTTCTGCAGGAGACCACCATGTGATCATGGATGAATGCAGTTGAACCATTGAGATGACCATTTACCTCCCTATTCTGGCCAGTGTGAATGACTGCTCTTTCTTTATGAATAGTGTTAGCTTCACTGTGTTCCTCCTTCCTCCCAGGCAACCTTTATTAAAACACCCCATAGTAAAATTACTCTGTTCTCAAAGACATCCTGGTTAGAGAAGAGCCATACTCCCTTGGACCCTTCCTCATGAGTATCTAACACAAGCCCAGATCCTATATGAAGCCATTTCTGACACCAACTTATTGCAGCACCCCATGCTTCCTCATGGTGTACACTCTCCCTCTTTGCAACAGGTAATAACCCAATTTTTCTCAAAGGCAGATGTGGTTTCTGGTCATCCTTGACTCAAGAGCATGGATTATCCCATTATTTTTAAAGTAGTTGAACATTTAATTCAGTTACATCACATACCCAAGGACACTAGGTCAGGGGTGGAACTGCACATTGAGCCCAGGCATTCTGTCTGCAGACCCTCAGTCCCATCATTTCAAATTGCCTCTCACATGCATCTTTTCTTTTGTGTGTTTCCATTCTGTGTTTCATAACTGCCTTAGAAAACTACCACAAAGTCAGTGGCCTAAGATAAAAAAAAAACTTATTATCTCACAATTCTGTAGGTCAGTTGGTTCACCTGGTTTCTACACCCAAGGCCAAGGTTAAGATGTCAGTTGGATGGGCTCCAACAGATGGAGTCTCTGGGAAGAATTCACTCCCACACTCATTCGGAAGATTGGCAGAATCTCCTTTCTTGAAGCCTTAAGACTAAGGTCTCTGCTTCCTCACTGGCTGCCAGCTGAGGCCTGCCTGCCTTGAGCTGCCTAAAAATCTCTTCAGTCCTTACCAGGGGCCCCTCTACCAGCAGTATGAGCCCCTTTCACATTCAGAATCTCAGACTTCCTCTTCTGCCGCATTCCTCATTCCAGCCAGAGAAAGCCCTGGGCTTTTAGAGGCTTTTGTGATTAGATTGCTCCTTCTCCAAAAAAAATCCAATCTCCCCATTTTGAGGTCCACAGCCTTAATTACATCTGCACCGTGCTATTTGTCATGGACACTATTCATAGGTCTGGAAACTAGAGCCTGGGCATCTTTGGAGATTATTTGTCTGCAGACGACACATAGCTAATCACCTTCCCATCCTCTCACCACCGTCTTCTGATGGATTTAGCCTTTCTTTCAATACATCAGGGCACTTACATTCGTTTTGGATTGGGAGCTCTTCTCTTGAATGTGGCTTTGCATATTCTCTGCTCTCTCCCTTTGGCAGTCGAGAATAAACTCCCAAGAAAATCATCTCATTTCCCTACACAGAGGTACTCAGGAATTGTGAAGGAGAGCCAGGCTGCAGTGAGTGTAGCCTGTGTGTTATGACAGTAGCTCTTGTGTGTTTCCAAAACCAACTGAGAGGAACCTCAGCATTAGTAAGTATAAGCATGGGAGGTGGGGAATCTCCATGTGATTTCAGGATTGCTAGCCAGGGCCTCCTAGTACAATAGGTGCCCAGAGAAGCATGTAGCAGTGAATCTCGGGAATGGTAGCAAAGGAACCAATTAAAAGCCTGGGCTTCGGTGTCCCTCACTCAAATTAGCATCAGCTACATTCGGTTAATAGCAAACTTGTTATCCAGTTTTCCACCACACCTGCAGCTAGCAGCCTTTCTGGTCTCCTGTGGAAGTTACCCTTAAAAACAATCCATTCACTCCATAATGGGAAGGGCTGCTACAGAGGAAATTTGTTTGCAAACACTTTTTAAAAAACCCTGTTGACTTTGAGGATGATATTGTTGGTGAGATGGCTTTTGTGGGTCTGGCATGGGCATTATAAAGTTCTAGAAAATAAAATTCATTTAACAAAGTAGTCATTCCAGAGATGGCCAGCTGTGCAAATGAAATGTTATTTTATCTACCTCTCTTTCCTTTTTAAAAAAATCCATATATGTGTAATTTGAAAACACTGCATCAGGCAGCCTGATGGGATGAGGAGCATCCCGAAATGAGAAAATCTCTGGCCACAGGGACAAATCCACAGGCCTCGAGAGAGACCCCACAGATCACTAACGCGCAACTACAGGGATATATCGACGGCGGCCTGAGCCCATGAGAAGATGGATCAATCCAGCAGACCTGCATTAATTGTGAAACAGAAGGGACAATGCGATCAATGATGGGAATGAAAGTGCCGTGGTAACGATGCCACATCTAGCTAGTCCAATAATGGGGAAGCTGATGTATAGCATATTGGAATTCTACCGTCTGGGCACTTGTCACCATAAAGAATATCCCGCAATTATGGGGAAAAATGGAGCAGGCAGCAGTTGAGCCAACCTAATCAGCCTGATGCCACAGTAGTTCTCCTGATTAAACACTAAATTAAGTGGCACTCAGCTCTGTAACCTACCTGCGTGATGAAAAATAATCCTAGAGCTAACGTGAAAAGTTTGCATTTTAATCAAAGCCAACGATGAATATTAAAATATTCTGGGGCTATTTTGGTGTCCTTCAGCTGTGAATATGTTTAACAATTTATAAATGGGTCTTTTGCCATTGGCTACAAGGAAAAAGGGCCCAGTGCTATATTGGGAGGTAAGGCTTCCTGCACTAAAAATCAATTAGACTTGATACAAGCTCAGAGGATTCTTAAGGGGGGAAAAAAAGAACGCATTCAAGAAGCCCTGGGAGAATTCAAATTTAGTTAACTTCTGTAACGGTTTGCCTAAGGGCATCAACTCTATTCTTTGCTGAAAAACACGTGATCAGTTCTGGAGGCTTCAGGCTTAATAAGCTGTGGCTACTACCAGGACCCTTTGCACACATGTCATTATTAAGTCCTGCACAAAAATCTACTGACAATCTAGGACAAAACAGTGAATTCTCCAGGCCTGAGAGAAAGCTGGTTTTCATGGGCAGGTGAAGCATGTAAAAGAACTAACTGGCTTTATGAGCGTCAGGCACACATTCTGGTTAGATTTCTCATATAGATAGATCCTGATCCCAGGACACACACTGAGGAGATCCTTTGATTGTTCTGTGCGTTTGCAGGAGAGAACCCTCAGAAAGAGTTGACCGGGCCCATCTATGTCCCTGCAGCTCAATGGCTGGAAACCTGATCTATGAGGCAAATGCAGGTTTTACCAAAATTAGATACTTCTTGATCAGAAGACATAAGGCTAATAAAATCCTTCATTAAAATGAGTCCCAACAGGGCAACAGGCAAGACCAGAAATCAGCTGACATCGGCCATTATTTTCTATTACATTTTCTTGTGTATTTTAAGTAAATGTGTGGGCTTACCTTTTAATTTAAAACACTTTTTTTTTCCTGCTGGGTGGGGAAGAGTTGGGAGAAGGAAGACTTCTGGCTATGTTTGAATAGTTGTGCAATAATTTGAATTTATTCATTTTATTAATTAACAGTCATTCGTGTAGCCATCAACTCATACCAGGCCTGGTGCTAAGGGTTGTTTTTTTTTTAATAATATCAACAGATGTAATTCTTCTAATGATTCTATGTGGTGGAGAGATGCAAAAAAATGAACTGAAGCCCAAAGAATTTAAACAACTCACCAAGATCCCATAGACTGTGACAGGTGGAGATTCAAACCCAAGCAGGCTCTTTCCTGCTCTGTCCTGTTGTAATAGGTTTGTGCTTCTAAAGAGTCATTTGGTCCATGGTATCAGTCCTGTGAAATGGGAATGATTGAGGTGCTATTAGATGGGATAAGTTCAGGCTATGCTATATGTTCTTCCTACTTCTCTCCTATCACTGTCTCATTCTTCAGACGTGCTTTTCATTCATCCTCTGAGGTTGTCTTTTTCTAGGTAGATCATGAAGTGGTGATCTTATCTGGATCAGCTGTTCTAGGTCAGACCACAGTATCCAGACCTTCAGAAAAATGTATGGGTTTTAGGAGCCAGCCATGTGCACCACCAATGAGAAGCAGCTAAAGAATTCAGCCAGCCAAAGATCTAGAATAATTTTAGGATGATGCCGTGATCATCATAGTTATTGAACATCATTGCTGAGAACTCTGGTAGGAGCTTTTGTTCCATATTCTTAATTAACTCCCATAACCCTACAAGACAAAAATAAAATGGTGTCAACTTGGATAAAGTATCTGGGGCTGAGAGAGGAGCACCTGGCAGAGGAAGTCACATTACTATGAGTGACAGACATGAGACTGAACCTAGGTCTTTTCTACTCTATCCTCACATCTACAAAATTTGACTCATCTCCATCCACCTGGTGCTGTCAGAGGCCAAGTGAAGGTATCAGGAGGCCAGTAGCCTTCAGACCCTGGGGACATGGGAAGTCACTTCTGCCTCATTGTCTAAACTCTGCTAACAATTGCCTGCAGGGACAATAAGAGGATTAGGGCTTTGGAACAACTTGTCTCTGCACTTCTTCCTCCCTCCAACAGTGTGATTCTTAAATATTCAAACACTGCACAGAGGAAAAGAGATCCAACAGACAATTCTGCATCACAGGACAGTTGATATTAAACTGGCTCATCAAACAAGCAAGGGCAGGGGACTTGCTTTATAACTGTTGGGAAGTTATGTATGTGTGTCATGGTAGCAATGCTGGGTTTCCATCAGGTTTTGACCCATCCTTATAGACTGACAAACGGCCGTGATGAACCCTATAGAATATACAGGAAAGAGCACAGGTCTTTCCTCAGTGCCCTCCCATACTGAGATTTACTACTGATTAAGGCAGAAATGCAAAGCACCTATCAAGAAGAACCACCTTGAAACAGTGGTGTTTCCTTTCAAGGAATATAGGCAGTCACACACTTACATCCACAGGGAGCTGAGACTGATGCCTCTCCAGGTGCAAGTTGAGGCACCTGGAGAGGCATCAGTCTCAGCCTTTTCCTTGGATTCTTTCCACCCAGTGCTATGATTCTAAGAAAGCACACCTGTGCTTACCACCTTCTCCCCTCTTGTAGCTTAAGGATTATTTTATTTATGAACCATGGAAATGAAACTCAAACTAGTTTGAGAGAAATTTACATGAACTCAGGATAGGCATTTGGCCATCAAGGAAGTTCAGATGCCACAAGGATGTGCTTTCTGATGGCTCTTCTGTGCTCTTGATTTATTTGCTTTATCTCTCCTTGCCCAAAAGTATTTCCAATCAACACAGTAGTAAATGCCTGCCAGTATCTTCCAAATCACAAAAATTGCAGTCCACCAAGCAGGAGAATGATTTACCATTCTCTCCCTCTATAGTCAAATGCCAAATCATCAGTGTGAGCTTCCAATTTGTCCAGCCTGGATCAATTGTCCAGATAGCTCTGGCCCTGTGTACTGTGTAGACACAGGACCATTTTCATTGCAAGCATGCAGATAAAGCTAAAGGGACACTTTTTTTGAAAAGGTGTTCTGAACATCCCCTACAGGGCACATCTCCTAGGACCAGACTTATTTCCCTATAAAACAATCAGTTGTTGAATATTGGCCAGTGGCTGTGTCATCATAATGAAAAGGCAGGAAAGACGTTGATGTTCCCCCAATTCCGGTGCCAGGGAAAACTCATTCACTGCCTGCTTGATTGAGTTTGCATTTCTTGGAGACCCATAGCTGTTGGGTCTGAAGGGGACATGGGGAATTTCCTAGGAAATGAGTGCCCCACCTAAGATATAAACATACTGTACAATTGATGTTTGCATCAGTTGCTATATTTAAAACTGGATGAACTGGAAGTTGAGGCACTGACTTGTAGACCTACACAGAATAGAGGAAAGGGAGTAGACTTTGGAATTCTAGCCGTGTCACTCATTGGCTCCATTATTTTGATCTAAAATTGGTATAAAAATAGTTCCTAATCACATAGGGCTGTTGAAAGAATTCAATGAAGTAAGCTATGTTAAGAAATTAAGCCAGTGTTATGCTTATAGGACATAAGCAATAACAAAAGCTATTGTATCTCAACTGGAAGTGACTTGTTTCTACCCAGAAGACATGTGACAAAATCTAGTTACAACTGGAGGGGAATGCTACTAGGTAGAGTAAGGGGACACTGTTGAATACCTGGCAACACAAAGGTCAGCCCCCACCACAAAGAGATGCCTCTCTCAAAAGGTCAGTAGTGCCACGGTTGAGAAGCTCTGTTGTAACCTATTATCACAACATCATTATTAATGTTATATTCCTTGGGGTCTGAGAGGAGGGAAGATGTCTACAAAATCCTTTTTGTTCTATCCCTCACATGAAAGTTATCTCTAAGAGAAGGAAGATGTTTTAGGGGACTACAGAGGCAGGTAGATTAACAGCTCTCATTCAGTGTGAAAACAAATACACAAGGGAGTCAAAGTGGCAGGTTTGTTAGAGCAGGAACTTTTGCATACAAAATAAATTAAAAAGAACTGTCCAGAGTCCTGAAACATTTGGCCAATGTTCAATATGTTATGTAAACTGGTTTAAGTTGAACAATAGTCTCTGCAAAAATGCATCAAATATTGGAAAATATGTTCTGGCTCCTATCCCCAGTCTCTCAAGATGATCCACTTATATCTTGGGTAGAGGAGAGTAGATAATAGACTAAAGACTAAGTTTTTTCTTTTTCTTTTCTTTCCTTTCTCTCTCTCTCTCTCTTTTTTTTTTTTTTTTTTTAACCAGGCTGTAAGTTTCATGAAAACAGGAGTGTTTAACTTTTACTTTTTATTTTTTTTGTAAGCTTCATGGTTTTATGTGGTATGTGTACTTTAAAAAAATATTTTGTTGTGGTAAAACACTTAACACAATATCTGTTCTCTTAATTTATATTAACTGTACAGCATTATTATAGGTACAGTGTTGTACAACTGAATTCTAGAACTTATTCATCTTGCTCAATTGATATTCTGTTTTCATTAATAAATAATTCTCTATCTTCTCCTCCCTAGAAACCACCATTTCACTTTCTGATTCTATTAACTGGACTGTCATAGATACTTCATATATGTGGGGTCATACAGTATTTGTCTTTTATGTCCCGCTCATTCATTTAGCTTAATATTGTCATGTGTCTCATATAACAAAATTTCTTTAAGGCTAAAGAGTAATATGCTAATTAGACTGGGAGACCTTCTGGATGTCCTTCTAGACAAATCCATGGTGGTGGGGCTGAGGCAGTTAGGGACAATCAGGCCAGCAGGGAGGGACAGTTGGAGGCAAGTTGACCAGAAGGGGCTGGCAGTTGGGAGTGAGCTGGATAGCAGAGGGGTCTGTTGGGGGAAAGCTGGCTGGCAGGGAAGAGGCAGTTGGTGGCAAGTAGGCTGGAAGCTGGAAGGTGGGGGCAATCAGGCCAGCAGGGGGGTTGTGGGGGGTGATCAGGCCAGCGGGGGAGGGCAGTTGGGGGCAAGCAGGCTGGAAGGGGATGCAGTTAGGGGTGAGCAGGTTGGCAAGGGGTTGAAGTTGGGGGCTAGCAGTCTTGCTGGGGGGGCAATTAGGTGTGATCAGGCTGGAAGGGAGGTTAGTGGGGGCGATCAGGAAATAGCATATATATATTAAAGGCCTGGTGCATGGATTTGTGCACCAGGTGCACCGGTGGGGTCCCTCTGCCTAGCCTGTGCCCTCTTGCAATCTAGGACTCCTCAGGGGATGTTGGAGAGCCTGGTTTCACCGTGATCCCTGCAGGTCAGACGGAGGAACCCCACCAGTCCATGAATCCATGCACTGGTCCTCTAGTATAAGATCTTTGGTTAATATCTTCAGGCCCTTCCACCTCCCCCCTTTCCTCAAAGATTCATCAGTCTGTTCCATGTTTTTATGCCTGTGCATTGAGCATCTGTCTCCTGGTGGTCAGTGCATGTCATAGCTACTGGTTGAACTGCCAAACAATGACTTAGGCTTTTATATAGAGATATTACATTTTGCTTACTATTGCTCCCCTTTTTGAGGATCTGCCCTGGATAGCACCTATCTGGAGTCTGGGACAGAGTAAGCAATTACTGTTCTATTTCTCCTTTCCCCTTACCCATTGTCAATGCTCTGGATTTATCATGATGATAATCGTAGTTGTTTCATGCTATAATTATTGAAAGCTTTTAATATATTTTCTTACATAATATTCACAATCAGATGGCATTATAAATACATTATCATCATAGAAGATGGCAGTGAGGCCATGAGTGAGTATGTGGTCTGGGAGTAAAAACCAGGGACTTCTCCTAACATTCATCAGATCAGTCTCCTAGACCATGGAGTGGATCCAATGTATGGCTTCCCAAATCTACCTGGGCATCAGTTGTGACAACACAGAGCCTTGAGCCCTGCTTTAGACCCATGGGGTCAGAATACTGGCATATTGTACACAGAGCAGAATGTTTTGGTACACAAATTTGAGATGGAGAGACAGGAAAGAGGAATAGGCATTCTTTCCTTCCTGTATCAAACAATCTTAATTTTCAGGACTGCTTTGGATAGAGTCTGTTTACATTGTTCTGAGTTTTTGGCTAAGTTAAGGGCCAATTGATATACCCATTTGTAATTTATCTACTCATGATAAAATGGCTCTTTAAAATAAATAAGGAAAAATTATTGTATTTGAAGTTTTCTTTGATGATTGGGAGTCCAGTATTTCACATCTCTATTTTGTCCTATTCTGTTTCATTTCGTTCTGTGCCATTCCTTTCTGTTTCATTCTTTTTTATTCAGTTCTATCACATCACACATCATCCCTCTCCACTCCATCCCTCTCCATTCCATTCCATCCCATTCCATTCCATTTAATTCTTCGTTTCATTCCACTCCCCTCCCTTCTCCTGTACTCCATTCTATTTCATTCCATTCCACTCCATTCTATTCCACTTCATGCCATTCCATTCCATTTCATTCATAGTAACTTGTTTTAATGCCATTTTCTTGTCTAGGGAGGGAAAATATATATTATAGTGAGGAATTGTGGAATATCAAATTTGCTTGGCTTTAATTGTATATGTAGAAGTAATCATGTTCCAGAGAAACACACACACACACACACACACACACACACACACACACACACACACACTATAGAAAGGGAAAGATCCAGTCAATCTGTCATTTCTTTTAGTGGTGTGATGGGAAGTGCCTGTGATTATCTCCATGAGTTTTCAGGGCTCCTTTCTGCTTACAGAGAAGACCACACTTCCCAGTCCCCCATTGCTTTTAGAGTGACCCTGAAACTACAGTTAGCCACTGGGCTGAGGGCAGTAGTAGTGTGTGTCACTTCTGAGACAAAGCAAGGGAGAGGAGGCTGATGATCTCTACTCACTCTCTTCTTGGCAGCTGGAGTGCGGCTGAAGCCCTGTGCTGAGGGGTGCAATCTCCATCAGCCTGGGTCCTTGCAGGATCCTGTGGAACAGAACCTGCCTCACCTACCCTTAGGGTCTATTGTAGACATGCAGGGAGCGATGAGCTGCTGGAACATGAAGTCACTGAGCACTGGGGTTAGTGTAATATGTGGTAAACTAGCCTATCTACTGGAAGTTTAGGAAATGTGATAAGATGTATATAAATTTAAAGCTAGACTTGAATTCTGCAGACTGGATTTAAGTCTGGGCTCCCGTTTCACATCAGCTTTTGGACAAAATCTGTCACTTAAAGGCTTCCATAACAGACATAGCTGATAACTATTAAGCCCATCGTGTTCTCAGCAATGTACACAGGATTTTGCAGAAATCAACTCATCTCATCCTTCCAGATTCTCCTTTATGTGGATACACACTTATCGCTCTGCAGATGCAGAAATAGGCATGATAGAAAATGCAGAAGAGAGTGGCAATACTGGGCTGCAGCCAGGTCTGACTGATGCCTGTGACTGGATTTTGCTCACCTCTAAAGTGGACTTGATTAAAATATCTACCTCGTTGTGCAGTTTTAGGATGCTGCACGCACCTCTGTGACAGGAGATCTGGATGCCTCATGGGTGAGGTGATTCGTCATTTGTGTTCTGCCAGCACTTGTTGGAGAAACCTTGAGAGTGTTTTCTCTCAGGTTGTCACTGGAACCTCATTTGCCAGCCTTGAAATCCCTGACTTGTTTTCTTGTGTGTGTGTGTGTGTGTGTGTGTGTGTGTGTGTGTGTGTGTGTGTTTTCCCCAAGTGGTAAATGTTCATCATTATTTCTGTCTCCTGTTCGAGTTGACCCGCTCTCCATCATGACACGTGGCTCCATCCTTCAGCCGCTCTCCCTCTCTTCTATGGTTCCATGTTGCTGGGAGCAGAATTCATTTTTCAAAAGACAGATGGCGGCAACCCTGTTCTCTCTAAATAAAAAAGCAAAACAGCTGTTAAGGTGCAAACAGAGTTGCGGCCAGCAAATCGTATCTGCTTCAAGTGTTGGCGAAGTTTCCCTTTAGGGAAGAGGAGCTATCTAAACAGAGCGTGCGGTCTCACTGGGCCCTGCCAAGGCCCAAGTATAGAATGATGGCAAATAATGGGAATTTATAGCATGCGACAGACCCAGCACCTTTCTATCTTGGCGGGTGCATATTTAAATGCAGTGCTAAGGGAGCTGAAATTTACTGCTCTCCACTAGCGGTAAAATGCCATCAGAGAAGGAGATAAATCTCGGCCCCGAATCTTAGCATGCAGTGCACACACTCGCATGCACACACATGCTTGTAAAATACAGCCAGATACTGCTAACTCAGGAGTTTGCGTCCAGAGGAAGCCGCCAGAACAGAGAAAGTAAAGGAAGTGTTTTATAGGGGACTACAAATGGTTGTTTTCTCGAGGCTGGGGTCAAGGTACACTGTGGCCTCGGGTTGAAATGAGTGTCGCTTTGTCTCCTGGCTGATATACACTTGACCTTGGCAAAGAAAGCTTTTTCTTTGCTGGATGCTCAAAGGCTTCTCTTCCCCTTCTCACAGCCTTGCCACAGACCAGCTTCCAAACGAATACTGATGCATTGTAATCCTCTGGGAGAGGGGCATTATCTTCCTTTTTAAGAAATGGGATCTATCTATCATCTATCTATCTATCTATCATCTATCTATCTATCATCTATCTATTTTTATCCTCTATCATCTTTCTATAATCTATCTATCTATCTATCTATCTATCTATCTATCTATCTATCTAGAATTTGGAGTCGCCCAGGCTTTATAAGCAGAGTGTGAGACTGTAAATAGATTTTCCCAGACCACGCTTGCAAACTGCCTATGATGAGTGACTTAGGTGTGCTCACCTCCTTTTCAGGCACATCAGAGAGTGAAATTTTGCCAAGTACCCAAGTACCCACCAGGCGTTTCTCATTGCCATTTGGAAGCAGGCCCTGCCAGCTCCCCTGGCAGGCCCACAGGGGCAGCCACCCATCTCTCTGACCCTCCAGGATTTATGAAGGGAGGCCCACATTGAAATCGGCCAGAACCCCTTGCTAAACTTCCTCCCACCAAACCTTGGTGGAGGATTCCAATCAGCAGCCACCTCAAAAAGGGTGGCTCACTCTCTACTGACCTTTTTTCTAGATGTTTCTTCAGCTAATCCCTTATGCAAGTTGAGGTGTTTACTTCCGTAAGAAGACCAAACTCTTTAAAATATATATATATATATATATATATATATATATATATATATATATATTATTGATTTTTTTACAGAGAGGAAGGGAGAGGGATAAAGAGTTAGAAACATCAATGAGAGAGAAACATTGATAAGCTACCTCCTGCACACCCCCCACTGGAGATGTTCCCACAACCAAGGTACATGCCCTTGACCGGAATCGAACCTGGGACCTTTCAGTCTGCAGGTCGACGCTTTATCCACTGAGCCAAACCAGTCAAGGCAAGAAGTCCAAACTCTTGAGGGATTGCTTCATCATCCCAATTATGAGTTAGAGGTGTTTGCTTGTTTGTTTGTTTGTTTGTTTGTTTGTTTTTCCCCTAGATGCTTTCTTGAGCATAATTGTGTATATGTATGCATGTTGATGTGTGTATGCGTATTAAAGTATTCGTGTATGTCATCTTAACTGAACCTGCTTTGGAGACATGCTCAGTGTCTATATGTTAAAACCCAATGCTGCTCAGAACTGGAAAAAATGTTCCTGGTTTCCCAGATTTTATAAGTGTTTCTGTGTGGGGTGTGGGAGTGTAGGGGTATGGTTAGAGATGGGTGTGAAGACTAAGAGCAGATAATAATTGCTCAACTTAAAAACCAACCCTTCCCTTAGTTAGAGTATTCCTGGAACTGCTTAGCACACCTGGTGTTATTTTATATAAAACTGTTGTCATAAAATCTCTCCTTCTTCCCTCACATGCCTTTCCCTCTTCTATAAAAAGAAAAGCTATGATATAGTAGAACTTGACACATTTACCTCATTTAGGTTTTACTATATTGTGACTTGGGAGAAAAACAACAACAGGCAGGTTCTGGAGATGTTGATGCTTCCTATGAAAAGAGACCCAGGTCTTCACACAAAATGAATTATTTAGAGTCAAAGCTTTTAACTGAGTTTATGGACTTCATGAAAGTGTGTCAGTGTGTGTATGTGTATGTGTGTGTGTGTGTGTGTGTGTGTGTGTGTGGGTGCGAGTGTATGAGTGCATGTGTGTATGTGTGTGTGTGTGTGTGTGTGTGAGAGAGAGAGAGAGAACCCCATGCTATCGGCTTGTTGTTTAATTATTTGTTTGTGTGTTTGTTTTTCTGAGAGATTCCATGACATTATTTAGGCTCTCACAGGCCCCCTTGTCTCTCACTCAGCCCATATTCCTCTTTCTCCAGTGATATGTGCTCCTGAGATAGTCGATCACTTCACAGTTGGAATGACCATATCCCAGATGTGGTCCAGGCTGCTCATCTCTGGGAAGGGTGTGACTTTGGCCAGAGCAGAGAGGAAAAAGTGGATCTGATTCAGAGGAGGGATTGAGATAACAGACATGTACTAAGTGTACTAATATTTGTATATATGTAGTATAATAGTATAATTGCCATTTTAAATAGTTTGTGCACTTCCCTTAAATCCCCTTATTTCTTAAAGAATGAGGAGCAAAGGAAGTTATGTCCCAATGTAAGTAATATCTTATGGCTAGGAAGTGGCAAAGATGGGATTCAAATTCAGATCTTTCAAATACCATAGCCCGTGCCAAGGAGGGCATGGGGCTGTTCTCAGCTGCCTGGTACAGAGGTGCTTCATCAGCAGAACAGACCTGAGACTGAGAAAGGAGCTTCCTGGGGTCTGGCCTGTGCACATGCTTGTGTGGTTGTGGGAACAAGAGGGAAGAGTCCTAGGTAGAAGGGCAGACAGAGGCGGCAGTGATGTGAGGGTCTGTCCATGCTGCTCTTCCAGGCGAGGAAAGCTGGGAAGGACCTGCCATGGTCCTTGTTGGCTCTCAAAGGCACAGGGTCTCAGCTGCCAGGGGCCCAGGAGGCCCTTGATGATCCCTTCCTGCCCAGGGGAGCGTCCAAGGGGAGACTGCACTCCAGGCTGGCAGGGTCCCTGGAGGCATGGCCAAGTGGGTGGAAGTGTGAAGTGTTCTTCAGAAAACCCAGATGTTTTGCCAGGGGCCTGGAGAGCTTCCAGGTTCCATCTGGTGGCCACATCTGAGTTTGATGCTTTCAATTCAAGGCTTTGTCTTCTGTTTATTTGCATTGGCTGGGCTAGGTATCCACCACAGTATTCACCAAGCCTCCTTGTAAATAATAAAAATAACACCAAAATGAAATAGTAATATAGAACAGCATCTGTGATTTATTGAGCACTTACCATGTACCAATATATTTAAAGATATATTCTTGAAGGTAGATATTCTTCTTCTTCTTGAAGGTAGATATTATTCTTCTTGAAGGTAAATATTATTATTTTTCCCATCTTTAGAGATGAGCAAACAGAGGCCAGAGAGATACAATCACTTTCCCAAGTCATATTCTCAGAAGCAGTAGAGAAGTCTTCAAACTCAGGTTTGCTGGACCCCAGATGTTGCTCTTGGCTATGGTCCACTCCTCTCTTGTTGACCTTAGGGGATTGAATTGAAACATTACACTTCTTATTCTCTCTTCTTAGCCAAGATGCCCCAGGAGGGGTGGAAACAAGGTCTACTCATTATAACCCTTCTAAAGCCCCTAGA